>QGSO01000139.1:1589173-1969987 GCA_011037825.1 Carya cathayensis | reverse complement strand
AAAAAAAAAAAAAAAAAAAACTAGCTCTATGTAAACTCAAAAAAATAAACCGAACAAAATAAAACATAAAACAGAAAAATGAAAACAAGTATATCTTGCGTCTAAACCAGCAACTGAAAGGGAAAATGAATTCAAACCACTTAGTTTAGGTATGGAAAACAATAGCAAAACAAACTAAATGCAGAAAATAAAACAAGTGCTGCTCTTTTTTCAAGTCTAGAGTAAATTCTCTGTGTGTTCCCCCCTCTTCTAAGCTTCCAGCCCCTTAGTTTTATAGGTCAGCTTGTGTGTTTGCTGCCCTCTCATTTTTTGTCCATGATTTATGCATGTTTTCGGTGCATGAATTCCAGCCGTGATGCTTGTTTTCTGTATCTATTTTTCTGCATCTTGCCGTGTGCTGCATGTGCTGTGGGCTCCAGCATGTGTGTTTTTCTATTTTCTGCTTTGCTGAACTGATGTATGCTGTATATGTTTTCGGTGGAAATTCTGCTGCATGTAGGTTGCTTTGCCGTGAAATACTTTCTGCTGCATGTGTGAGCTTTTATTTTCTGCCGTAAGTCCAAGTTTTCTGTTGCAAGTTGCTGCTTTTGCTTTTTTTTTTCATTTTCTGTTTTCTGCATGTGCTTCTTGATTTCCTTCTGCACGTGTGCTTGCTGAGCTTTAACTTTTTGCTTCATGTTCTGAGTTTTTGGTAGAAATTCTGCTGCTATTTTTTTTTTTCTGCTGTTTTTTCTGCTGCTGTTTTTTTTCTGTTTTCTGCATTTCTGTTTTCTGCATTTCTGCATGTGCTTGTTCCAGCTTTTCTGCATGTATTTCTTCTCCCTGCATCCGTGGACTGCATGTGCATGTGTGCTTTGCTTCCCTTTTATTTTCTGCATGTGTTTCTTTTTTTTCTGCATGTGTTTGTGCTTGTGTATTTTCTGCATTGCTGTCCGAGTGATGCATCTCCCGTGGGCCCAAGTGTTTCCTCTCCTCTGCATATGCATGTGTGAGCTGTTGCCTTGCATGTGTGTTGAGCTGATGCTTATTTTCCTGCATGTGTTGCTGTATGTGAGTTCCAGCTTGTGTGAGTGGTTGCTTCTGCCGTGAGTTTCCTGCATCTATGATGAGAATTTTCTGCATGTGGTTTGCTTTATTTTTTCTCATGTGTGCCGTGATTTGCTGCTGTCCAAGTCAGTTTCTGCAGCAGATTTTCTTGACTTTTTTGTTGCCCAACTTGTGCAGAATTTCAGTGGAGAAGAGCAGCAGAATTTCATGGAGAAGAGCAGCTGAAAAATGGTGGAAAGAGCAGCTTATGTTGGATGACTTTTCAGCCCAATAAAACAGCTTGTCTCTTTTAGTTGAAAACTCCTACACGGTTCTCCTCCACTCCCAATTCACTCCAGCCGAAATTCTCACAATCAACTCCACAAACTTTGTCACTCTACAAGTCAAGCACGGCTCTTCCTATAGAGAATTAAAATTCCACCGATTCTACACCTCAAACCAAGCACATGGAACCTCTAATTTCTTTCTAATCCAACCACCCTTTTTTTATTTCTTTTCTTGTGCAACTCTCACCAATCCAAATCAAGACATTTTAGCCAACATCAAATAGTTCCAACCGGATCCCATTTGAATTTTATTCAAGCTGAAAATATGAAGAAAGAAATAAAATTCAAAAATAAATATCAAAATTATGTTATATATTTGAAGAGATATTGCCCAATTATATCATAGTTATAAAATTAAGCATAAACATGATATTAATCAATTAAAAATCACAATTCGAATTTATGTTTATTAACTATTTTTCCATCTAAAACCAATAATAATGTCATGAGGAATTTAAAATACATTGGTTTTAAATAGTTAAAATATGCAATATCTCAGCTCAATCAGAAAACAGGGGAAGAATACCTGTTACCACATTAGGAGAAGTATCAGCATCATCAAATGTTAACGCGAAAACTCGAGCCGGTGTTGGATTCTTCTGCCCTTGATTTAGCACTTGAGTATTAGGGGCCACAAGCATTGGACACTCCCGTGCCAAATGACCTATCTTACCACATTTAAAGCAGATGTTAGTCCCTCTAAGGCACTTCCCGACATGACGTTTGCCACAGTTTTGGAATGCGGGGGGAGGCGTTGTTGTACCACGTTGGGGAGGTTTGACCACTTGGATTGGCTTGGGCATCGGGCTGTACATAGGTCTCTTGCCCTTATTTTGCTCCATGGCATAAAATGGCCTCTTCCTTTGATCGAATTCCCTTGTCCGGACTCATAAATTCTCCTCAAGTATCACTGCTCTATCTTCCAAGTCCGCGAACTTTCTAATTTTCAATGCAAGAAGGGAGTCCATAATTCTGGGGTTTAGGCCTCGCTCAAACTTCTCGGCCTTCAGTGCCTCGGTGTGGACTAAGTGTGGGGCAAATCTCGACAACTCCACAAATTTTGATGCATACTGTCTCACTGTCATTGTCCCTTGTTTCAAGTCAGCAAACTCTCGGGCCTTGGCCTCTCGAATGGATACAGGAAAGAACCGATCATTAAATGCCTCTTTAAATTTATTCCATGATATAGGGATAGCTTCACCTAATTCCTGCTGAATAAATCCGCGAGTGGCCTTCCACCACCCATTGGCCACATCAGCCAAGTTATATGCTGCAAATTCTACCTTTTGTTCCTCGGTACAGTTGATTACACTGAAAATTTTCTCCAAGCGCTCTAACCAATTATCTGCATCTAATTTTGTACCCTTGCCATCAAACAACGGAGGATGTTGTTTGCAGAAGCGATCAAAAGCAGTCAGATGTGGTGCTTGGACTTGCATGGCGGTTTGCCCACTAGTGAAAGCCTCTATAAGGCGAGTTACTGCATCCACAAGGTTTTCTGAATCTCCAGGAGATTCTTGTTGATTTTCAGGATTACGGACACTGGGCCTCCCTCGACGTTTATTGTTATTGGGTTGCGTTGCCATACTAGAACATGAATAACAATAGCATTAGCAAAACTTATACAAAGTAGCATACATAACTTGAAATCCCTTTACAAAATAAATCATATCATGCAATAAGAAATACCATTTGAACCTGATGCGGAGCTTGGCATATTTTAGAGAGAGGGCCTTAGCCTAGTTTACCCCTAAAGTCTACAGGACTCCATAACCTTTGCTCTGATACCAAGATTTGTCACAACCCCACCCTATCAAGAGCGAGACTGTGATCCCGTACCTGTTCTTTTTCCTATTATATCAATAAATTTATTTCTAAATGAATGCCCATATTGTTATTAGTGTTATTATTATTATTATTTTATTAAATATTTTTTTTTTCTTGAAAGAAACATCTAATAGACATACCTTTACATTTCTTTACAAAGGACTCTGAATCCGTCATCCATTTATTTAACATAACAACTTTAAATAAAAAGGAACTCAGTTCCTACTAACTTTAAACAGGATAAGTTTCCACAACCTCACCATAAAACACACATTATAAAGAACCAAACTGTGATGACCCGTTTTTACGTGTATTTTCACTAAAGGAGTGTTTTTAATTTAATTAATATTATAGTGCTTTTATTTTAAATTATCGGAAGTTAATTGAAATTTTTTGGCTGTTGAATTTTATTTGCTGTTTAATTTATTTTAGCTCGTTTTTGGATTTAAAATTTAATAGTTGGTTTTTACTAGTTATTTATTATATTTTAGCTTGACGTTGTGTTTAAAATATTTTCTTGGTGTTTATTTATTTATTTGATGTGGTGTTTAATTTATTTTAGTCGTTTTATGTTTTAATATCGTTTTCGGCGGATCAGTTTCTGGATCCCGGAAGTGAAGTTTGGACTTCATTTCTTTTTCCCTTCTTTTCTTTTTCTCCTTTTTCTTTTTCCTTCTTTTCCTTTTCTTTTCTTCTTTTCCTTCTTTCTTTCCTTTCTTTTTCTTTCCTTCCCGTTCTTCCCCGCGTCCGCTCGCACGAAACCCCCTCTCCCCTGCACTTTTTCATTCCGCGCAGCCACCTTTGGCCAGCCATATCTCCGTCGTCCGGTGGAGGTGTCTTACACCACCCTCGCCATTCTCTTCCTCTCACGGCAGACTACAACCCCTCCAATTTTCAGGACCATCGGAGCCACCGTTAGCCGCCACGAGCCGCTCAAAGTCGCGGCACCAACCCAGTTTTTCCCCTGTTACCGTTTTTCTTCCTCCGCCCAGAACCGCCACTTGCTGGCAGCGTGGCCTCCACCACCCACCCAGAAAACTTTCCCTCCCTCCGGTGCACCACCCCACCAAAGATCTCCCCCAACCGTGCCGCCGTTTGGCCGGAAAAGCGCATCTAAGCCGCAAGGTTTGTCACCGTTTCCGGCGCCGTCGCACCACCTCCGGCCACCATCTTTTCACCACTTCTTCCCCTACCTCTTGCCAACCTAACCCACCCATTACCGGAGTTTTCGCCGCCACCCACGGCCAAAACTCACTTCCACTAGCTTCATAAACATCCCTAGACCATTCCCTATCAATTTGGTGTCTTGGTTTGTCCCCGTTCAAAAGTGGGTATTTTGCAACCCACGGCTACAGTGCATTTGCACTGTTACGTTGCTTTCCGCCCATCGTTTGCCGCGCGCCGAACCTTCTAAAAATCCTATATAGCTCTGTAAGTATTTTACAAACTCTACTTTTAGATTTAATTATATTTTGCTCTTACAATAATTTATTTGGTTGGTTTGCTGATTCCGGACTGAGTCTGAGGAGTTCGGGGGTCGGATGGATGGAGGACGGAGTTGCTTGAATTGTTGTTTTATGATTGGTTATATTTGTCGAGCATTGATATTGCATTTACATGGTGCATGCACGTGTATTTTATTTTAATTGAGAAAATCCTGTTTTATTGGCGTAAATGGTTTTTTTGGGGGTGTGCGTATCACGAGCCCAAGCCGAGATGGGTTATTATCTCGGTGGAGCTCCTCTGGTCACTCGGGAGTAGATAATACTGAGTGACATCCCCTGGGTTGTAGCTGGGCGACGACCGGATCGCACGATACGGTAACGCTGTCGTGTCGACTCTGTTGTTCCTAGAGTGGCGGGGACTAGAGGATGGCCTGGCCAGGTACGCGCGAGGCGCGAGTCTGGACATCACTCGTGTAGGTGTCACATGCGTAGACGTTACCTGCGGTGTGGCACAGAGCCAGAGTGTGCGGATGATCCCTAGGGAAGATCATGGTGCATGCATAATCGGTTGGTTTTATGGTTTTCGGATACGGGCCATTTTCTGGGAAAATGGCGAGAATGTGTTGAGGATTTGTGATCCATTTTCTGGAAAAATGGTGGTTTGGGCCATTATATGGGATAATGGCGAGGCTTGGTTTTTTAACGACATGTTTTGGACCGTTATCGGGGATAATGGCGAGTTTTTGTTTAAAGGATATGTTTTTGGGCCAAATGGGTTTTTGGCGTGCGTGGAAAAAAATATGGTTTATGAGTTTTGTACATTGGCATTTATTCATGCATATTGTTTGAGTTTAATATGCTTTTATCTAGTGGTGTTTGGATTTTACTTACCTGCGGCACCATTTTTGGTACCGTAGATTTTGGTGCAAAGTTCGAGGAGGAGGAGGAGGCTGAGCCCGAGGATGCAGCTCCGCCGGAGATCTGAGTTGAAGTTATGTTTTTTTGGTTTTAGGCTTTGAAACAATATTTGTATTTGTATTATTTTTATTATGTATGTTTTGAACCGCTTTGTATTTTATTTAAGAAAAAAAATTCTGGTACTTAATTTTATGACTTTGCTATCCGCTGCGTATTTCCTTGTGCACATGCGTCGCTTGCACACACTTGGCACTCGTCGATAGGATAGTGACCCGGGTTGTCACCATCCGGACGTCTCGAATTCCCCGTGTTGGTACGTGGGGATTTGGGGGCGTCACACAAACTATGCAGGGACTACTAAACATCAGCCTCTCCCTCCTCAGCACTACCCAACTCCTCAGCAGATTCCTCTGTACCTGGACGTTTAAAAACATAAAAACAAAATGAGTCTAATACTCAGTAAGCAGTACATCATGCTGTTAACTTTAAAAAAAACATATAGTTCTTTCTGTTGAAAACATGCATCCATAAACCAATACTAACTATGGCAATACTTCCATGCATATACTTTCTTTATAACATCATGCATACACTTACTTCTTACTATCATGCATATACTCACTTCATACTTTTATGCCAAAGCTTTATTTCTTATTTTCATACATACTTATATATATCATATCTTCATGCATACACTAAATTTAATCTTTCACTTTCTTTTGGCCAACACACTATTATGCCCCGTGTGTTTGGGGTTTGTGACGCCCTCAGATTTCCGTTTGAGATCGGACGGACATCTGAAGCGTTGGGACATGCAACACAAGGTTACCTGCCCTCGTACATGACATATAGGATGCAATGTTCCTAACATGCATCTAGCATTATGCAATATTCGCAGCGGATAATTTTTTTTTTTTTTATACTATGCACCGAACTTATAACATCCCAAATAATTAAAACATAATCCATGCATACTTAACAAAATAAATAACCACGATTACAGTACGGGTCTCAGAAGACTGTAATCTCAAAACATGGGTGACTAGACTCTATATTACAGTACCAAAATACACTTATTGAACCAGTTCATCGAGTAACTCGCGTAACTCAATTAACAAGGTTAGAATACTGTCCCAAAAGAAACTAACTATAGAAGCTGAAAACTCTGCATCGCATCTGCGGCGTCTAGTCAACATCCTCCAGCCTATCGGTATTTGCTCCTTGTTCTGAACCTGACACATCGCCTACCATTTGGGGAAAAATGGTAGTTGGGACTACCATGGTGAGATTTGATTACAAATCTCAGCAAGTTAACAGAAAACTTTTACACAGGTTAATGATGTATGCATAGAAATAAAGGCATGAATGCACCATCAAAATCAAAGTAAACATAACATAACTTGACATAACATGGCATAAATAATAAGCATAATGTGACATGACATAACATGAGCATGAGCTTGACATAACTTGAACTGAAACTGAACCTAGCTTGACGTGACATGAACTTAATTATAGCATGGATACGTGAACTTGAAACATAACATGGACTTGAACTTAAGCTTTACATGAACGTACACTTGAACATAACGTAACGTGAAACATGACTTGAACGTGAAATACATGAACTTGGAATCTTATTTAATTGACTTGATTAATAACGTGACCATATGGGTGCTACACGGGTCCCCTAGAGCCGTGTGTCCCTGCCGATTACCGCATCACAACACAGGTATCTAGACCAGCTGTGAGTGCGTTAATACGTACTCCACAGTTGTTGTGGCCCCACGTATTCTACGTGTCACAATTGCTGTGTCTCACGTAGTGTATGCTCCACAGTTGTTGTGGCCCCATACTTCATGCTCCACAGTTGTTGTGGCCCCATGAATACACGTAACATAAAATATGGCACCATCGGCGTTAGTGCCTGGCGCGCTCCGGTGACCAGTTACTTAGGCCCCATTCGCAACCTGTTGACTGTACTTCGTCAACCCAGGGAATTTCACACCTATTTAGACACTCCAGCGTGAACAAAGGAGTTCCACTAGGATATTACCCCATCCTAGCATTTAGGGTCGTGATTGACATGAATAACTTAACTTGAACATGATCTGAAACTTATATGAACTTTACATAAGGTGAACCACGCTTGAGTCCGTGGCACCGCATAACATAACTTGTGGTGAACATGCTTAGATCCGTGTCACCCTTAACATAACTTGTGATGAACACGCTTAGGTCCGTGCCATCCTTAACATAACTTGTGGTGAACACGCTTAGGTCCGTGTCACTCTTAAATATCTTATCTTTCTTAATACATGAGATATTATTTAATATCATGAACTTTTCTAACATGGCGTATACTTGTAAATGGCACAATATGATTTAAACATAAACATTCCATGACATACATGTAACATATGACATACTTAACATGGCATACTTATAACATACAACATTGCATGACATAAAAGATTTTGTAACAGATAAATATTCATAAAAGAATAAATCATGCGTAACAGATAAACATGTAATGACATGACATATATGATAACATACATACATAAATTGTAGTTTCCTTACCCATCATACATACACAATAAACTGATAGTAAGTTAGAAGCTAACTTACTCAGATCGTCGCGTTCTACGAGAATAAAGTGTGAAACACGAGGAACTGTAAAAGGTCATTCTAAAAGTTAGAAATTTAATTACTAACAATTAGAAACATGAAAACAAGCTAACTTAGAGTAAAATTATCATTTTACCCTCTACATGTGGGAAAACGACCATTTTACCCATAACTTAAGGATTTCACATCCTAACTCCAAAAATTTCCAAAATTTACATTCCTCATGTAAATTTTGTCTTAAACTCAAATATTAACTCAGAAAAATTTAAGACAAAACACAACTATGAAAAACACACTATGGCCGAAACATCCATAGGCCATTTCTCTTGATTTTTGTTGCAATTCCTTCCAACTTCAAAACTCATGCTTAAACCAAAATTTTGCACCAACCATCTTCCAATCCTAGGTTTAAAACCATACTTAAAACATCCATTTAGAAAAGACTTATAATCAACACCAAACTTGTTTTTGTAAAAAGATCAAAACACTTGAATCACAAGCTTTGTCCTTAAATCAAAACATCACCAAGAATTCCAAAAAAATCAAATCTTACTTCTAACATATTCACAACATCATCCTCAGATAAACCATGCTTTAAATCATCAAACTAAAGTCACCAAAATCACAAAAA
This sequence comes from Carya cathayensis, assembly GCA_011037825.1. Classification (NCBI taxonomy): domain Eukaryota; kingdom Viridiplantae; phylum Streptophyta; class Magnoliopsida; order Fagales; family Juglandaceae; genus Carya; species Carya cathayensis. The sequence goes on along the minus strand of QGSO01000139.1, from coordinate 1,961,162 downwards.
TAACACTTGGAGTTTTTGATTTTACACTTAGTCCAAAAACAGAAACTTTTTCTTAACTAGCTTTGATAAATCTCTTGATCAATGGCTTAAGAAGGTGAGGTCTTTGAAATAAAGTATCACATGGTTTAAAAACGTGTCTTAAAGAATATCCAACCATCAAAATTAAAATCACATGGCTAAAACCCAACAAAACATGGATCTAACCTAAAAACATCAAATCTTAGGCCTAACCGAAATTCTCTTGCATAGAAAAATCATATCTTTTAAACTAATGCTAAATATCTCCAAAATAACATCCTAACATGAAAATAAGAGACTTATGATCATCATATAAAATATCAAAGCCATTAGAGTAAGATCAAACCACGAAATATTCAAACTTTCTCCAAATAAAAACTGTTTTTCCACTTCCAGTTTTCGAGTTTCTAGATCTAAGAAAATATATCATCAAAAGCTTTATTCATGCAACAAAACTTCAATGAAAACTCTTAAACACATTCTAACAACACTCCATAAAATTTTCGGACCAAGATATGCCCATTAGCTTGGTCAAAAACTCCAAAACATAACATACTCTCCAGATTCACGCCCAGAATGACCTTTCCATGGTTACAAATACTTTTGACTGACCAAATGACCATGGAATGATACGAAAAATACATCTACGGAAACTAGACTCAAAGAGGAACAACTTTTATGAAGGAGTCATTGTGTAAAAATACTTACAAAGGGTCGATAATCTCCACACAAAAAGACACAGAAATCTGCCCGAGAGAGCTCTTTTGGGTTTCTCTCTAAGAACGGGGTGAAGAAATGATTAAAGTGAAGTAAGTGAGTCTTGCACGACTCAAGACTTCTTCAGGGGGAATATATAGACCTTAATAATCATTGAGTGGAGGTGTAGACATGTGATAAGGTAGAGGATAGTGGGGGGCAAAGGACAACCTACAAAAGCTATGAGACATGGGACTTGATGGGGTGGGTTCCTCCATATTATTGAGTGCAACTTGATGCAATGAATGGTCTGACAAGTGGGGGAGGAAGCTTCTCCAAGGAGCTTTGCCAAGGTGGCCAAATTCGTGGGCCTCAACCAAGTAGACTTCAATTTAGGGTTTAAATGAGATTTCGTTAGGGTTTGAGATGCTATCAAGCCCAAATCTAATTTTTCTTAGCCCAATCAAATTTCCAAGTGTTGAGGCAAAAATGAGTTGATTGGCATATTCTTGTGAAAACCTGTGTAAAATAGTGTTGTAACAAGTGTTGAAGCGAAGAGGATTGAAATGTGATGATCAATGGTCAAAACAGGTGTCACCGCTCGACTCTCGCTCGACAGGGCGCTCGAGCGAACTCAAGCAGATTGGACCGCTCGACTCTCGCTCGACACATGGCTCGAGCGAACTCAAGCAGATTGTACCGCTCGACTCTCGCTCGACACATGGCTCGAGCGAACTCAAGCAGATTGCACCGCTCGACTCTCGTTCGACACATGGCTCAAGCGAACTCAAGCAGATTGGACCGCTCGACCCTCGCTCGACACTTGGCTCGAGCGAACTTAGACAGATTTCGGCGCTCGACCTTCGCTCGACACTCCGCTCGAGCGAACTTAGGCAGATTTCGGCGCTCGACCTTCGCTCGACACTCCGCTCGAGCGAATGTTCCAGATGACTTAAAACCTAGGGTTTTAATGCGCCTCATTTGAGTGGTACTATAAATAGAACAGCTTTTCTGCTGTTCTAGGGTGGAGAATCAGAGCAAAAACCCTAAGGGCCTCCAAGAACATTTAGAGCAATCTCTCCCCCACTTGATTGATTCTCTCTTGGATAAACACATCTCCACCACACTACATTCAACATCAAACTTCAGTTAAGTCCATTGGAGTGGACAAGTTCGTTGGCCGGAAGAGTCCGGAGCTGCTGGTGATGCAGAGATCGAGAGGTTCTCGTGGGAAGCTATAGAAAGGTCAGAGTTCCGACACTACATGCGTGTAGAGATCGAGTGAGTCGCTCGTGGTGTTGCAAGCCAAGTTTAGCTACTACAAAGGTTTTGTGAGTGTCTCTAAATTGGTTGTAACAAACTAAATTTTCTATAGTGGATTTGAGGTGGTGTCTTACACCCGGAGTGGTTTTAGATTTTGAAGACGTTCTTCAAATTAGTTTCCACTCCGTGAACAAAATCTTGTGTTGATTATTTATGTTGTTTACTGCTTTGATTAATTATTGTTTAACTATCTTTTTAAAAAGACCATAAAAAATCGGATTACACCTATTCACCCCCCTCTAGGTGTAGTGTTGTGTAGAACCACTACTTTTTCACCAAGGTTTAAAATGTTGGATAAAGATGTCATAATAAGAATTTGAGAAATTAATAGCATGTGGAAGTGATTTAATCAAGTGATTAAACACAATGCTAGAAATTGGATCAAAAGGGCTTGAAGGCCAACTTTAGGGTTTGGGGAAACCGTTTAGGGTTTCGGTTTCAACCAAGTTTTTGGAGTTTCAAATAGATTCCAATCATTGAGGGTTTCACTGACTAAAACCTAAGCGATTAGTCGATTCGTGAAAACTTACGGAGTTTTCACGAGATTTCTAAAATCTATAGAAATTTCACCATTGAATTTCTAGCGGGCTGTTACAGGGTTAGCGGTCCTATTGGACCTGGATTCCACCCGTGGCCACAGGTTAGGAACCCCTTTCTGTCAGGGAGCAGCACTGGGTGCACTACCAATACTACTTACCCGGCATTGCAATCTGCCCATTTCTTTGGTACCCTTTCCTTCATATGGCCATTACATATTTTCATACATTAACCTTCATTCCATTCTTTTCTTTCTTTGAAATCAATCATTTTCATTATCTTTCTTAGTTCAATGCATATGCATTTATTTTGGAAATTAGCATTTCATGTCATGCTTACATATAAATAGAACCTTACTTATTTCAAGGAGCATGTATGAAAATTCCATGACTTAGAATCTACGTGCATGCATTACTATATACACATACAAACAATTATAATTAATAGGGTGCTTAACAGGGGCTACCAAGAAAGGCTTGTACATAATATAAATTCCTTTATTCTTTAATTAGAGGAACGTTTGGAAAGAGATAGAGAAATATTCTTCCACAAGAGGACTTGGCGTGGGCGCATGGTCATAACTACTTACCTCGACCCGTTGAAATCTCTTCAACTTCAGTGAATCCTAATCCAATAAATAACAAGTGTGTTAATACTCATCCAACATCCTTTAAGCATCCACTTAACGATAAACTACAATATTATAAACCTAACGTCGTTTTATATCCTTAACGTTACTTCAAATGATTACCCTCCCAACAAAACCTTACAAAAGTAATATAAAAAGATAACTAACCTAGTTAACACATATTATTTAATAAGGCATAACATAGGAAAATAATTAAGATAATCCATTAAGTAATTCAAACACTTAACCTCAAAGTTTATAGTTAAATCATTTAACAATCCATTTTTAAAACAACTTATAAAATTACATATAACCAAATTAATCTTAACACCTCTAGCTTTCTAAGAAAGAACACAACATTAAAATAACTTCATCTATACCTTTAAATCACTTAAATAAAGTATATATATTTATATAAAAAACATAATACTAAAACAGCCCATATACATTAAATTACTTAAAACAGAACATATATATGTATATACACAAAACAGGATATGTAAAACAGCCTCATATCTATGTAATAACTCAAAACAGAACATGTAGGTATATATACATAAAACAGAACATAAAACAATCCCATATATGTTTGATAACTCAAAACAGAATACAAAAACAGCTTTGTATTTTTATAAAATCTGAAACAAAACAAGCAAAAACAGCCTTGTATTTCAAAATTTCCATTTATCACCTATACTAAGAAATAAGTTAGGAACCTCTTACCCCTATTTCCTTCACTTCTTGATGGATGAAACAACTTGAAATTACAACTATAAACAACTTCAAAGTGGTAAGAAAGAGTATAGAACACGGATTGGGGAAAGAATTTTTCTTTCTTCCTTTGTTGGAAGCTCTCACGGTTCAAGAAATGGATAAGTACCTTGGTTTTTCTCTTGATTTGTAAAAAAAATAAAGAGAGAATGAGAAGAATGAGGGTTGTCGCTAGATTGAAGAAGAGAAAAGGATTTCAAGACCATTTGCCTTAAACCAACGGAAGCTTTTGGATTAAAGTGGTCAATGTTTATCTTTAGTTAGGTAGATATGGACTTGTAGGTGAGAAAGGTATTGATTGCTTCATTCTTTAAACCAACGGAAGCTATTAAGATAAAGTAGTCAAAAGTTTATCTTGGTTGGACGTCCAAGATTAAACCTAATTAGATAATCCTCCCACCTACCCATCCAATGACATAGAATTAAAGGGTCAAATCTATAATTAATCCTAAGTGAAGGACTTAAAAGAAAAGATATTAAGGGTATAAAATATGCTCTTAACTCATTTTAATAATTCACATAAAATAAAACACACACAACTTAATATAAATAATTGAAATACAAAATAATAATAAAATCTTTTCATGAAAATATTCAACTTAGGGATTAAAATAAAATGACGTAACGACTCACGTAGTAAGACTCGGATATTACAGGTACCCACTTGAGGATGGGCCTGCGTCACATGATTTCTATCTCCTTCATACAGGGCTTGCGTGTCTTTTGGTGTTTAGTTGTTCCATAGGCTAAGGCACAAAGCCTGGGCCCGAGCCTTGCTTTGCCTTCCCTTTATTTAAATTCTCATATTGAAACCCACTGGTGTGGCCCATTGAAGCCTTGCTGACTAAATCGTGGCCCATTACACTTCCTTTAATCAGTCCATCAGGCCCAAGCCCAAGTCCAGGCCCGCCTCCTTATTCTCCTCAACGCACCATATTGGCCATTCCATTTTCTTCTACAATTCATCTATCTGTTTTTTCATATTCATCAGAGTACAATGCACAACTTCATCTATCTGTCATCTCAATTTTCATTTAATGAAAGCGATTTTTATTAGTATCCTAAATAAATTTATGGTCAATCTAGTTGTCTGTCACCTCACTTGGTCCCCAATAGAATAGGCTAAGACATTTGCGTCTGTACTGTGCCTCGTACGATACCATCCTAATTGTCACCTAGAAGCTATTATACAATGCGTATTGCGTACTCAATTGAAGGAAGGTATTGAATGCAACTTCCCTTAAAGGCGGGAAACCCAAACCCACTAACATCTCTGAACGGAGCTTTCTGAGTCACTACGCTTTTACGAGTGGAAAGTCGTACTAAACTACAGCCACGGCTTCTTGTAGGTGTGTTCCCACGGCCATGGTCCCCTAGGCCCCAGCATTAACTTGGGGTCTAAATTTAAGAACAATAAATGACAAGGCATAATTTATACACAGTACACAATTTACACAGTTTTTATCTAAAAGACTTTAACACCATAAAGCTAAGCCAATGCAAATCGATTTTAGCCCATAATAGACATTTAAGGGGTCCAACGAGGACGTGGAAAAGCTGAGGAAATACGCGAGGTACATCGGGCTGCTGTTTCAGCTTCAGGTGGTGGACAATAACCTTGACGTGACAAAATCGGCGCGGGAATTGGGGAAGACAGCCGGGAAGGACTTGGTGGCGGATAAGGTTGCGTATCCAGAGCTACTGGGCATCGAGAAATCGAGGGAATTTGCCAAGAAACTGAACAAGGATGCCCAGAATCAGCTCTCTGTATTTTACCCAGGGAAGGTAGCATCATTGATTGCTTTTGGCAAATTACATTGCTCACAGGCAACACTAGTCTTATGTAAAAGACTGTTTCCTCAAAACGAATAAATCCTAAACAAAGCTTGCTGCTTGTGATGCTTGAGGAGAGGATCAGAGACCAACAGGGTGAGCTTGTGTTGTATCTAGGAACATTAATTATATACTTTAGTTTGTTTTTGGGGATTGATCTTTACGAGCTCTCAAGTAAAGATTTGGGCAAAAATTGTGCATTTGCTGTTGGTAATTTGGACCTCCCAAATTCACCCCCCCTAGGATCTACCCTTTGCAGGAATAACAAGAAAAATAGAGAAATAATAACAACACAAGAAATTTACGTGGAAACTCCAAAACAGGAGAAAAACCACCAGACCCAGAGAAGAAAATTCACTATGTGAAAAATTGTTACAATCACACAATTTTTCTCCTCACCACACCTACAAAGCTACCCCACTAGTAAAACTTTAACTTTACACATCTTCCCTTTTTACAAAAGGCTAATAGAGAAATTTAACTAAAGTCAAAAGTTACTAGATAAGCTTTCAACTGGTGCACTTAAACTAAGAGGCTAAGCCTCTTATTTATAACTGAGGCCTAGGCCTCTTTCATTTAATCCCACCGATGTGGGATTTAAAAGGAGCAAAAAACAACAATCTCCACCTTGCGACTTTGACTAGTCCCACAGCCAAGCTCCACCTCAATGAAGATCTTCATAGCTTCCGCTATCATGCTTCACCATAAAAGCATACCCACTCAGAATAAACCAATTCCAAGCATTTCACTTCGGCCCATGTCGAAAACAACTTTGCTGAAAATTATGGTGTAACTTCCACGTTTGGCTTTCCTGGAAGTTCATCAGCCATCGACATGAATTTCCACCACACACCCTGCATCAATGCCAAACCAATGCCTGTGTGCAAACTTGTGGACCCGCTAACATTAACACATCCTCTATCATGGCAACTTTGGGAATTAGCGGCATGCCATGAGGATGTACACGTCTCCTTTTAAAGATCAAAATCTTCTATGGAGAGAGACGCAATATTAGCATCATTTCCAGTATCTCCATTTACTGACTTGGAGCCACTTGCCGAACCAGCTCCTGCTCTCGGACAATTTTTCTTGACGTGCCCAGATTGTCCACACTCCCAGCAGACTACTTTCTTCTTCATGGAGTTCTTCATCTTCCCATTTCCAGCTGCTACCATCACTAAGTTCTCAAGTGGAACATTATTTCCACTACTTAGTCTTCTCTCTTCAGAAAAGATTTTACTGGTAACCTCTGAAAAAATTATTTTCTCCTTCCCATGTATCAAAATAGGCTTCATGTGCTCATAGGAAGGTGGAAGAGACCAGATGAGTCTCAAGGCCTGATCCTCATCATCAATTTTAACTCCAATAGCTTCTAGCTCAGCGACAATGCCATTGAGAACGCTTAAATGATCTGAAATAGTTGTACCTTCACTCATCCGCAGTGTATGAAACTGCTCCTTCAGGTACACACGATTTGAGACGCCCTTCGTCTGATACAACTCTTCAAGTTTTTCCCAGAGTTCCTTTGCCGTAGATATTCCATGCACATTTGCAAGAACATTTTTGGCCAAGCACAGACGTATCGCACTTGCTGTTCTCAAATCCAGATCCTCCCAATCTTCATCGCTCATTTTAGATCTGCTCTTTTCACCAGTCGCACTAGTACCAGTGCTGACTTCAGGTGTTGGTCTGCCCTTCAATGCCTTGTGTAATCCTGATTGAATCAAGATATCCTTGACTTGTACTTGCCACAAGCCAAAATTGATTCTCCCATCAAATTTCTCCACATCAAATTTTACAAGATTTGAAGACCTACTTCCTGACATTGCTTTGATGAATTTACTGTAGAAATGAATAGTACCTCACTAAGTCAGTTCCCAGGAAAGATTGGAGGGTCACAATGGACACACTTAAAATTTCCAATCTCCTAGACAGAACCTCCTTAGACTGTACGTATCCACACTACCACACCAAAACTCCACCCCACAAAAAGAACCTAGTGGCTCTGATACCAATTGTTGGGAATTTGGACCTCCCAAATTCACCCCCCCTAGGATCTACCCTTTGCAGGAATAACAAGAAAAATAGAGAAATAATAACAACACAAGAAATTTACGTGGAAACTCCAAAACAGGAGAAAAAACCACCAGACCCAGAGAAGAAAATTCACTATGTGAAAAATTGTTACAATCACACAATTTTTCTCCTCACCACACCTACAAAGCTACCCCACTAGTAAAACTTTAACTTTACACCTCTTCCCTTTTTACAAAAGGCTAATAGAGGAATTTAACTAAAGTCAAAAGTTACTAGTTAAGCTTTCAACTGGTGCACTTAAACTAAGAGGTTAAGCCTCTTATTTATAAGGTTAATCTAGGCCCCTTAATCCACATCCCACCGATGTGGGACTAAGGAGCAAAAACAACATTTGCATCATCCTGTGGGTATGCTCTGCATTGATGGAAAAGTTGATTGGAAGAGTTATTAGTACTCTTGGAAATTACCATCTGCTAGGTTTTCTGGCAATGAATCCGCATTCAAGTATTAACATTCGTCCACAATGATCCCAGTGGCAGCTGCAGATGTTTTGCCAATGTCGCCTACTTTTCTTGTTTTTGTTTTTCATGATCCGTTTGCAAAAAGATGATATGGCCCCACCACCTGCTGCTCTATTTACTCTCCTGCATCCAGGTCGATAGTTTCCGCTTTCCATCCAGGAAGTGCTGATCAAACCGATAGGTAAATTATAAGAGAGGGAAAATTAAAATAAAGCGCCGTTGCCGGGGATCGAACCCGGGTCACCCGCGTGACAGGCGGGAATACTTATCACTATACTACAACGACTGCTTATGAAATAGTCGAAAGCTTATTATTATAAATCGTTTGAATTGTTATTAGAATTAGCTATGGGGGTTCAACTTCTTAATAAGAATGACACAAAAGTTAATTAACTTAACAAGCAAGTACTGTAAGCTTAGCAAAACAAATTTTCTATTGTATTTAGAAAAATTATTCCATTTCTACACAACATACTTGATTTTTTTTTTTCTTTTAACATGTGTGTAAGATAAGGATAATGAATAGAAAAACTCTCGTATAACCTATAAAAAAAACTTGAGCAAATCTGTTTAATCATAAAGTATTAGTTTAAAGTCACAGATTATGATTATCTAGTGTTTTTAAATCCTCAAATATGCTGCCTTATCAATGCATAAATTGGTAGGCTTTATACACGTTTAAATTCACAGATCATGGGTACATAATAAAATGAAATGGTTTTTTCTAGTAAGTCGATGGCAGTAATAGCATAATAGCACTATATTTATAAATTCAAATGTAATAACTATCATAATAGCACTATATCTAAACGATGCCGTTTAAATTGAAATCCACTCTAAATGGCGCCGCTTAAATTGAAATTCACTTTAAACTGTGTCGTTTCTATCAATTTTTTAATCCATTTTCTTTTCTTAACAAATAAATTAAATGATGAAAATTATATAAAATAATAAAATTAAAATTATGTAACCTCTTTAACGTGGATTATCTGATTAACTCATTAATAAAATCATTTATTATAATTATATTAATGATGTTACCAACTTAGTACTCAATACTCAATAGTCAATAATATGTGTACCAATTATGATAGTTAATGCGTGATGGCGTATATTAAAATTTTGATATTTTATATATGGTTAATTAATGGATTTTTCATACTTCTAACTAGGGTATCTTACAGAAGAAATGTACATAACTATTTTAATTAGGTGTAGATACTAGAGTATGTACCATAGCATATAATGTTATGATTTATCATATAATATATTAATTAATAGTCAATAGCATATTAGTTAATATTTAATTGTATATTTAACATTTCATATAGTAAATAACCATAAGTTAGATGAAAATTACATATTTAAGTTATACAACTACTATATAAAAATAATTAAAAAATACATATTTCGGTCTATTTGGCTCAATCTCAATCTTCGAAATCGGACTGAAAATCAAAATTCTAAAAAGTTATGGACCGAAACCAACCATCACTGTTATCGTTTAGGTCCAAACCAATCATAATCGTTTGGTCCAATCAGATTTTTCGATGTAGACCAATTATCTTACAGCCCTACTTCTTATGCTTCTATTGAATTTTTTGTAGTTAAAAAAGTGATTGGGAATGGTTATTTTATTTGTCAATTGGTAACATGCAAATAGATTAGAAAAGAAATAGACATGAATAATCTTGTAACCCCATGACAGTCAAGTTTTCTCTCAAACTCCTCCATCAGCAATAACTTAGTACTCATCACTTGCAATCGATTTTATAAGGTGGCATGTGAGCCTCATGATGTTCCACCACTTATTTGTAACTCTAAACATGCATGTGTATTAGTCGCACCTCATGTCCTTAGGCTACCAATCTTCCCATTCCAACCATCACTATTTTGTTCCTCTCGTTGTGTGGGCCCCACGTGTAGGTATAGTTATCCAATCACTGGGCTCACTCATGGAGTTTACTAAAACTTGGTTCTTCTATTATGCAAAATCTTGTTATATTACGTACTACTACCCTTCCTAAAATTAGGAGTTCTCGCTTCTCATACTCCCATGGCTGAATATGAGAACTCCTGCATAGCCTCGTTATTTGCAACTCCAACAACTATATCCGGCTCACCCCTTGTTCCTTGATTACCAATCTCCTCGTTCCAACCATTATTGCTCCATTCCTCTTGGCATGTCGGCCCCACATGCGGTATAGTTGTACAATCACTTGTGGCATCTCTTAAAGCCCGATATCTTTTTTATTTTTTTCAAGCAAGATTCATTCATAATATCAAAACCTAAAAAAAAGTGTAATAGCCTGGTAGAAATTCAATGATTTAATTTCTATAGATTTTAGGAATTTCATCAAAATTATATAAGTTTTCACAAATCGACTGATCGCATAAGTTTTAATATATCAGTATAGTCAGTATTACTACTCAATATGGTGACAGAAGTGTAAGAATGTGATATGGTCTACACTATTAGACTCAATTGATTATTTAGGATTTTATTGCGTAATAATCTCATTTTCAGTTTTCCGACGAGACGCTTGTTCAAAAATGCATTTTGTTTATTTCGAAGCACTTCAGGATTGGATTTCGATAAACAAATTGCACAGTTAGTTTAATGTGTATATTTAAAATTTTACAGTGCAAAATTTATTTTTCACTTTCTCAAGATGAATAGTAACCTCAATAGTAGCACCAAGTGCAATGTTTTCAAAATCACAGTATGGAATGTCCACATTAGGTTAGAGAAGTTTTATTTGGACATTTTGCAAAATCTTAGCCACACTTGGTAAATAGTATTTGATGCTAGATACCAAGAGAAACTATGAGATAGAAATGTGAAAGAAATCAAGGTATGAGATCATGCCACCTAAGCAAAACCATTTTCCATCTAACCATCCAAATTGTGCCAAACCAAAGAGGGTTTCAACCCAATGGAAAGCCTAAATGGTTGGAATCCAATTGAAATCTCAAAAACTTGGTTGAAACCGAAACCCTAGAAGGTTTCCCCAAAACCTAAAGTTGGCCTTCAAATCCTATTTGATCTGATTTCTAGCATTGCGTTTAATCCATTGATTAAGTTACTTTCACATGCTATTAATTCCTCAAATTCATAATTATCCAATCTTTTAAACCTTGAAAATTTGATTGGATTAAGAAAAATTAGATTTGAACTTAATAGCATCTCAAACCCTAACCAAACCTTCTTTAAACCCCAAATGAAGCCCACTTGTTTAAGACCCACGAATTTTGGCCACCTTGAAAAAAATTCTTGAGGAAGTTTCTACCCACCCATGGCAGGCAAACCTCTACCCTTGGCAGCTGCAAACAGTCCCTTGGTATGAGTGGAAACTCTACCTCCCTTCTACATGGCAACAAGAGTGGCCCACTCCCCCTCACTATTTGCACATTTTGTGACATAACTACCATCCATCGAAGTGTCACTCAAGCCCATACCTCACCTTTCAGAAATATAATATACATGCAAGGCACCCTTTCACTCATTTCACCACTTTTCATTCTCGTTCTTGGAAAGAACACTTAGAAGCTCTATTGGGCAATTTTCTAAGTATTTTTGTGTGACATTTTTGAAGCCATTTTAAGTATTTTCTCACAATAATTCCTTTCTGAAGTCATTCATCTTTGAGTATAGTTTCCATGGGTACCTTGTTTGTTTCATTTGAGGGTCATTTGATCAGTCAAAAATTGTTTGAACCATGTAAAGGTCAATCTGGGCAATAATCTGGAAAGTGTGTTGTATTTTGGAGTTTTCAACCAAGCTAATGGACAAATTTTGGTCCGAAATTCTTATAGTGTTTTTAACATGTTTATATGAAAGTTTGGTGGAGATTAGTTGCATGATTAAAGCTTTTTATGAAAGATTTTCTTAGATCTAAAAGGTTAGAAACTGGAAGACTTCAAAATAGTTTCTGTTTTAAGAAAACTTGGATCTTTTGTGGTCTATTCTTGCTCAGATGGATTTGATAAATTTATTTGATTATACTAAGTCTCTTATCTATATGTTAAGATGTTATTTTGAAGATCTTTTGTGTTAGTTTCAAATATATGATTTTTTTATGTAAGAGAATACTCGGTTAGGTCAAAAATTTGATGTTTCCGGCTAGATCCATGTTTTGGTTTATTTTTATCGATGTGGTTTTAAGTTTAATGCTTATATCTGCTTTAGGACACATATTTAAACTATATGATATTTTGGTTTGAAGATCTCATCATTTTATGCCACGAATCAAATGTTTGATCAAAACAAGTTGAGAAAAAAAAAATTCTATTTTTGGACTAAATGTGGAGCTGAGTACTTCAAGTGATGTTTTGTAAATTTTTGGTGACTTTTATGTAATGATTCAAAGTATTTTAGTTCTTAAGAATGTGTTATGAACATGCTAGAAGAAAGATTTGGGATTTTGGAGTTCCTAGAGATGTTTTGAAATAGGTCCAAACCTTGAGATTCAAAGGTTTGTATTTTTAGTTAAAAAGTTTAGATTTTTTACTAAAACGTTTTGTATTGATGAGTGGTATATTTTGTTGAGATTTATAGTTTCTCGTGTTTTGTGCTTAATCCTCGTAACGCGACGATAACTATAAGTTAACTCTTAACTTACTATCAGATTACTGTGTATGTATATTGGATAAGGGAACTACAGTTTATGTATGTATATTATCATATATGTCATGCAATGCCATGTCACTATATGTTTATCTGTTACACATTTTTTATTGTCATGAAATATTTATCTGTTATACTATTTGTTCTGTCAGGTATTGTTATCTGTTATAAGTATATTATATCACATACTATTATCTGTTACGCATTATGTCATGTCATGTAATATAATCTGTTATACATTATGCCATGTCACATAATGTTTGCTTGTTACATGTTATGCCATGTTACGTACTGTTTGTCTATTTCATATTATAGCAAGTCATGCATCTTACGTACATGTCATGTTACATTACGTCAATCTATCTGTCCTTTTATTTCATGTCACGTCATGTCTCGAGTTCAGAGTATATCTCCAAAATAGTATTTTCTAAGTCTAGCAATGTTACGTCCTCGTGCAATTAAGTTATTGTTTAGTTCATTGTTATTATTAAATCATGGTAACCTCATGAGACAATATTACACTATCGTTGAAACCCCATGAGACAAGAATACATTTTAGATTCATGTTATTTCACATTAAGTTCATGTCTAAGTCAGTTCACGTTCAACCAATTTTAAGTTCATGTTCTGTCCATGTTTCAAGTCAAGTTCATGTTATTCAGATCAAGTTTATGTCATGTCAAGTTTCAAGTTCAGTTCACGTTTCAGTTCAAGTTATATCGGTTTATGTCATGTTACATGTCAAGTTATTTTATGCTTGCTTTTGACTTTGATTATGCATTCATGCCTAAACTGTCATGCATACATAATTAACCTATGTAGAAGTGATCTGTTAACTTGCTGAGATTTGTGATCAAATCTTACTTTGGTAATCCCAACTACCATTGCCCCTAGAAAGGTTGATCATGTGCCAGGATCAAGAGATGTGGCAGAAGATTGTCTAAAGGCCTTCGACTAGACAATGACGGCACGACACGGAGTCCATCGCTTCAATGCTCCGTTTCATTGATAGTATTATAGCAACCTTAACTGAGTTACGCAAGCTACTCGATTGATCTCTATCTCCAGTACTCTTTATGTTACAGACATGTTGGACAAGTACTATAACCTTTGGATACTAGTTATCACATGAATTTTATGAAGTATGTTTATATTTTGGGATATATTACTTTTGGTACATAACAGTGCTCAAAGAAAAAGAAAATTATCCGCTGTATTGCATATTGCTAGATACGTATTATTGCTAGATACGTGCTAGATGTATTACATCTTTATATATTATGAATGGGGACAGGTAACCTTGTGTTACATGTTTCGATGCTTCAGATGTCCGTCTTATCACAAGCAAAAGTCTAAGAGCGTCATAAAAAGTTCAAAAGTATAGTTAATTATACAATGCTAGTAGAAGGGTCAAAGCCCAATATCCTTTTGTTTACATAATCTCGTTAGGTTACCTCTTTTCCTAAAATTAGGAGTCCTGATACTCCCTTGGTTAGGAATGAGAAAAAAGAAGTCCACTAATGATTTTCTCGCTACAATCTACACTAGTCTGTCCTATTTGTTACGAACGACAAGAGAAAAAGTAAAATAGAAGGTGGAATAAATCACACACAAAATAAGGTATACAATATTAGACAACATGCTTATGTCCACGGAACTGTAAATGATTTTATTCAAATGATAATCAAAGAAATATTGTGGCGGCCATTAAAGGGTTTAATATATTTTATACTGAACCCTAATTAGTGTGTAGGGTTAGATTAAGAGTCAAAATGGTCCAGAATTGTTTTGCCCCCGGACCCCGACGAGGCTTGTCCATGACCACTTAGGCTGCAAAAAATCCACCAAAAATTATAGCAAATTCTTGTCCATTGTCCAACTAGGCCACAAAAGAAAAGCAAAATACAGCAAGGCCGCACACAAAAGCCCAACAAATGCGCCCTTTTTTAGTGTTACTTTTGTGGTTAATAAAATAAAAGGATATTAACATTCTGGACTATTATACCATATGTCTTAACAACTCTAATACCTGATTTGGCAATAAAACCAAAAACTAGACCATCAATTTGGCTCCATTTCTCAGTTTTAGTTTTCTTTTCTTTTTATTGCATTGTTGTGATACTACAACTGGGTTATTGTTATAGTTGGGCTCTTTACGCTCTAGTCTTTCATCATTACAAATTCTCCTATAAAAATAATATATGAAAAATATCAACGGTACCACCCATGAAGCTAGTTATGTCATTATTCCAGGTCATGCTACCAAGCTTGTTTGTTTTTTTCTTCCTCAACCTTCAAAGAATCCTTTATAAACAAATGGACAAATTTGTTATGGAAGTCTAGCGTGAGAAGATGGAAGTTCTCTGTTTCTATTAATTCTCTTCGCCACATCTATTGTTAAAGTATTACAATCTAAAAGTACATCCTAAGTAGTTCGAAGTCACGTCAATTAAGGGAATGTTTGGAGAATAAAATAGTTTGTGAATATTAGTAAGATCGTTTGAATTAAGTATTTATTGAATTTTGGAAAATGATAGAGAAAAAGTTGAATAAAAAATATTATAAAATTAAATTATTGTTATAATATAATATTATTGTTAAAATATAATTTTTTAATATTATTTTTGTTATGAAATTTGAAAAAGTTGAATTATTTTTTATGTTTTATTTGAAAGTTTGGGAAAGTTGTAATAATTAGTTTGAAAAAATTGTAACGATTAGTTTGAAAATATTTGTGCTTGAATGATATTTGAAAAGAGAATGAGATCAAAATTTTTTCCAAATATCTCCTACGAGAAATGTGGTTAAGTCTTGGTTTTAATCCATAATCTCTTTATAAATGTTAAAGATTATGCAAAGAGCAGGTGAGGAATTTGAGCAAAAAGTAGTCTCACGGGAGGGTTGCATGTCGAGCGAAGGGAGGAGAGATGACTGAGTTAACAAGAGCATTTAATTGCTTCTTAGACATATTGGAGTAGAAAAGTGAGCTCTACGCACATCACATGAAGATTCAACCATTACTAGGGTGTAATCAGTTTAGTTTGGTCCGGTTTTAAATAAAATCTAGGATAGAATTGGTAGTACCGGTTTTACATTTTTTAAAACTGAGTAAGCATCGTTTATCCCCCTAAACTGATACTTCCGGTTTTACCGATTCCAGTCTGGTTTTTTGATTTTAATATATTAAGTATATTAGTATTACTAATGTATTTATATATAAAAAATGTTGAGAATTTATTAAGCAATAAAATATATTTAATATATATTTTTATATTTAACACATATGCTCAAATAAATATTTATGTTTAACATTAAAATATTATGTTATAAATTATAATATATTATTTTATACATAATTATATATATTATATATCATATTAAAATTAATAAAATATATATAATATGTGAACCGGTCCGGTCCGGTCTGGTGTTGGAAAACATAAAACTAATTCCGGATCAGATTTGACCGGTTTTTTAAATTTGGAACCAATTCAGTACGAATTGGTCGAAAGTCAAACCAAACCAGCTGGTCCGATCCAGGCCAATTTTCTAATTTTTTGATTTATTTTTACACCCTTAACCATTACCCAAGGATGAGAAGAGGGAATGCATGTACGAGCGATTTTTAGCTCATGGTTATTTGAATAATGGTGAGCGATGCACGTACACATGGCTTCTATTGTTGAGTGAGAACATTCTTCTTGCTTAGAAAAATTTGACTAGTCATATATATATGCATGTTACTAATCGTGGGTAATAATTAGCTCAATATTGGAGGTTAAAGGGTTGTTTGGGAATAGAGATGGTTTTATCTCATTTCATCTTTTCTTATCTAAAAAGTTTCTCATATCATTTTCTTCTCAAATATCATTCAAATTCAAATATTTTTAAACTAATTATTACAACTTTCTAAAAAAGAATCATTTGAACTTTACCAAACTTTCAAATCAAAATTCAAAAATCAAAATTTTCAAATCTTATAACAAAAATAGTATTAAAAAATTATATTCTAATAATATTTTAATTTTATAATTTTTTTATTCAATTTTTTCTCTCTTATTTTTCAAAACCCAATAAAATATCTTAACTCAAACCATTTTATTATTATTCATAGATTTCTCATCTCATCTTATTCCGCAAACATCCCATAATTCATTGCTATCATCTAAAGCTAGTTTCCCATAAACCAATTAAGGCTCCATTTAGATATTAAGAGTATCTCATATGATATATGAATAACAGTGAAATAATAGAGAATAGTTTGTGTATAGTAATAAAATAGCTTGAAAATACCTGAGAACAATTGTATTCCCAAACATTCGACTCCGTTTGGAAGCTAAAAGTATCTCATATCATTTATGAATAGTAATAAAATAGTTTGTGAATAATAATAAACTGTTTATAAATAATAGTAAAATAGTCTAAGAATAGTAGAGATTGTCATATATATAAATATATATATATACCAATTAATGATTCCATACATGGATATATAATCATATATGCTAGTGCTTAATTATTATATATACATGATTGTTTTATTCGGATGATCGTACATGCCCACGTACATGCTCTCAAATCAAGTCTTATGCCCCAGACAATAGGAGGAGGAAGAAAAAACATATTAAATGAGCAAACTGGGATTACTTCTACCTATTGGAATGGTGGCTTGATTTTCTATTGAAAACGAAATTCTAGAGACTTGGCTTGATCGTGGCTCGAGCGAACTTTAGCTCAACACTTCGCTCAACATTTTGCTCTAGTGAACTCCAGACAGATTGTTCACTTAACACCTCGCTCGAGTAAATGTTTGTAAACTAGGGTTCCTACACCGTTAAGTATAAATGCACACATTTTTGCACATTTTTTTAACAATGTTGTGGCCAAAATAGAGAGAAAAGAGAGAGAACTCCTTTTGTGAGATTTTGAGAGCTCATTCGGTGTATTGGGATTTTTGGGATTGATGAGTGATTTGTGATTACTATCTTGTACTCCATTTTTGTAAAATTGAATTCCTTGGGACCGACTCCACCAGTGGACGTATGCTTGTTCAAGCCAAACCATGTCAATCTTGGTATTTATTGTGTGATTTTTGAATTTTCTTTTGTTTGCTTCCACTATTATAGTTCAAATTAGTGGCTAGATATCCAAGTAATCCTAACAAATTGGTATTAAAGAACCAAGCTTTGTGAAAGATCTTGAGGGATGACTCTAGCAAAGTTCGAAGCAGAGAAGTTCGATGGTCAAAATAGTTTCAACTTATGGTGCATCAAGATGAAGGCTCTATTATGAAAACAAGGCTTGGTAAAGGTCTTAGATGAGAAGGTGTCGGACGAATCTTTGACATTGACAAAGGAAGATGAAGAGAAAGCACATAGTGTTATTGTATTGTCTCTCACCAATGGAGTATTATTAGAGGTCACTGATGAAGAGACAGTCTTTGGTCTTTGGAAGAAACTTGAGAGATTGTACATGAAGAAGTCTCTCACCAACCGTTTGTAGTTGAAGCAACGATTATACACTCTCAAGATGAGGACGGTACTCTTATGTCTGATCATCTAAATGAATTTAATAAAATTATTATGGATATGAGGAATATTGATATTAAGTTTGATGACGATGATCACACCTTAATTGTATTGTGTTCATTGCAGGTTTCATTTGATAATTTTGTGAACTCGATGCTCTATGGTAGAGATACTATCTCCTTTACAGAAGTAAAATCTACTTTGAATTCTAAGGAGTTGAGAACAAAATTGGATGTACAAGGCACGAATAATCAAGCCAATGGCATGGTTGTTAAATCTACATCTAAAGAAAGAAGTTCAAAAAAAGTAGGGCTAATTCTAGTGGCAGTTCAAAATTTAGCAAGAAGAATATTAAATATTACTACTGTCATATTTTGGTCATTACAAGAACAAGTATCACAGATTGAAGAATAAAGAGGAAGGTAAAAGTTCCTCCAATGTTGTTAGCATTGAAGAATAATCTAAGAACTCTGATATTGTCCTAACAGTTAGTGGCTCTAGCAGCCGTTTTGGTGATAAGTGGATCATGGATTTAGCGTGTATGTTCCTTACCGAAAAAAGATTGGTTCACTACCTATGAATCAGTCAACAGTGATTCAGTTTTGGTTGGGAATGATATGGCTTGTGATATTGTTGAGATCGGTTCAATCAAGATTAAGATGTATAATGGAACCATCAGAACTTTCTCTAACATTTGGCATATTCCATCTTTGAAGAAAAACCTTATATCTTGGACATTCTTGACTCCTTTAGTTATTAGTATTCAATTGAGTCATTCGAGTATAAAAGGGCTCTTCGTGGAAATGACATGGAAGAAGACAAATGGTCTTTATTTTCTTCTTGGTGAGACAATGGTTGGTGCAATTGAATCTTCAGACGTTCTAGATTTAGGTATTACTCATTTATGGCACGTGATTGGGGTATATGGATGAACGAGCATGGTCATTTGTGAGTAGGCAGCTTCTGCTTTGTGTGTTCAAAAGACAAGGAAGCTTGATTTTTTGTATTATCATTGTATTCTTGTGAAGTAGTGTAGAATCAGGTTTACTACAGTTTATTTTTTCTGATTTGGGGTATATATCTTTTGCAAGGTGGTGTCCTATTTGTACTCATGTTATTTGATGACCATTTTGATAAAAGACTGAAATTGTTTTTTGAAGTAATGAGTGATGTGTTCAAACACTTGAGAAGGCTAGTGATCTACAGACAAGAAGATAGAGCATTTTTTAGACCGTACAATTGGGTCCACTCCATAGAGATGTAGTAGCTGAATGGAATGAATCAGACTCTTGTGTGGGAGCCCGCAGTATGCTTTTGGTATGCCAGGCTTGTCTAAAGATTGGGTGAACTAGTTAACAAGCTTGTTACTAGGTGAACCTTTCTTCTTCCACAGCTTTTCAGTTGTTGTTTTCACAGGAAATGAGAGTAGGGTTATAGCAAGAAGGTGAAGTTGCTGAGAGAGCTTCACAATAGAATGCAAGTGGTATTCTAGATCATGTTATTGGAAAGTAGCTTGATTTTAATTTTGGCATTGGCACATAGTGAGAGTAAGTCTACAATTTCATTTAGTAGATAGAGGAGGCAGTTTGGCCACTTTCAGGATATGTTCATGCAAACTTTGTGTTTTGGCAAAGAATATTTGTTGCTAGCCTTCATGTGTATTCAGAAGCCGTTGCTTAAATAAGCAGTTTGTATAGTGGTTTGTTGCTTTTGTGTGAAAAGGTTGAATCTCTTCATTAGGACCAACCTTGTGATTTGGTCAAGTTGTTTATGGAGACGAAGACTTTTGGGTGGAAATGGGTCGAGTCACATGTTTATTAAAAAAAACTTAAAAAATATATATTATGATAGATGAAATACAATAAGGTTTTTGAGTTCATATTTAGTGAAATACGATAGATGAATTTCATCTAGTAACAAAAACAAATTAGGGTTTGAATTTCGAATAATCATTTGACTTGAAATAGATCACAAAAAAAATCAAGAGATAGAGATAGAGAGAGAGAGAGAGAGAGAGAGAGAGAGAGTGAGTGAGTGAGAATGATAGGAACCTGTATGCAAGTCTTGTCCCAGTCATGGCTGAGTCACTCTTCCTTGGCCAAAATGGCTTGATCTACAACTCATCCGAAGTGCTAGTGTGGAAGCATGTATGACATCCCACGTCCTCCTCCTCCTCCTCCTCCTCCTCCTTTATTATTATTATTTGTTATTGTTGTTGTTGTTGTTGTTATATTATTATTATTTTTATTATTATTATTATTAGTCACAATCCAAGATCAAGATCGAGTACAAGGTCTCAACAACTCAGTTGGAAGTTTATATGTTTGTTGGGCCATGGGCTAGTTTAAATTCATTAGTACCCTTCTTTGTTATTAGTTCTTTTATTAACTTGGGTTATAATAGATATTGGGCCTTGGCCGTAACACATGGATCACTTGCATTTAGCTTTAGGCCCAGCTCGTGGGCATCCTTATGTAATGATCATTTCCCTGCTCAGAAGCTCATCTGGAAAACATACTAGAAACTTCAGGTGTCTTCTTCATTCTTCTTTCTTCTTTGTTGGAGGTCCTCCTCTCGAAGTGAGCGATCCTCTGTGTATTTGATAAAATATACTAAATGTTACAAATTGGTATCAGAGAGACATCGATATTTGTGCTATCATGAAAGAAATTCTTGTATCCTTTGATAAAATTAGAGATTCGGCTAAACAAATACAATAAAACTTCAAAATTCTCCAATAGCCTATGATTGATTTCAGGAAGGATTTTGAAGACAAATTTAACCATATAAAGCAACAGCTTCATGCGTTGCAGGAAGAAGAGGAACTAGCCAAGGAGGCACTCAACAAAAATCACACCATGACTGCACTTAACAACATTCACGCCATGGATGGACAGGGAGGAGATCCAGTGTTTGGGATGAATTTTAGCATCAACACTTTTGAGTGAGCGTGCCACAACACAACCACTTTGAAATTAACACACCATTAGAAACGAAACTCACCAAGGTATCTGCTGCTTCTGAAAAATTCTTTCTAGGAATCCCAAACAAAGGGCTGCGTTTGGTATGGCATCTTCCATGGAAGTCCATCCAAAACTTATAAGGCTTCTTGACTCCTCCGATGGCTGAAGAGCACACCCTTGCTCTTGATTCATATTGCCTACACCAAGACTACAACAAAGGAAATTCCAAATCAAATTTGGTAAAGGCATCCCTTGATACAGTAATGGACCAAAAGCCTTCGTCTGACCTACCGTCTTTGTTTTTCTCCACCAGATCTGACCACCCTGGCATCTCGATGACTTTTACAGTTGCCTGAATGTCATAACCCCTATGAGGATTGCCTAGGACCACACCTCAACACAGCTCTTGGAGGGCCAGGACCATCACATGGCTAGCCTGCATGTATGCTTTGGCTCATGCCAGGACATGCAACAGGCACCCATGGAGGCTACTGGCCGCGTGCAGTCCCTGTGTGCAAGCCTACGCATTCCTTTGAGCATGAACCTACGCGCGCACATGCACACCCTAGCACCACTCAACGAGGTTAGTGACGTGCCTTCACAGGCACGCCATCCAGCGCATGGCTCTAGCCAGTGGCATGCCCACCAGGTATGCCATCCAGCGCACAGCTCCAGCCCTGTGCCTTGCAGCCCCAGTGCCCAAACCATCAACTCAGGCCATCAGCTCAAGCCATGCAAGACCAGCACCCAAGCCACCTGACTAGGCCTCACAGTAGTAGTACAACACCACCCTATGCCAACCATCAAGCCTAGGCATGACATCATGCCATGCCCACCATCAGCAAGCCATGTACAGCACCATGCCATGCAGCTAGCCATCAGACTGGACTAGGACTAGCCCAGCCGTGGGCCATGCACCATCCTTACCCACCATGGGCCTTGCGTGCCACGGCCACCATAGGGCCTTTTATCTATTATGTTTATTTTATTTATTTGCTTTATTTATTTATTTTAATAATTTGCTAGGGACCTTTTGGGGGCTTCTAATTTGTAAGCTCTATAAATGGGACCCTTAGACATTTCATTGGGATTTTTTGTACATTTGACATTTGCTTTGTGTGGCTAGCCATTGTGCCTAGGATTCTTTATTCGGTGCTTAGCACTTGGGCTTCTTGGGGTGCAATTTGTGAATCCCCAGGGCGAAGGATCATATCTTGTAATTCGTAAATATGTGTGATTCTATTTATTTTTATTTATCATTTGAGGTTTCCTTTGAATCTTTGTGCAATTCGTGAATCAAAGGTAATTGGTTATCTTTCGTTCATTAGATTTTATATTTGTAATTGTTGTGAGTGTGGTTAATTGGAGGGGCACTTTGCTTCTTGGATTTGTGATTGAGATCTTCATGTTATTCTTGTGTTCATGCATTTTCTTGCATGTTCATAAACTTTCCTTGAGGATTCTTGAAGTTCCCCATTTGCCAAACACACCATTCAGCCAACCTTAGCCCCACCACTTTCCATAGACGCCCACACCACTTTCCATAGCCGACCATCAATCAAAACCCTAATTACCATATTGAGCCATTTGGCCATAGCCTAATTGGCTTGACCGAAACCCTACTTCCCATATTACCCCCACCATATATTTCCATATATTATTTGATTAGTCATTATCCTTTAATTGACTCAATCAAATCTCATCCCCAACCAAATCAAATCCAACCCTTATCCTTTATCCCTATATTCGACCAACACATTCCAAATTGAAATTCAAATCCCAATCCCAATAATTTAGGAGATCACTATCCACTTAAGTCCATTCCAATCCCAATAATTTAGGAGATCACCATCCACCTAAGTCCTAGCCAAATTCCATCACTACCCTTGGCCAAAACACACATCCAACCCTAGCCTCATTCACCCATCTTCCAACCCTAAACCACTCAAGTGGCGCCTAGCACCCAATAGAGACCTTATCATGCCCCATTACCACCATTGACTCGGTTTTGAATGTGCTTTCAAGTGCAGAAGAGTCAAGTTGTATCAAAAATAAGTCTAGGATCGTATTCCACATGGATAAAGGGTTATCAAAGCATTTGTGAAACTTTTGTTATAAAAAAAAATGTATATAGACTATGAGAGATGAAAAAAAATTGAAATGCAATGTGAAAAATATTAAAGATAAGTTAAGAAAAAAAAAGTATGAATTCAATTTCCGCAAAAATTTAATCAAAGCTGGAATTATAGTTTCTAATCAAAAAGATAAATTAACAAACACTTGGGTTGGGTATGAGACTCTTTTTATTTCGGTTCTTAGATAATTTTCTCGATTAACAATCCAATCAAGGCATTGATAAATGGAAGGTAAAAAGTTATGCTTAAGTTTTGCAATATTTCCCTAAAGGATTCTCTACTTTACTAGCCAAACACTCATTTACAATCAACTGAGAGAAGTCTTGATAATTTTCAAGCTTTTGTTGTGCCTTTCATCAACAACAAATCAAGAACAAGAGCTACAATCTATTCTCAAATCAAATCCGACTAATAACATAGCGATATCAACATTTATCAACAAAATATTGCATTAAACTAGAACCCAAAACAAATTAAGTTTCATTCCACAACCGAAACTTCAGAAATTAGCTACACATAATATTTCTAATAGTAAAAATTAACCTAAGTTGAGCCATGATAAAATCTAAGAGAAAATACTTAAATGAGATGAAAACTAACGTTGTCCAGCGAAAGTGAAAAGTGTAGGAAATGAAATCTAGCCGACAGAGAAAAAAAATAAGATCAAAAAATGAAGAAGACGACCGCAGAAAGAAAATAAAGACAAGAAAGTAAAGTCGCTGCCCAGTAGAAAAAAAAAATCCTAAGCAAAAGAAAAATAAATAAATACTCCAACCCTAACAAAGAAAATAAAACCAATGAAAAAAATGAAGCCGCCCCCACAAGTAAAACTCCAGAAGAAAAAAAGTAAACGAAGAAAACAAATAATGAAGAAGATGCTCCCTAATTTGCAAAATCGATCCGCTAAAACAAAGAAGAAACCACAGCCCAAAGAAAAAAAAACTGAAAGAAATATCTAAGGAAAGAAAAAAAAAACTGGAAAATGAAAAACGCTACCCAAATAAAAACCAAAGAGAGAGAGGAAAAAAAAGGAAACCGACACCTAAAAAGTAAACTACAGAAAATGAAAATGAAAAACAAGCCGTCGCCTCGTACACGAAAATGATAACTGAAAATAAATGCTCAAGAAGTAAAAATGAAAACTGGAGAATGAAGTAACGCCCAAAGAAAATGAAAATAAAATAAACAAAATCCTAGTAAAAAGAAAATGAAAACCGAATGGACTGAATGTTCTCACCCAGGAAAAACTAAAACTGAAACAAGCAAAGTCTAAGAGAGGAAACAAAAACTCAAAGAACTAAAAATAAAAATCCAACTACTGTCTAACAGAAAGAAAAAAAGTAAACTAAAACTAAGAAAAAAAAGCCGCCTAACGAAAACCAGAGCTGCCAAAAAGAAAAAAATGATGAAGAAGAAAACATCGTAAATGAAAATTGAAAGAAAAACTTGAAGAGCAATGCCTCTGTCCAAAAAACTAAACTTAAAAAAAAAAAAAAAAAAAAAAGGGCCCTGATTTTTTTCTTTCCCTTTTTATATCTCTCTCGTTCGCCTCGTGTGTTGCTCCAATGCTACACGTCCTAGCGTAGAACCCTTGCATTTTAGCGCGTAGCACTCCATTCTGTTGCTAGTACATGCTCCCGTGTGCTGAGTTGTTGTCCCAGCTGCAGCACGTTTAGCACTTGAGGCCATCTCATTCCAGTCCATTAGACTCGGCGTGCTCTGCAGGTTTGGTTCCTCTTGCCATTTGTTTGCAATGTGTGTGAAGTGTTTGCCCATTTCCTCTGTCCATTGCAATGCACATTTTACTTTTGGGACCACCAAATCCTTTCCAAAAAACACCTTGCAACCCCAAGAGTAAAATATAAGTGTTAGCATCATGAAAGGTAAAAATTGAGATATTAACTCTGATGTGGCTTAACAGCTACATTATAAATGTTTTTGAGTACATAAACATCAGAATTTACCAATGAGTCAAGTACTAAAATCTACTACATAATTAAGTACTTAATTCATTTTTGGTTTAGACAATTCATTCAATTTAGCAGCCTAACCATGCAGTTTTTGACACTTTATCACAACCCCTAACTAGCTTTTTGCTAGACTCTAGCAAATAAAACGAATGAATTCATGCAAATGTGAAATTACCAACTACAATTTCAAAAAATCCGAGAATCACATGCCATGAAATAAACTTATTGAATTTAAGAACACTAGAGATAGATTAATCTGAATTTTGTATCAACTGAGAGATTTATACACCATTTAGTTAATCAACCAAGGGAATTACATGTAACAAAGCTTGCTTTCCTTCAAGTGCATGGGAATGAGGTTAGAATTCCAAGATCGACTACCAAGAGGCATTGACAGTTTCAATTACAATAGCTAATATGAGAAAACCACATGGTATTACTCTAATTCAAAACCATTGTAGTGGCGACTTTCACGCTATTACACTTTAAAAAGGCACCTACTTTCGTATTTAGTAAGGACCCCGGTAATAGGCAGCCTCTTCCAATACACAAGTATAAGTCATATATGATTTTTTTAGTGGGGGAATCAAATTTATAAATGTGCGTCTACCCACACTTTCACAAACCAGCCCTTACCACTAGTCTACCTAAAGGATTTTTTTTTTTTTCAATTTGATCCCTGGCTTGTCCTTTTCTCATTTAATTCACTTTAGATTTCTTCCTAAGCCATTAGGATATGGTTCATTAGAGTCCCAAACAACCAAAGTGTAAATTAACAGACAATGACCCGATGTACTCTTTCTAGGCATTCTGGGCATGTGTTGTGTGTGTTCTAGCAAAAATTTTAACATATTTTCCTTGGTTTAACAACTAAATAAAATGGATAAGTCCATATTTTGACATATACTCATATTTGCACTACATTCCACATGTTCCATGATCTTAACAAATCATTTTTCAGTTCACTTTCTAGCATGTAAAATTCAAGAATAGGGAATTTAATTTGCTTTGAACTCATTACTAGCACTCCTCCAAGGTGGACTAACATATGTTTAAGGCATGCAAACAGAAAAATAAATTCTCTTCCACCCCAACTAGATTGTAGCATTGTCCTCAATGATGCAAGGGAAATGAAAGAATTTGTACAAAGAGAGAAGTTAATGGGCAAAACAGCTAAAAGAATAATCAAGTAGTCAAAGAGAAATTGAAGGCAAGAGGAAAAGGGATTACCTGGGCAGCTTTGAAAAGAATGTAGCCAAAAAAAAGATAACTGAAGAACAAAAGAGAAAACAATGAAAAGAAATGGATAGATCAAGAACCATCAATTAGGATCAAGCAAATGTAGAGTAGATTCCTCGAGTGCAAAGTTAGAAATAAAAGACTTGAGCCTTTGACCATTAACCTTAAAAATGTTACCATTGAGAGGATTCATTATCTCTATAGCACCATGGGGAAAAATAGTTTGTACCACATAAGACCCACTCCACCGAGACCTTAACTTACCAGGGAACAAGTGTAATCGAGAGTTGTACAATAACACTTATTGATCAGGCTCAAAAGTCTTACGTTGGATATGTTTGTCATGGAAGTTCTTCATTCTTTCTTTGGACAACTTAGAGTTGTTGTAGGCATCCATCCTCAACTCATCCAACTCAGACAACTGCAATTTTTTCACACAACCAGCTTCATTAATGTTAAAATTATATTGCTTAATAGCCCAATACGCTCTATGTTCTAGCTCTACAGGCAAATGGCAAGCCTTATCATACACTAATCTATATGGAGACATGCCCAAAATGGTTTTAAAGGCTGTTCTATAAGCCCACAAGGCATCAGACAATCTCAAAGACCAATCCTTCCTATTTGGGCTAACTGTTTTTTCAATGATGTTTTTAATTTTCCTATTTGCTAGTTTAGCTTGTCCATTGGTTTGAGGAAGATAAAGAGTGAAGATTTTGTGATGGATACTATACTTCTTCATAAGGTCGAGAAATGCTTGTTATAAAAATGGGTGCCATTATCAATGATTATGGCTTTAGGCATACCAAACCTTACAAAAATGTTTTCTTTCAAAAATTTTAAAACAACTTGATGATCATAAGATTTGCAAGGGACTACCTCAACCCACTTAGAAACATAGTCAATAGCAAGCAAAATGTATAAATAGCCATAAGAAGGAAATGGTCTCATAAAATCTATTTCCCAACAATAAAAAATTTCAATCACTAGTATGGGTTGCATAGGCATCATATTTTTCTTAGTAATTCCTCCTAATTTTTGACAAGGTTCACAAGTTTTACAAAAACTAAAGGCATTCTTAAACATAGTCGGCTAATAAAATCCACTTTGAAAAATTTTAGTCACTGTTTTGTGGGCTGAAAAATGCCCACCACAAGCTTCAGTATGGCAAAAATCTAAAACACCATAAATTTCATTATTAGGCACATACTACCTAATGATTTGATTTAAACAATACTTGAAAAGGTAGGGATCATTGTATAAGAAATACTTAACTTCAGCTTTCAACCTTTTGATGTCTTGAGCATTCCAATGAGGTGGAGTTTTTCCTATGACCAAGAAATTCACAAGGTCAGTATACCATGGTAAAGTCTCAACTAAAAATAATTGTTCATCAAAAAAGAAATTAAGGAAACCTCAGAACTTCAGGTATAAGGCAAGAAAGATGATCCGCCACCACATTTTCTACTCATTTATTGTCTTTTATTGTGAGATCAAATTCTTGCAATAGGAATCTCCATCTTACCAATCTCAGCTTGGTATCTTTTTTTGATAATAAAAATTTCAAAACTGCATGATCGGTGAATATTATGACAAGTGAATTAAGAAGATATGATCTAAACTTATCCAATACAAAGTCTATAGCTAATAATTCTTTTTCTGTGGTGGCATAATTCTTTTGGGTAGCATTCAAAGTCTTACTGGCATAATATATGACATATGGCAACTTATCTCTTCGCTATCCAAGTGTAGCCCCCATAGTAAAGTCACTTGCATCACATTAATTCAAAAGGAAGTGACCAATCAGGGGGGCTGAAGGATAGGTGCAGCGGTGAGAAATATTTTCAATTGATCAAAGCAATTTTGACACTCTTTAGTCCATTCAAACTTGACATCATATATGAAAAGTCGACAAAGAGGCTTAGAGATCAAACTAAAATTCCTTATGAACCTTCTATAAAAACCGGCATGCCCTAAAAAAGATCTAACACCTTTCACATTTTTAGGCGCAGGCAAATTTGAAATTGAGACTATCTTAACTTTATCTATCTCTATACCCCGAGGAGATACAATATGCCCCAAAACTATCCCTTGTCTCACCATGAAATAGTATTTTTTCCAATTTAATATCAATTGTTTTTCTTCACATCTTTTCAAGACAACTTATAAATTAGACAAACATGCATCAAATGTTTTTCCAAAAACTGAAAAATCATCCATGAAAATCTCTACAATGTCCTCAATCAAGTCGCTGAAAATGCTTACCATGCATCTTTGAAAAGTGGCTGGGGCATTGCATAGCCCAAATGGCATTCTCTTGAAGGCAAAAGTCCCAAAAGGACAAATGAAGGTAGTTTTCTCTTGATCCTCAAGATTTATTTCTATGTGATAATAGCCAAAGAAGCCATCTAAAAAATAATAATATTCATGCCCTGCCACTTTTTCTAAAATTTGGTTAAGGAAAGGTAAGGGAAAATGGCCCTTTCTAGATACGGTATTTAATTTCCTATAGTCTACACACATCCTCCAACCTATGGTCTCCCTAGTAGGCACCAATTCTCCCTTGTCATTTTCCACTACAGTTATATCAGATTTTTTTGGAACAACTTGGATTGGGCTAACCCATTTGCTGTCAGCAATGGGATAAATGATGCATATGTCTAACAATTTCAAAACTTCTTTTCTTACCACTTCTTTCATTGTGGAGTTTAGTCTCATTTGTATCTTTCTAGAGGTTTTTTAATCATCTTCCAAATATATCCTATGTGTGCAGATAAAAGGGCTTATACATTTGATGTCAGCAATGGATCAGCCAATGGCTGATTTGTGTTGTGTCAAAATTTCCAGCAACTTACTCTCTTGGTCAGGGGTTAAAATTGCAGAAATCACCACTAGAAATGGCTTTTCTGGTTCAAGGTAGGTGTATTTCAACTTCGAGGGCAGTGGCTTTAATTCCAGCATTGGGGTATTTTCATTGGAGAGCTATGCAAAGGTTTGTAGTGCTGGTAGTGACTCAAATTTGAACTTCCACTGCATCTTATTTGAATTTCCTGTAGCACAAATAGAATAAAATTGATTAGTGGACTCAATTAACTCAAGGGAGTCTTCTAAATCCTCTCAAAGTTTATCACAATTGTAATTTAACAAAAAGTTTTCAGCAAGTAAGGATTCCAATGCATTGACTTCTTCAACTTCTTCAAGTTCTTGAGGTTACCTGCACAAATTAAAGATATTCAGTTATAAAGTCATATTTCCAAAACTCAGTTTTAAAACACCACTCCTACAATTAATTATAGCATTAGAAGTTGCTAGGAAGGGTCTTCCTAAAATCACAGGTAGTGAAGAGTTTGAGTGGGATGACAACTTCATATCTAATACCACAAAATTCATAGGGTAATAAAATTTATCTATTTGGACCAAGACATCCTTAACAATACCCTTAGGAATTTTTATGGATTTGTCGGCAAGCTGCAAAATGATTGAAGTGGCTTTTAATTCCCCTAGCCCCAATTGTTCATACACACTATAAAGTAATAAATTAACCCCCGAACCTAAGTCTAGCAAGGCCTGACCAATCTTAGAGTTTCCAATGACACATGAAATGGTAGGTGAACTAGGATTCTTGTACTTTGGTGGTGTATGGTTTTGAATACTGGCACTAACTTGCTCAGTGAGAAAAACCTTTTTTTGCACATTTAGTTTACATTTCACAGTGAATAAATCTTTTAGAAATTTAGCATAAGCAAGAATTTGTTTAATAGCATCAAGAAGTGGAATGTTAATCCTAACTTACTTAAAAATTTCTAAGATTTCAACATGCTGTTTTTCTTTATGCAAAGAAAGCAAACAATGTGGAAAAGGTGTAGGTATTGGACATGCATCATTATTTGAATTTGAAGTGCTTGGCTCACTACTAATTATAGGAGGGTTTGCTTTTTTTACTTGAATTTCCTACGCTATGGGCAAGGATATCCACAACCTTACCATTCCTTAAAGTTGTACTAGCTTTCACTAATTTCACATTGGCCCCTTCACCATTATTCTGAGATAATTGACTTTGCATTTGTAGATTGGGTTGGGTTTGAGCTGGGAATTTGCTCTTCTCTTGGTTACTTAGAGTAGTGGTTACTCTAGTAAGGGTCCCTCTGATGTCATTGATGGCTTGAGCGTTCTGGTTGTTGACTGTGGCCTGACTTTGCATAAACTGTTGTAGGGTAATAGTTAGCTGTTGAATGGAATCTTCCACTCCCTTTTTCTGCATTGGAGGGGGCTGATTTGCAAAATAAGAAGGTCCTGAGCCTTGGCTTGCTGCTGCATAGGAGGTATACTGACTTTGTCCTTGTGTAGATGGCCCAGGTTGTTCATTTTTCCAGCTAAAATTTGGATGATTTCTCCAACCTACATTGTAAGTATTAGAATAAGGTCCAGAAAAATTCTTAGAAATCATATGCACAGGATTGGATTGATCAAGCAACACTTCTTTAAAAGTAGGAATTGTTGGGCATGCATTAGTCACTTGCCCTGGATCTTCACATAAGTTGCATTTTTCAGAAATTGATGGCAAAACATGCATTTCATTAACTTTCTTAAGTTCTAAAGACTCTAACTTTTTAGACATTAATGCAAACTTAGCATGTAAATAATTAGATTCTTTCAAGTGGTATTTACCACCCCCACTAACACATTTTTTATTTTCAGATCTATCATATAAGTCAGAAAAATCTCAAGAAGTGGGCATCATTTTCAGCCAAATAGTCCAAATATTCAAAGGCTTCCTCGGGCGCTTTGTTTAAGAATTCACCATTGCACATGGTTTCTACAAAATGCCTCATTTTTTGTTGTAACCCCTCATAGAAAAAGCTAAGACCCTCCAATTCTCATATCCATAGCAAGGACATGCATTTAAAAGGTCCTGAATCGTTCCCAACAATGACAAAATGGTTCCACATCATTTTGGCAAAAATTCATAATTTGTCTTTTCAAGGCATTGGTTCTATGCATGGGGAAAAATTTCTTTGAAAATTCAGTTTGCATTTCTTGCCAAGTCCCAATGGATCTTGGTCTTAAGGAATTCAACCATGTCTTAGCCTTGTCTTTTAAGGAAAATGGAAACAATTTTAATCTTATGACCTCTTCAGTGCATGTTTTATCCATAAATGTGGAACACACTTCTTCAAACTCTTTGATATGCAAGTAGGGGTTTTCAGATTCCATATCATGAAAGTATGGTAGCAATGGAATCGTCCTGGGTTTGAAATTAAAAGTATTTGCATTAAGAGGTAAAATGATGCAAGAATGGGTGCTAGTCCTAATAGTATTTACCCATTAAATGTATTTACCCATAACTTAAGGATTTCACATTCTAATTCAAAAAATACCAAAATTTGCATTCCTAATGTAAATTTTGTTATAAACTCAAATATCCATTAGCAAAAATTAAAACCAAACACAACCATGCAAAACACCATAAAGCCAAAACTTCCAAAGGCCATATCTCTTAATTTTTGTTTTAATTTCTTTCAACTTCAAAACTCATGATCAAACCGAAATATTGCAACAAAGATCTTCATATCTTAAGCTTAAAAACATTCTTAAAACATATAATAAGATCTACTTCTCATAAGCACAAAACATTTTAAGTAAAAGATCCAAACTCTTGAATATCAAGGTTTTGACATTTTTCAAAACATTCAAAAGCTTCCAAAAATTCAAAAATTTCTTCTAATATATTCATAACACATTACTAAGAACTAAAATCCTTTGAATCAACACATAAAAGTCACAAAAAATCACAAAATCTCACTAATTTTTTTCTCAACTTTGCTTGAATCGAACACTTGATCCAAGACATACCATGATGGGATCTTAAAAAAAAAAACATCATACGGTTTTAAAATGTTTCCCAACATAGATCAAATTATTAAAATTCAAATCAAGTGGCTAAAAATAAACCAAAATATAAATCTAGCCGAAAAAATAAACTTTTGACCTAATTGAGTATTCACTTGCATAAAAATTCATATGTTTGAAAATAACACAAAAATCTTCAAACTAACATCCTAACATGTAGATAAAAGGCTTAGTATCACCAATTAAATTTATCGAAGCCATTGGAGTAAGAATAGACCATAAGAGATCCAAACTTTCTTAAAACAGAAACTGTTTTTCCTCTTCTAGTTTCTAACATTTTAGATCTATGAAAATATTTCATCAAAAGTTTTAATCATGCAACTAATATCTAACAAACATTCATATAAACATGTTGACAACACTTCATAAAACTTTCGGGCCAAGATTTATCTATTAGCTTTGTGAAAAACTCTAAAATACAACGCACTCTTCAGATTATTGCTCAGATTAACATTTCCTTAGTTAAAAAAACTTTTAACCAATTAAATGACCATGAAATAAAAAAAAAAGGTACCCATGGAAACTAGACTAAAAAGAGAACAAGGGTTTCAAAAATGGCATGCAAAAAGGATTAGAAAACTGCCCAATAGAGCTTCCAAGTGTTTTCTCCAAAATAGGAAATGAAAATGGGTGAAGTGAGTGAAAGGATGACTTGCACACCTAATACACTTCTGAAAAGTGAAGTATGGACTTGAGTGACACCTTAATGAATGGTGATTAGGTCACAAAAAGGTGCAAATACTGAGTGGGAATGGGTTGCTGCTGCTGCCGTGTAGAAAGGAGGTGGTGAGGTGGATTTTCCTCTCACATCAATGGACTATTTAAGGCTCTTAAGGGAAGAGGTCGGTCTGGCATAGGTGGGGGGAAACTTTTTCTAGAAGCTTTTCCAAGGTAGCCAAAATTTATGGGCCTTAATAGGTTTTAAACAAGTGGGCTTCATTAGGATTTTAAAGAGGGTTTGGTTAGGATTTGAAATGCTATCAAAATCAAATCTAATTTTTTTTTTGCCCAATAAAATTTTCAAAATTTAAAATGTTAGATAATGATATCATAATATGAATTTGTGGAGTTAATAGCATGTGGAAGTGATTTAATCAAGTGATTAAATACAATTCTAGAAATCGAATCAAATAGAGTTTGGAGGCCAACTATAGGGTTTGGAGAAACTGTTTAGGATTTCAGTTTCGATCCAATTTTTGAGATTTCAATTGGATTTCAACCATTTAGGATTTTATTAGGGTTGAAACTCTCTTTGGTTTGACACAATTTGAATGGTCGGATGGAATAGGGTTTTGCTTAAGTGATATGATTTCACACATTGATTTCCTTCACAATCCATCTCATAGTTCCTCTTGGTTCCAAGTGTCCAATACTATTCACCAAGTGTGGCTACGATTTTACTAAGTGCCCAAATAAAACTATTCTAACCTAATTTGGAAATTCTACATTGTGATTTTGAAAACACTGCACTTGATACTACTATTGAGGTTATTATTCACTCTGAAAAAGTGAAAAATAAAGTTTGCACTATAAAATTCTAAACATACACACTAAACTAATTGTGCAATTCATTTATCGAAATTCAATCTCGAAGTACCTCGAAATAAACAAAACTCGTTTTCGAACAAGCGTTTCATCTGAAAACTGAAAATAAAATTATTGTGCCACAAAATCCTAAATAATTAACTAAGTCTAATGGCGTAGATCATATTGCATTCTAACACTTCTAACTATCTCAAATAAATAAAATCATACTTCTGGCACCATGGTGAGTGGTAATACTAATTATACTGACAAACTAAAACTTATGTGATTGGTCGATTCATGAAAACTTACGGGATTTTCACGTGGTTCTTAAATCCTATAGAAATTCTATTATTGAACTTCTAGTGGGTTGTTACAGGGTGCTACCATCATCCAAGCCCTAAACCATGAGCACGTCATCACGCACTATTGGCTGTTAAGTCTCATCTCTCTATCTCACTCTCTCTCTTGTCGCCCTTAACCTCTTTCTTGCTCCCTGCTCTACCGCATCACATAGGTCCTTGTCGTTTCGACTACCATACATTGCAAGCAAGCCCCCTTTCTCTCTCTCTCTCTCTCTCTCTCTCTCTCTCTCTCTCTCTCTCTCTCTTCTGGTGCACAAAAACACAGTTGCCACCCCATGTTGTCACCTAGGCACCCCCGTCTAGTTCCTCCTCCTCAGTTGCTGATGCTAGTGAGTCTCTCTCCAACTATTCTTTCAGTTTCTCCCTTCTCTCTTTCCCTCTCGCATTCTCTGCCATGTTCTCTCTCTGTCTTCGCTTCCCGCTGCCCCTTTCTCTCTATTCTCTCTTGCGCACAACATGTTGTCCCGATGCCTCCTTGCCTCTCACTCTTTGTTCCTCACTAGTATGAACCTTAGAATTGGAATGATTTGTAATAAGGGTAAATGCTTTGTAAATGAGAAATTGAAATTATATTCATAAAAAGAAAAACGTAATGTGATTGATTTGAGGGAATCCCAGCTTCCAGAGATGACTCCTTACAAATGCCATTCGATCTACTCTTTTTCAACTTACCTTTCTTATATATTCCAGTAACTAGCTACCTGCCCCTTCGTGTAAAATTACAACCACTAATACTACAAACTAAAGAAAGATACTAAAAGATGTAACTAATTAAACACATCTTTTCGATCATGAGGCCATTTGACACACATGCCCTTATTTAAAAGGCAGCGTATTGTCTTCTTATCCTTGGCTTCTTTTTACCTTCCAAGATTTTCACCACACTTTTTATAGCACTCACATTGTGGCACATTTCATTAGTTTTGCCCACATCCTCCAACAATGGCATTCCTCATAAAGAAAAATTCTACTCATCATCTCTTACACTATATACTAATATATAATTTATCATTTTTATCATTCTATTTAAACATACACATAGTGATGTGTAAATATTTATATTTAAATAGAATAATAAAAATAATAAATCACATATTATTGTGTAGTGTGTGATGATAAGTAACATTTTTTTTCCATAAATAATCCCATGACATATTTCACAATACATTTCATAACATATTTCATAATATATGTTGTAAAATAAGGATATTTTTTTAAATGAACAAAAATGATAAATTATATGGTAGTGTGTGATGTATGGAATGATAAATAAAACTTTTATTTAAAATATTATTGTAGAAAATATTGTGAAAAGTGACCGTTATTGGTGCTTATTGGGTTTGAGATTTAGAGCTCGTTTGGATTCAGAGTGTGTTTCATCTCATCTCATCTTATCTTATCATTATAATTTTTCTAAATTTTCATACAAAATATAATAAATAATTCATTTTTTTCAAATCTAAAAATAATAATATTAAAAATAATATTTTAACTGTTAACGACATGTTTCGTACGCCTTTGGGCCAGACTCTTCAGGAGCTCGGGCCTTCTATTACCTGCACATACAAAATCACTCCCAATTCCAGCAGCCCAGTGGATAGCCGGATGGAGCCTCCGATGCTTAAGTCAGTCTCGTCTTAAGGAAAACAATCAAGAGATGAGGAGATTCTTTTATGATTACCTTTTTATGGTGCTCGAGAGGAATACTTATACTTGTCTTCAAATAGGAAGTTCCATGCTCTGCCTCTTTAGGCGCCCTGCCAGAGCCCAAATAATGCGGCTTGGCCTGAGGAGGGCGTTAGTTCATGCTGTCCCATCGAGATAGCGTTCTGTTTTTCCCCTGGCAGCAAGGGTGTTGAGTGCCCTCTAGATCATGGTCCACCTAGCCCATCAGCTCGACCTGCGTCCTCTTGGGCTAGGGTATCCGCAGTTATGTAGCCCGGATCTAGATGGGCTTAGTTTTGGCCTTGGGCTGGGTGTCATGCCCACCTAGGTTGGGTCAAGCTCTTTAGGAGAAATTTTTCATGATACTAACAATATTTTATTTAATTTTTAAGTTTTATCTAAAACTATCTTATTTCCAAATCCAAACTATCTCTTAATTTAAAGAAAAATTCTAAACCTAAGCCCGCACACTACACTTTTTTTATTTTTTTTCTTTTACTAAATATTTGATATATAGATAATGAGTAGAAGAATTCAATTAGTTTAAAAATAATAAATTTGAAAAAAGTTTTGAGTGTAGTAATTTAAATGTTTTGAATTGTTGTGAGAAGTGTAAGTGAAAAGTAATAATAAAATATTAAATAGTAGTAAAAAATTAAAAAAAAAAATAAATAAAAAAAAATAATAATAAATTAATAAATAATAATAGAACGTAAACTTAATAGATAATTTGATTTCCCAAATCGCTTTCGCCGGCTGCTACCTTATAACTAGTCATCTGCATTTCTTTTTTCATCTTCACAGGATTTGAAGAATAAGGAGGAAGAGAATAAGGAGAAGAAGAAGAAGAAGAAGGTGGGATGTCGTACCTGCTGCCGCACCTGCACTCCGGATGGGCTGTAGATCAGGCCATCCTGGCCGAGGAAGAGCGACTCGTCGTCATCCGTTTCGGCCATGACTGGGATGAGACCTGCATGCAGGTTCCTCTCCTTCTCTCTCTCTCTCTCTCTCTCTCTCTCTCTCTCTCTCTCTCTCTCTCTCGATGTGTTTTTGAGATCTATTTCATGTCAGAGGGTTATTCGAAATTCGGGGTTTAACGCTAATTTTTTTTGGTTACTAGATGAAATTCATCTATCTTATTTCACTGATTACGAATTCAGAAACCCTATTCTTTCATAACACGTATATTACTAGTATACCCACTGATTGTAGAACAAAAGAACTGAACTTTGTATTTACTCACAGTATTGACTGCGACTGCGCTATAAATTTTTTTAATCTTTAGGTTAGTGGGTACTGCTGGCAATGGAGAACTTGTTCTTGTTGTTTAATTTTTTGGTTCGTCTCATCATTATTGTGATGCTTCTTTGCTCAACAACGCTAATGGTCTTGGTTTCTCAATTTTTTTAATTGCTAGAGTTTATTCGTCATTCGGTTTGTTTAAAATAACTACCATTATTATTATTTTTTTTATAATTAGAATTCATTCACATATTAACTACATAATACATCAGTTTCCGAAAGCAACACCCATACGAAATTCACAGACACGTGTTCAGAAAATCTCAGTCTAATAATACCCTATTGGAAATGAAGTCTGGATAAGAATGCATCCATTGAGCCGTATCTGCCACCCGTTTTGAATGTTGCTAAGAGGTGTGCTGCTTCGATGCCTTGTCTCCCTAGATGAACTACATCATAATGCTGAAAACATCTAAGAAGACAATTAATCTCCATGATCAAAGGTCCTTGAGTCATAAAATTTGGTTCATGTGACTTTATAGCTTCAATAACAGTCAATCAATCCCCTTCCGCCTGTAGGCCTGGATATCCCAACTTTAGAATCATCTTTAAACCTCTAAGAGCAGCCAACGCTTCAATATCATTCACCGAGAAATCCCTCACTTCCTTTCTACTAGCAGCAAACAAAACAACTCCTTGATCATTACTTAAAATTATTCCTACATCTCTTTTGGAGATTTATGAGAAAGAGAAACTGAAAGTATATGAAATGATAAATAAATTGCATGGTAGAGTGCCGATAAATAAATTGAGAAAAAACAATGCCTCATTCCACTGTCGCTATTTTCCTGTTAATGGTGGGCGAGTGCAGCGGTGTTTAGTTTCTTCTTGTTTTATGAGTAATTGCGTCATAATGGAGTTGTGTAGAAATGTTATTATTGATCACAAGTGTTTTGAGGTTAAGAAGGTTAATGAAAG
This sequence comes from Carya cathayensis, assembly GCA_011037825.1. Taxonomy (NCBI): domain Eukaryota; kingdom Viridiplantae; phylum Streptophyta; class Magnoliopsida; order Fagales; family Juglandaceae; genus Carya; species Carya cathayensis. The sequence goes on along the minus strand of QGSO01000139.1, from coordinate 1,922,652 downwards.
GGGGTGGAGGTTCATGGAGAGTAGCTGTCGCGTCATGAGATACATTTCTTTTGATCATGAATCTCTGGGATGGTTGGCTGCCACAGTGAAGGAAGGTGTAGTTTATGTGGTTTCTTCCAACTTCTGCAGATCATGAAGAAGTGGTTCTCGGGTCTTGGTGGTGTAGAGGCAACGTTACTCCTATGGGAGATTCTTCTCCTTATCAGACTTTGGTCTAGTAAAGCGGTGTTGTTAGGATTCCGGAAGGGAGGAAGGGGGAAGGTTGGAGGCTTCTTGGGGATTTGCTTAAGGAACTTGCTACAACCTCCTCTGTTTTTGGGGGAAAAAACAGAGGTAGCCATCCATGGTTGCCATCTCCTCCGACGCAGGGGTTCCAACTTGTCTCTTCATACAAAGAGGCCTTGTCTCAAGCTCCAAAAAACGCAGAGAGGGAAAGTGTTTCTTTTGCTTTGGTGCTGGCACAACAATGCGAAAGGGATGGTAGGAGTGTGTGCGAAGGTAGTTTGCAGCGGGCTTTCGAGTGCTGATATCCCTACGTCATCATGTGGGCCTCAACCCCCACCGTTGGAGATGGGTCAGGGGTCGATGTGGATGGTAGTGGATTCGCTGGCAAGTTTTGGGGTGTTAGAAAGTGTGACAGCAGGTTTCTGTGGGGATGATATCACTCTGAGTCTGCATAGTGCCGAGAGTTGCACTTCGTTGTCGGAGTTCGCACAGAAAAGGTTGTACGAGATGGTTGGAGCCTTCGATGTCTCTTCTGAGCCGGCAGAAATGCCGGAGCGAGGACTGTCGTTTTTGGGGTCTCCGATTTGTACTCTCTCTTTGGAGAGTGGCAATTTGGATGGGAATAGGGTGTGCGATGCCTCTTCTCTTCCTCTGGGGTATTGTAACATTCTCGATAAGTTGAGGCCCTTTGCATCTTTTATGGCTCCCAAAGGTGACTCTAATTTGCAAGTGGCTCTGTTTGTTGATGATTGTGTTGGTGGAGAGGGGGCTCTTCTAACTCTCCTGTGTACACTCCGTCCCAGAGCTAAAGATGGTAACTGCTCCTCATTGTGGGTTTTTAAGAAAGCGGAGGAGATACAAGCTATTATTGGGATCACTTGTGTAGGTTATGAGGAACAATTTAAGGCCCTTCTCGTGGCAATGGAAGAGAGTCATTCGAAGTCAGCCACAGAGGGATAGGGAACCTAAAAGGCTAACTTGTTCCATCAATTATGATGTGAAGGAAGGAAGTGGTGGAAGGGATAGATTGAAAGGGAGGGGTAATCTTTATTACATGCAGCCTAAGATTATATCTTGGAACATGCGGGGGCTTAATGATTGCAATAAACGCCTTCGTATCAAATCATTATTGCGGATGTGGAAGGGTGATGTGGTTTTCAAGAAACAAAGTTGCGATGCATTGATAGAAGTATTGTGTGGAACTTATGGGGGTGCTCGTATGTGGGTAGTTCCTATTTGGCCTCTTTGGGAGCCTCAGGTGGAGTGTTACTTATGTGGGATAAAAAAAGTGGTTGAGGCGATCAAGGAGTGTATTGGAGATAGGAATGGGCATTTGTAGGCATATATGGTCCTAATGTGGACAAGGATAGGAGAAGGTTATGGGAGGAGTTGGTGGGTCTATACTCCATATGGGATGTTCTGTGGTGTATGGGGGATGATATTAACGTTACTCGCTTTTATGGTGACCGATCGGGGCATTATCGAAATTCTGTGGCCATGGAAGAGTTATATGAGTTCATTTTTTATCTGAATCTCATGGACCTTCCCCTAGTTGGGGGCAAGTACACTTGTTCAAATGGATGGGTATGGTCGAAATTGGATAGATTCATTGTCTCTCTAGTGTGGGAAGCCCATTTTCTGAGGTTTGTCAAAGATGGCTAGCTTGAGTCAGTTCTGATCATTTTCCTATTCTCCTAGATTGTGGGAGCATTCACAACGGTCGCCTATTCTTCAAATTTGAAAACATGTGGCTTATAGCGGATGGTTTTGTAGAGTTGGGAGCAACTTCTAAGGCTAGAGCTACATGGGATGGGGTGGTGGAGAAGATAGAGAAAAGGTTGGCTGGTTGGAAACGGATGTATTTATCGAAAGGGGGTTGTCTCACCCTTATTAAGAGCACTCTTACCAGCCTTCCCACATATTTTTTTTTAATCTCTATTTCCTATGCCTATAGGGGTGGTGAACAGGATCGAGAAACTCTTTAGGGCATTCTTTTTTTTTTTTGTTTTGGGGGGGGCAGGGGGGGGGGGGGGGNGGGGGGGGGGGGGGGGGGGGGGGGGGGGGAGAAGAAGTTCCATCTGGTTAAATGGAAGACAGTCTGTGCTCCAATTGTGTATGGGGGTTTGGGAGTGTGTAACTTGAAAACTTTTAATAAAGCGTTATTGGGGAAATGGCTTTGGAGATATCATTTGGAGGGGAGATCATTGTGGAAGGCAATTATTGATGTTAGATATGGAGCTGCTTGGGGTGGTTGATGCTCCAACGAAGTGAGAGGGGGTTATGGTGTGGGGTTATGGAAGTTTATAAGGAGGGGGTGACCATGTTTTGAGAATCAGATTTGCTATGTAGTTAGTCAGTGAGGGCAATCGTATTAGCTTTTGGCGAGATGTGTGGTGTGGGAATCATGCATTGGAAAGGGCGTTTCCGGCTCTTTATCGTATTGTAGTGAATAGGGAAGCTTTAGTGGCGGGTATGCAACTCTTTTCTCATGGCTCTCACTAGTGGAAGTCTTTTTAATTGGGATTTCCACGATTGGGAACTACCTATTATATTAGATTTTTTCAGCCTACAATACTCCAAGGGGACTCCTATGGCACAGAGGGATAGATTGAAGTGGAGGTCGAATAATCATAAGAAATGTACTGTTAAGGTGTACTATAAAATTTTGTCAACACAAGATCATTCTTCGTTCCCTTGGAAGAATATATGGAGGTCTTGTGTGCCCTCCAAAGTGGCCTTTTTTGTATGGAATGCCACCCTTGGGAAGATCTTGACCATGGATAATCTAAGGAAGAGGGGATGTGTAGTGATGGATTGGTGTTATATGTGCAAGAAGAATGGAGAATCTGTGGATCATCTTCTATTTCATTGTGAGGTAGCAAGGGGGTTGTGGGATCATATCTTTCAAAGGGTTGATGTTGCTTGGGTTATGCCTTTGAAGGTGGTGGATTTGTTGGGGTGTTGGAGGAAGATTCAAGGTTGTCATCAAGTGGCAACGGTGTGGAAGATGATCCTGTTGTGTATCATATGATGTATTTGGTCCGAAAGGAATGAATGTTGCTTTGAGGATAAGGAACGTACAATGGAGGAGCTGAAGAATTCCTTTCTTCACACTTCACTGCTTTGGTTTTCCGCTATTGTGCTAAATGGGGACAATGTTTATGATTTTTTGTCTTTAATTCATCGCACTTACAATGTATATAGGTGTTTTTCTCTATACTTCCTATGTACACGGCCTATGCCTTTTTCATTCATATCAATAAAATTTATCTCTTACCTATCAAATATATATATATATATATTCCTACTCCAGCAACTCCCACATCCTGAAAAATGGCCCCATCAAAGTTCAATTTTACATAACTTGGTTGGGGAGGTTTCCATAACAAAATCTTCTCTTTTTATACCGTAGCTTGAGAATTCTTGATAACATTGAAACTTTCCACATACTGAACACATTGAACACATTTATCAACACATTCTTCCACTGAAACACAATCTTTCTCAAAAAGAATGGAGTTTCTAAATTTCCACATTCCTCAAGCAATAGTAAGAACAGATGAGACTATAGACATATCAACTTCCACGAGAGAATATATCAACTCGTCAAAACAAGTAGCTGAAGATATCAAAGGAATAATATTACTGCATCGCAAATTCCATATCTGATTTACCTTGGCACAAAGACACAAAGCATGGATTTGATCTTCAACTTGTGCTTGGTAATTTCCATACAAACTAGATGACAGTACTCCCCGCTGCATTAAGTTTAATTTTGTTAGAAGACTGTTTTTACTAGCCCTCAAAGCAAAATTTTTAACCTTTGGTGGTAAAGACAGGTTCCATAACTTTTTCCAATAAGTAGAAGATCTTCACCCTCACATAAACCCTAAATATATTCTAACACTCCCCCTCAAGCTGGGACATATACATCATATAAACCCAGCTTGGAACAAATAGGTTTTAATCGACTCCAACACAAGGATTTAGTAAACACATCTGCAAGTTGATCTGCAGACTTCACAAAAGGTGTAGCAATGTCACCACTTAGTATCTTATCTCGAATGAAGTGACAATCAATCTCTATATGTTTAGTCCTCTCATGAAACACAGGATTAGAAGCAATATGTAGTGCAGCTTGATTATCACAAAATAGTTGGAGAGGAATAGGAGCTGGAAAACCAATCTCTTGAAGAAAGTGTTGTAACCATGTCAGCTCACTAGTAGTATGTGCCATTGCCCTGTATTCAGCTTCCGCACTAGAACGAGCCACTACTATTTGTTTCTTACTCTTCCATGTAACCAAGTTACCTCCTACAAAGGTACAATATCCCGTAGTAGATCTTCTATCTGAAGGAGATCCTGCCCAATCAGCGTCTGAAAATGCTTCAACCCTAAGATGTCCATTTGGTCGATATAGTATTCCAAGACCAGGTGCTCGCTTGAGATAACGAAGAATATGAATTACAGCATCCCAATGTGAGATCCTAGGCGTTTGTAAGAACTGACTCAGTACACTCACTGCATAAGAGATGTCTGGTCTAGTGATGGTGAGATAGTTCAATTTTCCAACAAGTCTTTGATACATACCTGGATCTCTAAACAACTCCCCTTCTTCTTTCAAGAATTTACGATTGGGATCCATAGGGGTGTCAATAGGTCGTGCACCCAACATGCCGGTTTCTTCCAAAAGATCAAGTACATATTTCCTCTGAGATAGGTTGATACCCTCTTTAGATCTACTGACTTCAATTCCAAGGAAATATCTAAGCTTGCCCAAGTCTTTCGTCTGAAACTGATCATGTAAAAATTGTTTTAGTCTAATAATTCCAGCAGAGTCACTCCCAGTAATTACAATATCATCCACATATACAACCAACAAAATGTGACCTGCATCACTATGCAAGTGAAATACTGAGTGATCTGTTTGGCATCTGTGAAGACCAAATGTCAATACAGCATCAGAGAACCTTCCAAACCATGCTCGAGGAGATTGTTTCAAACCGTATAATGCCTTTTTTTAACCTGCATACAGTACCTCGATACTCCCCGTGAGCAACAAATCCAGGTGGTTGCTCCATATAAACTTCTTCATGCAAGTCGCCATGGAGAAATGCATTTTTTACATCCAGCTGAAATAAGGGCCAGTCTAAATTAGCAGCAAGAGAGATTAGCACTCTAACAGAAGAGATTTTGGCAACTGGAGAGAATGTCTCTTCGTAGTCAATGCCATAGGTTTGAGTGTAGCCCTTTGCAACCAAGCGGGCTTTCAGACGTTCCACAGAACCATTAGGATGAAATTTGATAGTATATACCCATCGACAGCCAACTGGTTGTTTACCAGGTGATAGTGGAACAAGATCCCATGTGTCGTTATGATGAAGAGCATCCATTTCATTTTCCATAGCTGTCCTCCATCCCGGATCAGATAATGCATCCTGAAGTGTCTTAGGAATAGAGAGTTTTGAAACTTGAGATGTAAAACATGAGAATGAAGGGGATAAGGCATGATATGAAACAAAGTTACTAATAGGATGTTGAGTAACACAAGAACGATTACCTTTGCGAAGAGCAATAGGTAGAGAGTCGGAAGTACTGGACAACTCAGGATCTGAAGATGGAGGCACGACTGGTTGGGGCATGGGAGCCGGCGGCCGTAAACGACGTGAGTAAACCTGTAAAGGAATTGGGGAAGGTTGGGTGAGGTCGGGTGAGTGTGAGGGAGATAGTGTAAGAGTAGGTAATGGTAGAGGATCACACTCAACACTCGAAGATGTATTTGAAAAATAGGGTATGGACTCAAAGAAGGTAACATCAGCACTCGTGAAGTAGCGTCTAAGAGCAGGACTATAGCAACGATATCCTTTTTGAGTCCGGGAATAACCAACAAAGAGACACTTGGTAGAACGGGGGTCAAGTTTATCAAAACCTGGACCAAGGTTATGAACAAAACAAACACATCCAAAGATTTTTGGTGGAAGAGAAAAAGGTGAGGATGATGGAAACAAGACGGAGAAGGGAGAGGAACCATTAAGAACTGATGAAGGCATACGATTAATAAGATGACAAGCAGTAAGAACACCATCACTCCAAAAACGTTTAGGAACATGCATATGTATCAATAGAGCTCGAGTTACATCTAACAAATGTCGATTTTTGCGTTCAGCCACCCCATTTTGTTGGGGTGTATATGAACATGATGTTTGATGAATAATTCCTTTATCACTTAGGTAAGTAACAAAGGTACTAGATAGGTATTCTCTAGCATTATCAGAACGCAAAATCTGAACCTTTTTGTTAAATTGAGTTTTAATTTGTTTCCAGAACACTTGAAATATGGAAAAAAGTTCAGATCTTGTCTTCATCAAAAACAACCATGTCACACGAGAGTAGTCATCAACAAAAGTAACAAAATATTGAAATTTGTTTGATTCAATGTTGATTGGTCCCCATATATCAGAGTGAACCAATTCAAAAGGACTCGATGCTCGTTTATCAATACGAGGAACAAAAGACACACGATGGTGTTTACTAAGTTGACACGCTTCACAAGAGAAGGGAGACACACTTCCCAAGTTATTAATTTGGCACTTCAAAAGAGAAAGTGAGGGGTGACCCAGACGACAGTGCCATTCAAAAGCAGATGATGAGGGGGCTGTAAGGGCTCGAGTAGGTGACGGTTGACCATCAAGGTAATACAGACCGCCAGCTTCATGCCCCGTACCAATCTTGTTCCCCGTCTTGAGATCCTGAAAAACACATGAAGAGGGATAAAACGTCACTGAACATTGTAAATTTTGAGTAATCTTACTAATAGACAACAAGCTAAAAGGAAAACTTGGAGCATATAGGACAGATGACAATGATATGGAGTCAGTGAGTTTAGTGGATCCAATGCCTGTAACTTTAGCAAGAGAACCATTAGCAAGAGTGACACTTTTTAGAGATGATACAGTATTTAACTTAGTCAGGGCAGAAGACAAACCGGTTAAATGTTCATTAGCTCCTGAATCAATGATCCATGGACCTTGATTTGATGAGACAAGACATGCGGATGCTATACCTGAATGAGTAAGAGTAGCTGTGGAAGATGAAGCCCCTGTGTGACCCAAAAACCGCTCATACTCATCCTTCGATATACTAACCATATTTGAAGATGGATTGGAGCTCGTTGACTGTGGATCAGATTGGAAAGTGGCTTGATTAGCGGACCCAGATGGTCTACCATGTAGATCCCAACAATAATCCACTGAGTGGTTAGTGCGACCACAATGGGTGCACTTACGAGATTCACGACCTCGAGTGCGATTATCTCTAGTATCACGTCCCCCACGTGCACCCCCACGTGCACCTCTACCACTCCGACCTCCACGCCCAGCAGGAGCAACATAAGAAGCAGCTAAGGCAGATCTCTCATTACTCTGATCAGAAGACAATGTAGCTCGCTGAAGTCGGGAGAACACATCAGGAAATGAGGGCAGTTGTGGGCTTGCCAGAATTTGAGAGCGCACCGACTCATACTCAGGTTTCAGGCCAACTAGAAACCGAACAACGTTGAACTCTTCACGTTGTTTTAGCATAAGGGAAACATCAGAGGTGATGGGTTGATAAATTTTAAGTTCCTCACATATGCTCATCACCTGAGAATAATACTCTTCCAAGCCCAAAGCACCTTGTTCCAATCCAAAAAATTGTTGACACAACTCATAAATACGAGTTGTGTTTCCAACACCCGAGTACATCTGTTTGAGGTGCCTCCATATCTCTTGAGCAGTGTCAAAATGTACTAAACTCGCACAAATATTAGGCTCAATACTAGCCAACATCAAGGAGCAGATTTGAGCATCTTCTTGCTCCCATTTCGCAAAGGTAGAACTGGTTGAATCAGGTATTGCATCAACCAAGTGGGTACGACGAAGGCCCTTACCCTTCAAGAACATTTCAACAGATTTTGACCATAACATGTAGTTTTTTCCATTCAATTTCACGGTAGTCATAGGCATATTAACGTTTGGTGCAATAGATAATGACTCAAACTTAGCCTCCATGGAAAAATACTAGAATATGGATCAAAAACAAACAAACACACACTGGAAAAATAGAAACCAGCTCAACAAACCAAATTTCGGATCTGTACGGGCGAAAAACAAATGTGAACCGGTCAAAAAAGTGTAGTACCGGTTCTGAACCGGCCTGTATCAGCCGAAAAATAGTTGGAACCGGCCTGTATCGGCCGAAAAATGATTGGAACCGGCCTGTATCAGCCGAAATCGGGTCTGTTTCGGCCGGTATGCGTCTGACTCGGATCGGGATGGGTCTGAACCGGGTCGGTCCGATATCGGGTCGGGTCTGCCCCGTTTGTCTGAACCTCGGATAATCCTATCCTAACCCAGGATAGGTTTAAGTTATTCGAGATGCCAAACAGACTTTATTCCAAGTTGGAATAAAGCCTTATACCGTTTCAAGGCTAACCCTACTCCAGAACTGGAATACGAGCTTACCTGCAACCAAACGCTACTGACCACAAGCAACGGAGCTCCCTTCCGGCGGCTGAGGACGACGGCAAACGGCCACGGTACCCACAGAAACGACCGGCGAGTTCACCTTTGGTGTCCAGTACCGGAGACGACGCCGGAAAGTGGCCGGAAAGCTCTTTAAATCACTAAAGTCGCCGATGAGCACAGAAATCACACGGAAACCACACGGGAGCACGCCGGGGACACGGTGAGCTCACAACCTACACCGAAAAATACACTCAAACCATACACAACTCAGATCCGTGAGGATCGCCCGCTCTGATACCATGTAGAGAATAAATAAGAGAGAGAAAGAGACTACTTCATATATTATTCACAATGCACATACAAGCATATATATACCCTAAATACAAATTACCCATATACCCTCACATAAACCCTAAATATATTCTAACAGTAGGAAAGAAGTTGTGATATCTCATATGATAAAGATAAGGGTAAATGGTATATGGGATCCCACATTGCTTGGAAAGGAGAAGTTCTTGCTCTTTATAATGTTTCAATGGGGCTCCAATTGTATCATTTACTAATCCTTTTGAAGTATAGGCCATGTGGTTTGGGCCTTCCATTAGGGTATTACAAATAGTATTCCTTTTGAAGTATAGGCCATGTGGTTTGGGCCTTCCATTAGAGTATTACAAATAGTATCAGAGCCTATCTCAACCAGAAATGTGGGACTTGAGCCATGCCACCTACCAAAGACAGACCCGACGAGGACGTTGGGAATTTAAGGGAGGTAGATTGTGATACCCCATATGATAAGGATAAGGGTAAGTGGTGTATGTGATCCTACATTGCTTGGAAATGAGAAGTTCTTGCTCTTTATAATGTTCTAATGGGGCTCTAATTGTATCATTGACTAATCATTTTGGAGTATAGATTATGTGATTTGAGCCTTCTATTAGGACGTTGTAGAAGTAGTAGGATAATACTTGGCTTTAAAGACTTTTGACAATAGAGAATTAGGATTAGTCATTAGTCTCCAGCCTTGTTTTGCAAGAAGAGCAAGATTAAAGATCTCCAAATCTCGAAAGCCCAATCCTCCCTTCCATTTAGAACACACAATCTTTTCCAACTAATCCAATGCATCTTATGTTCAGATTCTCTTTGACCTCACCAAAATCATGCAAACATTGATTATTGCTCTTGACAGAACAACTTTGGCAATTTAAAACAACCCATTGTGAAAGTAGGGAGGGCTTGAGCCAATGCTTTAACCAAACTTCCTTACCAGCTTGCGATAAAAGTTTTTCTTTCCATCCTTGAAGTTGATTCCAAATGCGAGATTTCAGCTCTTGAAATGTTACCATTTTAGAACACCCCACAAAAGATAGTAAACCCAGATAACAATCATGAGCTTGAATAGATGTAACCTGCTAAATATCCTTGATCACTTGGGCTTCATCCATGTCAACATTTCTACTAAGTAATAACTTCGTCTTGTCCATATTTAATTGCTGTCCAGAAGCAGCCTTATAAATCTGTAATAACTGCATCAGATTCTCATTTTTAGTAACATTTGCTTTGCAAAACAATAAACTATCATCTGCAAAAAATAAATGAATGATCACTGGTGCTCCATTACAGACTTTTATCCCCAAAATCTTTCTTCTAGTAACAGCATCTTGTAGAAGAGCTGATAAGCCTTATACGCATAAAACAAATAAATAGGATGACAGTGGATCTCCTTGTCTTGGTCCCCTAGTAGGAACAAAGGATGAAGAAGGCACCCCATTGATTAAAACATTGTAAGACACAGAAGCAAGACATGACATAATCATTTCTACCCACTTTGGATCAAACCCCAGCTTGAGTAAAACTTGTTTCAGATATGTCCACTCCACCCTATCATAAGCCTTACTGATGTCCAATTTAACTGACATCACTCCATTTTTCCCCCTCCTTCATTTTATAGAATGGACTGCCTCATATGCAAAGAGAATATTATCAGTAATAATTCTCCCTGGAATAAATGCACTTTGGCTAGAGGAAAGAATGTGTGGTAATAGGAGTTTCAGCCTATTTGCAATCATCTTAGCAATTATCTTATAAGCCACATTACATAAACTAATAGGCCGAAACTCTTGGACTTTTTCAGGTTTTGTTTTCTTTTGAGATAAGCACAATAAAAGTTTCATTCAACTCCATGGGTATCACACCATTATGTAGAATAGACAAAACTGTTTTACTAACCTTTTCCCCAACTATGTGCCAATATTTCTGGAAAAATATAGGTGACATCCCATTAGGGCCCAGAGCTTTCATAGATTGCATTGAGAATAATGCTTCTTTAACTTCCCCCATTGTATGCTGTAGTAGTAATTGGTTCATCTGAGGAGTTTCTTTTGCATGCAGAACCTTCATCACAGGATCCATCAAAAACGGATGAGCAATAGAAAATAAATCAGCAAAAATAAGAGACTATCACCCTATCCAACTCCTTCCCCTCCCTCCAAATACCCATATCATCTCTTAGTTTTGAGATATAATTTTTCCTCTTTCGCTGAGATGCTTTTTGATGAAAACATTTTGTATTTTGATCACCCTCATGTAACCATAAGGCCCTGGATCTCTGCTTCCACATCATTTCTTCTGGTTCCAATAACAGATTAATCTCATACTATAAACTCTTTACATCTGAAATACGGGAAGGATCAGCAGCTATTCTGTTCAACTCAGCCCTTTTCTCCACCAATTGCTTCTGAATATGACCAAAATTTAGATATTTCCATCATTGTAAGTGGAGGCTACACAACTCAATAGACTCTTTCAAACTTTCCACTTGACACACATTAGTACTTTTTTCCCATGAAGCAAAAATAATTTCTTCACATCCTACTGCCCCAATCCACATTGATTCAAATCTGAAAGGCTTTCTACCCTTCCTTGACAGACCAATAGATACACTTGTATCAAGTAACAAACAAGTGTGATCTGAATGTGCCGTATAAAAGCTACTGACATTCATTGAAGGATACAATTGTAACCATCCTGGGTTAGCCAGAAATCTGTCTAACCTTTCTTGAATGTTAGCATCTCCTTCCCTCAAATTGGACCATGTGAACACACTTCCCTCAGTTGATAAATTTTTAAATTGACAGTAATCCAAAGTCTCCCGAAAATCACGCATCTGCCACTCACTTCTTCTACCTCCCCTTTTTTCTTCATTTGAAATCACCTCATTAAAATCACCAAAACAGAGCCATGGGCAATCAACAGATATTGAGATAAATTTCATTAAGGCCCAAATTTCCTTTCTACGCCCAACCTCAGGATAACCATAGATAGCAGTGAGCCTCCACTTTGCATTTAAATTTATGTCCACCACCCATGCATCAAAGTGATTTTTTTAGTAAGAAATTATATCCAGACTGGTATTTTTCTTCCAATACAAGACTACTCCACCACTTTGTCCTTCACTACCAAAAGTCAGACAACCATAAAAATTCGAAGTTCTATTTGAAAATTTCCATCTTTCTATCAGTAGATTTAGTCTCCATAATAAATACTACATCGGGATCTTCTCTTCGTAATAGATCACAAAGGACTCGAACTCCCCACGGGTTCCCAAGCCCACGGGAGTTCCAACCAATGATTTTCATGGTGACCGGTGGGGCTGAAATTTTCAGCCTCCGCCAATAACACCTGAACTTACACCAATTTATCATCATCCAAAATACGGGATCTCTTCAATTCATTAACAGCATTAAATTCAACCTTATAATCTGATCTTTAACACGTTTTGAGGGAAGAAGAAATCTCTGCTTACCTGGTTGCTTCACTGAGTGTTGAGAAAATTTCCTTTGTCCCTGACCACAAACAGACCCACCAAAATACTTCTTTTTGCCAATCGCTTCATCCTTCACCAGTTCACCATGTAAACCTGGGATTTTGAAGATGTCGGTTTTGAAAGTGGGAGACACACCTGTTTCGATTGAATCTGAGCCCTCACCTCCAACTGTGCGAAGAGTCACATTTGGCCCATTAAGTAACTTATTGTTCTTCAGTCCATCGGCAGCCCAATCCATTATCTCAGTGATCTGTTTATGTTTATTTTCAGAGGGCCCACTTCCCTTCATACTTGGCATCTGACCATAACTACCTTCTTCAAGCGTCACTAACTTCTTCCCCACTGAAATTGCCTTTGCAGTAGTGATGGGTGGTGCACCACCATCATCCTTCAACTTTGCATCGCGCGATTCATGGCAGACACTGACCATCACGGATGGAACACCCGACTGAGAAGGAAATCCAGATTCTATGCGTATTCTGTTCCTCAGCAAACCATCCTCTGCTCGTAGCCATGAACCGAATGGGAAACCATGTTCTTCATACTCAATTCTTCAACCACAAATCACGATCTATGTGCCCCAAAATACCACAACAATAGCAATAATTTGGCAACCGCTCATATTTAAAAGAGACCCAAACCGATTCTGCAGAAGATTGTGTATTTAATCGCTTAAATCAGGGCAGAGGCTTTCTAATATCCATTTTCAGTCTAACCCTCGAAAATTCTCCCCAGACCAATAGATTTTCTGGCAAATCAATATCTTCCACTTCACCAATTGAACTGCCAATTATTCTGACCACCATTGCATTCATACAGACTTACAGTTAAGAAGGGAGATCATGAATTCTTACCCAAAACGAAGCACAATTCAGACGAATTTGCGAGACTTGACAATCCCCATCATAGTCTTGCATCAGTACAAGACACTTATCAAAAAACCAGGGCCCATTATGGAAAACACGAAATAACTACCATTATTGTGTAATTGGGAAGATAACTAATCCAGATCAGTGTTTTTGTCTAATCTTTGCTTAAAAGGCTTTAAAATTTTTCCCTTTGCTAAAATTTTTCTTTATATTACGTCTGCAAGTTTTGTTTTGCTTTAGATCCTTTGAAGTGTTACTTTTTTCACATGCCACCGTACGCAGCAACATACCCCATACAAACAATATGCTTTTGCAGTTAATTTGGTGGCTAGTGGAATTTGGGGAACCACTGTCGTGGTAAATATTTATTTGCATGCATCGATGGGACATGATGTAGAGTCCATCCTAAACCAGCAGTAAGGTTGAGAGTTGTAACAGGATGACAGCCGTCAGCCAGTATGGAATTTGGTCACATTATATGAATGGATCTTTTTGGTTGAAAGATGACTCGATACAGCCAACCCTGAATTTAATTGGGCTTAACAGTTGCGTTCTAGAATTATGTATTGAGCCTATATACTTTATTTAGAGGGCTTAGAGTTCTTTAGATGCTCTAGCTTGATGCCCAAGGGACAGGTTTTTTGCTTTATAGAAAATGGAGCATGAATTTTGGGGGGGGGGGGGGGGGGGGCAACTCTTGAAATACAAAACACGAAAGAGTCCATTAGTTCTGAGGGGACCACAGTAGTGCTAAACACATCCTGTCAGGTACAGTATGGTTAAATGACTAGGCAAGCAACAGTAATATAATTTTTTTTATTGGTAAAAGTAAGAAAGGGCCCTCACAGTACAAAATAGGAGTTTTATAATTCTTTGATGACTTTCTCAGTTCCAAAAGCCTAAATGGAAAAAATGTTTTTGAAATCATTATCCCTTGCTCCGTCTTTTCTCTGTGATTATCAGTGCTGTATTTTTTGGATGAGTGAATGATCCTATTGCTCTTTTAGTTTGTTGTGAAAGCTATCTTTGTTCTCGATTAATGTCTGATTATGGTCTAATTTATTTGTTTTGGATTTTAGATGGATGAAGTGCTATCATCTGTTGCTGAGACACTTAAGAACTTTGCTGTAATCTATCTTGTGGACATCACCGAGGTGCCTGATTTCAACACAATGTACGAGCTCTATGACCCATCCACAGTCATGTTCTTCTTCCGAAATAAGCACATCATGATTGACCTTGGCACTGGGAACAACAACAAGATTAACTGGGCTATGAAGGACAAGCAAGAGTTCATCGACATTGTGGAGACAGTGTATCGTGGCGCAAGGAAGGGTCGTGGTTTGGTTATTGCACCAAAGGACTACTCCACCAAGTACCGCTACTAAGTCCACAAGCAAATTGAAGTTGATTTGAAGTTTATAAGATCATATGTCGAGACCTTGCTGCATATGCATTATGTTATTTGAAAACTTGTTGCTTAGAACTTGAATGCAAAGAACTCAATGATCAAAAGGAGGGCTTTCTATACTTGGCAGGACTCCTGGTCATATGCCAAGGAAGTGCTCTTTAAATGAAATTAACTACTACCAGCCCTTGCTAGCATTTAATATCTAAAATCAATGCTGTTCTTATATGAGTTTAAGCAGCATATCTGAACGGAATATCAAGTCAACTAGAAGTTCTAAACTAAGATTTAGGTTGTCCAAAGCGTTTGCTTGTTTTGATTGAAATAGCAATCTGGACATTGACCAGTGACCAGATTGAAATAGCAATCTGGGTACTAAACTAATTTTAGTGCTCTCATTGCTATGAGCACATGAAAGTAGGCATTACACGAATTACCGAGCATCTCTCGAATCGAATCATGTCAACCGGCATGCAATGTGCTAACGATGGTTGCGCAGAAGTACCTGCCTTGTCTTCAAATTTAGCTTTGAAGCTGATCATCTTGCTGGAAGTGGAACTTAATGTCCTTCTCCTCGTGAGCCCCAAGTGCATGAACGTGCAATATGCCATGCAATGACGTCACGTGAATGTGAGGGATGTGCAATGAAAGAGCATGGGGGACGTTGCGGCTTGGAACATTTACAGGCTGAACGCCTATGGGAGGATTCTAGATGTCTTGTGAGTTGGTCAGGTCTGCAAGGTCGTGACTGTCGAGGTGTTCTTGTGTGTGCCAAGGTCGTCAGTGTCCCTACGCCACCATAGACGAGCTGAATATTATCCTCCTACATTGTGCAGCCGCCTGCCTTCTTCCACACCAACCTTTGCACGTGTATGTCAGGATCAAGCTCACCAACAATTTCTAAATCAAGAAGTGCCATGATGGTAGCAGAAAACATTGACGATTCAAATGGCTGTCATATGTGGCATCGTGCAGTCGTGGGTGAGTTCCATGTTCGTGTGTACTAGGAGGGACTGGCCAACCGACGTCCATCGACGTGGTGACACTCACGGTAAGCACCCCTGCGAAGCCACCCAAGGAGCCTCTTGCTCATGTTTTGGTGTCCCCACTGTCGTGAGACCGATGAGAAAGGTCCCACTAACACTTCTGTCTCGTCTGGGTGTTTTGTCATGGTGAGCAAAGACTTGCCTGCTGTTGGCTCATTGCCCGCCACCAAGTTTTGGCGAGGAGCTTCCTTGGCGAGGAACTTTTGTGCTTTTGCCCACAATGCTCTCCATCTTTGTATAAGCCCTCTGGCTAAAGGAATGACCGCTAACAGTGTCTCTCTCCTACCATGGTGAGATTGTATGTGCCCATACCGCCACTTGGGTGGTGCTTGAATGAAGATATTTTATTAGGTTTTGAGAAATAAGAGAAAAAATTAAATAAAAATATTTTAAAATTAAAATATTGTTTGAATATAATTTTTTAACATTATTTTTATTTAAAGTTTATAAAAATTGTATTGATTTTTACATTTTGTTTTTAAATTTGTAAAAATTATATTGATTTTTGTATTTGAATAATAATTAGATAAAAAATTTATAAATTTGAAAATAAAAATTGTTTCAGTAATGTTTGAAAATGAAATTCTCAGATATTTTTTAGAATGTAATTTCCAAACATCTCAAGGTCACGTTTGCAAGATCCGTCTCTTGCATCTTTTCAATCTAGACTAGACTTGCAAAATATTGATCTCTGACAAACATAAAGCACCCTACGTACAAACATACTAATGCTCACACAAATTGTATAAAATTAATTAAATAAAATGTCTTCCAAAGTATAAAAATCAAAAGAAGCCACCGTCCATAACGAAGTTGAAAAACGCTAGAACCCCAATGGCCACTGATCATCCTTTTTTATTTTGATGTCGTGAAACCTCTCCAAGTTAAGGCCCTTCGGACCAACACCTGCAGAGTAAATCCCGGTCCGGTGCACTGCCACCAATGATCCTAATTGATAGTACTATCAAAGAATATGATATTAACTTCCACACGGTCCAATGCTGTTCCCACTCCCTATCCTTGACATGCAAAATATTCATCTACGAAGCTCTTATTTTACTAGATGTGATATTTTAGTCCAACAAGTCCAGCAAAGCAAGCAACAAAAATTTCTCAACCATCCACAATATCCTAACTGTAAAAACCAATGTAGAGCTTCCTAACCCATTCCGAATAGTTATTCATAATAGAAGGCAAACCAAGTTAAACTGCTTCAACAAAAATAGAAGATTCGTATTTTTTTTTACAAAATGGTTTCCTGATAAGTAGTTTTGGATTTTTATTTTTTTTTATCAACTTATGTTTCCGGAATAGAAAAGGGGAATTTAGTTAACCCTTACACCTACCAAAAAATAAAAAACCTAAATTTTTCATCTCACTGCCATGTGCAAACTTCTGCTGCTTCAAGTCAGCAACTACATTAGCTCTATGACAGCACTTTTTGAGAGCTTCACATGAGTGCCCTCCAGAAGCTTGGTTCTTAGCCTCAAATAAACCTCAACATTAATTTCTGAAAACCCATCCATATACACAGATCATTCAATGTTTTGTTGGAACTTGGTCCTCTTGTCGAATACCCAGCAAACGTAAGGTATTATGATTTCTACAGATTAAACTCTGAACCCCATCAGAGCAAGATACCAGTATGAATTGATCCTAACATGCCAGGCATGCTTAGCGTCACATATTACTTACCTAATCCTAAATGTAACTCCACTCTTCTTTATTACTTAAGCTCTAAAAATATTCTTATCATGTATCCAATGTCCTCTTCCTCAGGTAGCCAGTCTTTAACCTTCATGAA
Organism: Carya cathayensis; assembly: GCA_011037825.1. Taxonomy (NCBI): domain Eukaryota; kingdom Viridiplantae; phylum Streptophyta; class Magnoliopsida; order Fagales; family Juglandaceae; genus Carya; species Carya cathayensis. The sequence continues at coordinate 1,904,973 of QGSO01000139.1, read as the reverse complement.
AGTCCATAAGTTGATTCCCACAGTTTTCTTTCATTAGTCTTGTTGCAGCAAAACATCTAAAGTACAATCACAACATTCAACAACAACATACAAAACTGACTGGTAAAGAAACTAAGCTGATTAAAGACCCTTGGCAGCCATCCATATCTTACAGGTAATCATCCAACTCCCCATCTGCTTGCAATCTCATAAAGTAAACCATGAAACATACTATACGAATCAGAACCATAATAAAATCTAAGTGCACTAAGCACACAAGTCAAAAAGATCATTTTACACCATTGTTTTTTTATTTGCACCAAGTGTCCAAGAACAAAGTCCTAACTACTCCCGGGGATGGCACAAGCCCTCAGCAAGGAAATTTCTGCAAGTGCACCTCAGGCAATTCAAGGGGAAGTTCCCCTGGTTCAATGGCACCTAGAAATTGTTTGCACTCAATAGGATTTGAACCTTAGACCTAGAGGAAGCATATCACCGAGACCAAGGCCTTTACCACTTAAGCCAACTCCTAGGGGTTAGATCATTTAACACCATGAAAACCAATTCCTAATTCATATATTAAAACTCATGAATTAACAAGGGTATGAAACAATCAAAGATAATAGTTAATGCGCTACCAAAATGAAAAGGTTACTCTTCAATCAAATTTAAACATACTAGTTCCTACCACATCAAATTTGAACCACAGACACACTGACACACAGATCCTATTCACTCGATCTAGACAAATAACGCCTTGTTTGGTCACGTCAAGCAATCCGTAACTACGCACCTAAATACTGAAAAATCATATTCACAAAATCAGGTGAAAAGTGTCAAACGCCCAGATAAATAAAAATATAGTCTGCAATAACAATAATCCAAGACATATTTCAGTCAAATTTACAGAATATAAAAAGTATTATGCATCATACACATCACATTCTCATAATAAGAGTCATAAACAACCTCATCGTTGTCTGATTGTTTAACCTCTAGCCTTGAGCTCGGCGAGGCGCCTGGAGAGGTCGTCCTCGTCGACCTTCTCGGTCTCCTTGGCCGGAACAGCGTGAGCGGCCGGCTGAGGTAGACCCACGGAGACCTCGAGGCCATAATCGTCGGCGACCTGCTGCATCAGGCTGTTAACCTCTCCCTCCGGCGTTGAGAGGGAGGTCGAGCCGGCCATGGCGCTTTCCATGAACTCGGCCTGGACCTCCATGTTGACAAACTGCTTCTCGAACTGGTCCATGGTCTCGGACATCTTCTGAAGGTTGCCAGTGGCGAGGGTAGACTCGAGAGATTTGACGATGTTTCCCATGGACTTGTTGATGGTGGTCATCTTTGCCTGGGTGTCGAGGCGAGCAACGACGGCGTCAAGGCGAGAGGAGAGGCGGAGATAATTCATCTGCTCAGTGCGCTTCCGGATGGCGTTCTCAGCGTAGATTCTGGCGCCGTCGACGTTGCCTTTCTCCATGGCCTTCTTGATTTTGAGCTTCTCGGATTTCTCCTCCTTCTCGCACTTCCTGGCTTGACGTTGGAGAGATTTGGCAGTGAATTTAAGTTCCATGATCTGATTCAAGAGCTTCTCAGTGTTTCCCATGGTCGGTCGGAAGACGATCTGAACAACCTGGATTCAAATTTCGATTTCTCCGATTCTAGGGTTTCAGAGACAAAGCGGGATGGAGTAGGAACTTGGCCAACGATTTAGATTTTTAGAACCATTAATATTTCATCAACAAACCTTTTTTATTTAGTAAGTGGGTCCCATATGACCGCGTATAGCCGTCGGTGGGTCCCATTCAAATTTAAGTTTTTCCGAGAGAAACTTCTGCCCAACCTTCCGTTAAAGGCTATAGGGCAGAATTTTTTGTCTGCAAAAATATTAAAGTTTATATAAATTCGATTGGATTTGCTAAAATTCTCTTATTTTATTTTATTATTATAATATATTAAATTTTTAGGTAAAATATAATAATTAATTTAATTTTTAATTTTTTAATTTTTTTTAATTTTAAAATAATAATATTAAAAAATAATATTTTATTCAACATCGTTCATATAAAATTATCTTATCTCATCTCAAAATAGAAATCAACACTAAATGTAATAAATATTGATTAACTCACTTTTTTTTTATTTAAATTCTAATATTAAATTTTATACTTTATATAATAAGATATTCTAGCATCTCTGCTATTATGTTTTTATCATATTCAGTCACCTTAAATTATTCATCTGGAATATGATAAATAAGATATTTAAAATGAAGAGTAATTACTCATAATATAAATGCAGTTTAAATACTAAGATACTCTCTCTTATTTCTTGATTAAGAGTGTTTACATAATGTAATTCTAAAATATTATACCATTCATATGTGTATAATTTAAGAAAAATACTATTAATTATCATTTTAACCATGATCATTTCATCATATGTTGATGTGTGTTATTAATTTATTAGTAAATAAAGAATAAAAAATTAATAATAGCTTTCCAATCATTTGATAGCCATCGGTGAATAACGGAGGAGTTATTAAGATGTTGAATAACATTTCTCTACAACGGGATTTGTTGGGTAAAAGCCGATGAAAGATCGCGACATGACCAAAGCAGCAAGCGCGTTAAGCTAACATGAAGCAAGGGCAGGAATCTTGTGTAACGTTTTGAACATTGAATCCTCAGCAAGTCCTTTGTGAAACTATTTGGACTTCAATTACGCGTGTGGTCTCACATTGGCACGTGATTTATTATTAAGACCATACTTATCTGTCAATTACCTACCTTTTAAGTTTTTCATGAGTTATAACTTAGTAAGATTTTCTCAAAATCTCACCATGGTATGAAGTCTTACTAAGGTTTTGCTCTTCGAATCTGTAGGTTTTGATATAGACGTAAGAAATGAGGTAGATTACGAGCAAGAAGACCCAATCCAGTTAAAGAGTAGTACTTGGGACTGTCCTCGTTTTGAGTTATTGTTTTATGTATTAACCATGTTTATTATTTCTAGCGAATTAATGAATAATTTATGATATGTATCCCCTCACTATTGTGGAGCTGTGACTTATAGATGAGTGTAACTAGTCAGGTTCAGTCTAATTTTGGGCAAATTTTGAAACCAAACCGATGTACATTGGTTTTGAAAGTTTAAGAACTAATATGGATCGGTTTGTCACCAAAATCAAACTTTCAGTTTTTTCGGTTTCGGTCCAATCCAGTCTAGTCTATTTTTTTCAATTTATCATTTACACATGTGGCACTACATAAGTTGAGATTTGAGAGCTGGTTCCTCTAATGGCTGTTCTCCTCAAAGGAACTTCTCTTCTTCTTCTTCTTCTTTTTCTTACAAGTATCCTCATAGTGTCTAACTTATTAGTAAGATTAACTTATTATACTATACTTGTTTCTATACTAGTAAGTAGTGTTTAATTAATTTCTATACTATACTTATACTATAGTATCTAATTTCATGTTATTATACTAGTGTTTAACTTATTTTTATACTTAATTATGTATGTTAGTGTCTAACTTAATATATAAATATTTTATATATAATATAAAAGACTAATATATATATACCAGTCCGTTTCAGTTCAAACCGATTTTCAAGATATGAATATCAGAACTGAACTGGTTTTGGACCAATTTTGGTTCTTAAGAATCGGTATTGAATTGAACCAATTCAACCAATTTTCTGATTTTTTGTTCACACCCTTACTTTTAAATAGTTATGATGTTAAGTTTGATGCACTAAAATCCATTTCCTTGGTACTGATACTTTAATTATGACATATATATCAAATCCACTATGATTATTTTTAACACAAGTGTGTTGAGTATACGAGCACATAATGTTCCAAAAAACATGAGGGGTGTAACCTGTTCAGTTTGCATCCCTATGTTGTGGCCTTCTACCAAATCACAAGCAGGGCCGTTGGTGTCACAATATTCACACCAACAAATAGGTGCAACAAAGACAGTTCTCCCAAATGGATACCACCATCTTTTGTTTCGTGTTCAATCTTAACGGTTTCTCCATATTGTGCATCCCAAACCCAATAAATACACTTTCATGAATACACTATAATGGATACAAATTCATTCATAGATTCTTACTTCTCTAACTGACTTAATCATCGAAGATATCCCTCACTGGGATCATGCAAGATTGTTTCTCTGTTTTGCATGTGGCTATTGTGAATGAGAAGTCACAGGACTGAATGAGAAGCCAAGCCCAAATGGATACCACCATCTTTTGTTTCGTGTTCAAGCTTAACGGTTTCTCCATATTGTGCATCCCAAACCCAATAAATACACTTTCATGAATCCACTATAATGGATACAAATTCATTCATAGATTCTTACTTCTCTAACTGACTTAATCATCGAAGATATCCCTCACTGGGATCATGCAAGATTGTTTCTCTATTTTGCATGTGGCTATTGTGAATGAGAAGCCACAGCACTGAGGAATACTATATCCTCAAGAACCAACTAGAAGAGATGTGAAGAAATGAGGAGTTAGAGTGCTTAGTCGCCTAACACCAAGAGCCTAGAGGAGAGATAAGACCACAAAGAGAGAGGTCGCCAAGAGCCCAAAGGAAAAGTGTGACCCCGAGGAGAGATTAGAATGAAAGGTGAGGGCACACCCGATACCGTAGCCGACTTAGGAAGGAAAATCCCTTAGGCGAATTACAAATATAACTGGTGGCTTTGCTTGCCCCGGGGGGGGGGGGGGGGTATTCTACCACAAGGAAAGCACACATCCAACAAACAAGGTAAGAAGAAGTCTTCACGATTGAGCAACCTTGAAGCTAGTGACATATCCTTTGTATACGTCAATTGCACCAATTGCGAGGACATTTTATACCCTCATGATGATACTTTGGTAGTCACACTGCTCGTCGCCAACTACACAAGTTGTAGGATCTTAATTGACAATGGGAGTTATGTGAACATCTTATACTATGACACCTTCCGGACGATGCGAATCAAGGACAATAGGTTGCGACTAGCACCCACACTATTGAAGGGTTTTGCAGGCAAGACAACACAACCTGTAGGCGACATTACTTTACCGATTGCCATAGGGACGAGGCCTTGCACCACCACTGGCATGGCAAACTTTTTGGTAGTAAGAAGCACCTCTTTGTATAATGCCATTATCAAGTACCCAACATTGAACAAAATGAAAGCGGTCACATCAACCTACCATATAAAGATGTAGTTCCCTACCAAAGTAGGAGTGGGGGAAGTTCAAGGTAAGCAAGTGCTAGCACGGTAATTATGTGTTCAACAACTAAAGAGTGGAGGAGGAGAAGTTTGCACCGCTGACACTGGAGGGGTGAATAGGTAGTCATATTCCACTGCCACCCATGCTCATTGATTGGATGATCAAGACTTAGGATGAGAAAGAGCTAAAATAGGGTGAAGTAGGTGAGCCTCTAAAGTTGATTGCCTTGCACCCTAAGCGGTTAGGAGCTATCACAAGGATAGAAACATGTATGACCCTGGATCGTAGGGAACAGTTGACACAACTTTTGGTCAACTGAGGGTAGATCTGACAGTGGACTTCACAAACATAAATAAGGCCGACCCCAAGGATAGCTTTCTCTTACTAAGGGTAGATTTGACAGTGGATTCAATGGTGGGAAAAAATATGTTAAGTTTCATTGATGCCTACTTGGGGTACAACTAAATCTAGTTCTGTGAAAAAGATCAGGAGAAGACTTCGTTCATCACGGGCAAGGGACTCTACTATTACCGAGTTATGTCTTTTGGCCTTAAAAATATAGAGGCGACATACCATTAGCTAGTGAACTCTACGTTTAAGAAACAAATCGGGTGCAATATGGAGCTGTATGTGGATGACCTACTTATCAAAAGCATGGAGAGTGGCCATCACTTAGCGGATCTGAAAGAGGCCTTTGTTGTACAAAGATGGTATAACATGAAGCTCAACTAGCCAAAGTATGCGTTCGGTGTAGAGTTGAAGAAAATCTTAGGTTTCATGGTGTCAAAGAGGGGAATCAAGGCCAACTTGGAGAAGTTCTAAGCAATAATAGAGATGAAGTCACCTGAAACCTGAATGATGTACAAAAGTAAACTGAAACAATAATGATGCCGAATATGATTGTGTCAAAGTCGATTAACAAGTACCTCCCATTCTTCTGTAATTAGGTAGGATGGCTCCTTCATATTATACATCCCAAACCCTATATTGGATATAGATTCATTCAGAGATTCTTACTTCTCTCACTGACTCATTTAAGGTTGTTTATTTATTGTGCGGGAGGCTATCGTGGATTTGGAGGATACCGTAATGGTTTATTAACAAGATCCTTAAAAAAATAATATAATAATTCTTTTAGATTTTATTTAAATTTGACAATGACCAATTTGGCTTTTAAGCTAACTACACATAATATTTTAATACTTATCCCCTATAAGTTATTCCATCATGAAATTTTCAATGTTAAGAGAAGAGGTGAAGAGGTGCCTTATTTTGAATTCATAATGTTGTTGGTGATCAAATGATTTTGAAAAATATCATTTATGATAAGACAAGATGACCAATTATGTTGTCGTGATCTTCTTTACCATATACTTATCATGTTACCGTGATTTACTCTTGTGTTACGAAGTCACGATCTTCTTGCTTATGTGAAGAACAAAGTCTCATGTTTGCCCACCACCCTTGTTGGTGACAATGATGAATTACATCCCAACCCAATTTCAATACTTTCACTGCATATTGACCAATTAATACTTAGGTGGTTCAATAGAAGTGTGTGCCAATTGTTATTTGATCATTTTAAAGTTTAACTTACTAAAAACTAATATTTAAATGGTTTAAAGTGAGGACAAAACTAATATTTTACAGCCTAGTGGGTTCAAGAGAGCCCTTCCTCCAATCCCTTTTAATCATTTTTATGATATATCATAAAGTAGACTGTCATAATGCAGTATTCTGTTCAAAAGACATACAATCTCTTAATTGCAAATTCACTCCATTGGTGAAGCAAAAATGGAAATCCAAGAATATTCATAATTAAACTTGGTAAAAAAAATGCATGTCAATCTAAGATTCTTGACTATGGAACTTGATGATGATGTAGAACAAGAGGTAAGAAATGATAATAAGATTAGATAACATCATTTGCTGTAAACTTGTAACATATTTCATTTATAAATAATACTGTCGAGCTCCCAAATGCATTCATGGGAAGCCAGCTTTAGAAACTTTATAAAAGCAAACACACTTTCTATAATGGAAAAAGAAAAGCTAATATACCTTTAGTAATAGTCATACGAATAACAAAGAAGAAAAGTTAAAAACTCAGCATCTAAAGCCATTATCTTCCCAATCCTATTTTGCAAACTCACAAATAATACAAATAATTATAGACCGCATCTAAATGTTAAGGAAAAAATTATTAGTATGTTGGCTTTGGAGAAGCGCCAATTGATAGAAAAGTAATTAAAATTACACTTTGGTCCCATGTTCCTCTTACTCCCAAAAAGAACACATTTCAATTCTATTATTATGCTATATATGCGCGCGCACACACACACAGAGTGGGTCTTATCTGGAGGTAAACAAGAAAGATGATCTAACTGAATACAACAATTGAAATACAGAAGTGTGACAACATATGCAGCATTAAGCTTTAATCAAGATGATTGGCCATTAAGAAGCCACAATATACATATTCCAGAACTGGTGTCAGTCTTTGTTCTTTCCCTTCAACTGGTGTCATGTTTGTGTAGAGATGAAACATGCATAGTCACGATTATGAATGTACTACATTTTTATGTTACACATCCACAAGTGTTTTTCACAAGAAATAATTTAACTTCAAAATCAAATGTAACAAAAAAAAAATCAATGGTGCTTGTTAGTAACAAACAATAATTACCTACAGTTTGGTTCCACGAATAGTCAAAGCATCATCGCCTGGAGTTAGCCCAAAATGCATCATTTCAATTCTTACATTTCTTTAGATATAAAAGCCCTTTGTAGAAGCAAATAAGAGTACAAATTGATAAGGAATGTGTTCATTACATAGAACACAATGGTAATGATATTAAAGCTGTAAGAGCTTAGAACATAACAAATGATTTCATGCATAATTATTTCAAGTCCATCATTATAACGCTTTGATGAAATAGTTATGTGTTCACCATATAGTAAACATACATAATATAACTTTCTACATGTGACATATGATTGAATCTCATTGAGTTACTTGTTAGTTCATAAAAATTTATAGTATAAGCCCACAATAGTAAAAAAAAAAAAAGTTGGGGCCAAATAGAACTAATAACTTAGTTTCATAATTCCATCAAAAAAAAAAAAATCTTGTATGCCTAATGAAGTCAGCCCCTCTGTCTCCACCTTTACCTACAACTGAGAAACAAGAAAGACAATTGCCATGCACTATCATAAGAAGCAATTGAGAATGGCTATTCCTTATTGTGTCATACTCCTTGAAAGTCAAAACAAGCTCTCTGTGCAGATATTAGTGTGTGTGTGTGACTAAACTCGAACTCCTCTCACTAGAAAGGAAATACAATGTATAATTAAATAAAATTAACAATAGGAGGTATGTAGAACACCACATATCATTATTTTATTTATTTCTATTCGAACCTGATTTAATTGTTAGCTCCTCATTTCCAACAAGTCAATTTTTATATCGTACAAGCAGATTTGTTTAAACGACTTTAGCATTTAAAGACTTAAGTAAAATATGATATGAAATTGGAATTTTACCCAACTATTTGGATTGCAGAAGTCTCTATTTCATATAATTTCTAAACGAGACAGTATCAAGTTTGTACCAAAATATTAGCACAATTTCAAATGAAATGTAAAATCAATTTTTAGCATCCAACAACTACCACTTAGTTACTACAATAATAAACTTATAATAGATTAAATAGAAGAAATGCTAGAAAAAGAAAACACAAAATGTAGATTTCTGACATATTGTAAAAAAACACCATTTAATCAAGTGTAATTATTAATCTAAGAGATAAGGAAATAAGGGTTATACCAAAATTTAGGGACTGGCTAGAGGTGGAACCAGATGCTGCGAGAGCAAGGAGAGAAAAGGGGCATCTCCATGAGGGATCATGACTTTGTGGTCTGTGGATGAAGGAGACGATGGGGCTAGGCACAGCTTAGTGGTTCCGACAGACAAAACCTAGACACAGAGGAGCTGGAAGCTTCGGTGAGGAAAGGGGCATTCGATGGTGGCTTGTGGCACTTGTTCGACATAAAGGGGCTTGGTTGTGGTGTTGTGTGGTGGTGGTTGGTCATGCTTGGTGTGCTTGCGGTGGTTGATGGCGTGGATGGCAGCTAAGAAATGAGAGAGAGAGAGAGAGAGAGAGAGAGTTTGCTACCATGCGATGGGTGGTCAGAGACTTATCGATATACTAAACCACTACTAACGATGGCTAGGGATTGTGGTGGTGCAACGACATGGGGGGAGAGATAGAGCGAGAGAGAGAGAGAGAAAGGGGGTTGGGGGGTTCAGATCATATAGGCATTGGGGGAGAAGAAAGAAAAAATGGCATTTTTTATACTTTTTGAATTTTCCCCCTACTCTTGTTTCATTGACTATTTGCGACACTGCAATTTCACTGCAAATAATTAACTAATCACCACAAATAATTAGATATCATCCAACATATTTATTGGCAACTTAATATCACCGTAAAAGATAGCTTTGTTGGCAAAATTATTTGCAGTGACATCATTTTCACTACAAATAATAAGAATTAGTGACACTTTCTTACTAATCGGAAATGAAATATCAAAAATGATGTTTTGCGACAAAATTGCTTTCATGCAAATAACTGGTCAAAAAAAGTAATTATTTGCAAACTTGAATTCAAGTTAGTTGCATCAAAATATTTTATAAATTAAAACCATGATTTTATGTGAGAGTTATGCATCAAAATATTTATGAAATTTTATGATTTTATGTGAGAAAATATGTATCATGACATTTTATGAAGGATTATGATTTCATTTGAAATCTCTAATATGATAACACATTATTTCAATTGAAATCTATGACTATGATATGATATGATAAGACAAGATGTGATAATAAGGTATAAATGAATGATTTTGATCTAGTGATTGTTAAGATACCAAATGGCCTATGCTATGATATGAAGATGGTACCATACGTTTAATGAGCATATTGCATTACCAGGATGTACATGATGCTAGTGTACCCAGTGTGTCTTCTTTATGTATGGATTTCACAACTCACGGCCATGGACTAAATCGTAATCTATTAAAATTTACTAAATTAACTCATAGGGTTCAACAGTGGGTATTGACCTATGACAAATGAATGACAAGTTAAGCATTTCATTCACATATCAAATTCATGTTCATATTATTTATGTATGTAACTATAAGTATGTATGTTTTCCAAAAACCCTTATATTTATATTATGTTTATAGTATGATGTGTTGTTTATTGAGTATTCGACTCATTTTCATATGTTTTTATGTTTTAACCACCCCATATGATGATATTTATGAGTATGGAATGGCAGGATGAGACTTGGCCTAAGGAGACAAGGCAGAGGTTTAGACAATTTATGACATACTCAATTTCATGACTTTTAATAAGTTATTCTTGATAAACACATGAGATGTGATTGATTTTAATAAGTGTATCTGCAGACTCTCTTTTAAATTTTAAATATTTTAATAAAGATTGATTTTATTTATCTATGGAATCTTTTGTATTTGACATTTCATAAAGAAGAAAAAGTTTTAAAGTCAAAGTCATTAGTACATCAGTTCCTCGAGATCTTTTAAAAATGACTTTATTCACAACTCCAAATGAATGGGGGTTACAACATAGCAACTTACTATTTTGGGAAGCAAATGAACAAGTAACTATTTCTCAATTTTTGGCAGAGGTAAAGTATCGTGCCATTGTAACTACTATTGTTGAACTTATGTGGTTCAAGCATCTTCTTACCAGCCTTGGTTATCCCTCTTCCTTCACCTATGCTATAATGTGACAATCTTAATTTCATCAACATGGCCAAAAACTTGGTCTTTCATCATTGGACTAGGCATATAGAAATTGAAGTTCACTTTATGCATGAATAGGTAGCTTGTGGAGTTATTCCTCTAACACATATTTATGGTACCAACCAAGTAACTGATGTCTTCGCACCAAATTGCTATTTGCTCCCAAATTTGTTCCAAACTGTAGCAAGCTCTTCGTCCATCCAGTATAATCTTGAGCTTGAGGAGGGATGATGAGAAAAGCAAATCAAATGTGTTGCCGTGATCTTCTCCACCATCTACTCACCTTATTGTTGTGATTTACTCCCTGACATAATCCCTACCATATTGTTCTTACACTACACACTATCCATAATTTTTATTTTTAAATTTTATTTTTCTTCCTTAGCAAGTATGTGATATATAGATAATGAGTAAAAGAACTTAATTAGTTTAACAGGAATTAAATATTAAAAATATAAAAAATAGAAATAAGTGTGGCATGTTGTGTGTGAAATGATGAGTAACAAATCTCTTTTATGTAATATGTAGAGCAGATATTCTAGTTGTAATACTTCATACTTTTGACTTTTTGAGATCAATGTAAGGCCTACATGCTTGAGGTTACAACTTTTTATTTCCTTTTTGCATATGGTCCTTAAAAAATAACTGTTAGATGTGGTTGGTGTATAGAAGAGAATGATTACTAGAAATTATATCTTCTATATATAAAAAGTGTGTATGAAACTGAAATTGTTGTTTTAAACGAAAAATCTTGTTTCTCCGTTAGTTTTGTTATTCCCGTTAAATACTAGTTAAGCCACCGTTTGTGGCCTTTTATGTTGTCTGTTTCAATTCCATTATCTGTTTCAATTCCATTATATAATATTTGTTGTTCCCGTTAAATAGCAATTAAGCCATTGTTGTGGCCATTTATGTCGTCTGTTTCAATTCCATTATTTGTTTGAATTCAATTATATAATAACTCAAAATTTTGAAGAAAAACTGTGCCAAATTATATGTAGGGATACCATTGTCTTTTCCTATAAATTATAATGGCAAAACAATATAATAAGTTACAATTTTGAAAAACTAGAGTCCCATTTTCTCTTATTTTTCCCCTTCTGTACGTGTGCCAGCTATTGAATTTGTGAATATTGTTCATACATTGGGATGGAAGCTGCAACCAGAGAGAAAATATAAGTTAAAAATCTATGGAGGCAGATTTTAATCACATGTAATAAAGCAGTGCAGTAGTCATATTCAAATTTTGAATACCAAGAGACATATTTAGTAGGAACCCAAGAGTCATTGAAAGGGGTTTAAGAAAACCCTTATATTACTTTCAGTGCAATGGTGCTAACGTTTGAAAAGTGACTGATACCTTGAGAAAGTGACTGATACCTTCTACTACTTTCAGTGCATTGGTGCTACGGTTTCCTTGGTTTGAAGGAAGATTGAAAAGTGAGTCTAATTTTATTTTGTGTGTTTATAGTATAAGTCTATACTATTTATTTATCAATTAAAAAACCTATCACAAAACTCAATTCAGAAAACTTATCCATGCTCTGTCTCTCTCAAATCAGGTGTGGTGAAGCAGTGCAGTGGTGCAAAGGTTTGAAGGTACATTAAAAAGGTCAGTTTTACTGCCTTTTCTATGTTTATATTATATATAATCTATCTATATATGCATTACATCAATTTCTAAGTTTTATGCTATTAGATTACTACATTTTAATAATCTCTAAGGTTTATGATATTAGATTACTGTCTTTTAATTACTTATTTGTCTTTGACATCATAATAAAAACATCAATCCAAATCAAGCCACAAATTTTCTAACATGAGCATATATGATTACATATGTTTTCCTGCACAAATTTTCTAGCATATAATTTTCTATCATTTTTTTTTAAATCATTTGTTAGTGCATAGAGTTATTCTATGGCAGATTTTAATAAGTTATTCTATGTTACCCTACTGGTATTGGAAAACACTGAAAGTGGAAAAGCTTTTGGGAAATTGAAGAAACTAGAGAATACTCAATCCTTGCAGTTCAGGATGTTAGCAGTTCTGTGCTTTCTGTTGACCAACCCAAAAGCAAACAGTACTACACAAATCCAAAATACAAAACCCACCTATTTTTTTACTTTTACATTCTAATTGGTATATTATAATTAGGCATAGATTCAAATAATGCATACACAAATACATTAAACTGGAGAAAAAACTGAGTTTTTTAGATAGTTTCTTTTTTTAAGTCTTGCAAATAGGTTGGTTTGGTTTAGTATACTCAAGGTCTAGCACTGATCAAGAACTTAGCTACATCAAAATAAATATCAACTGAACAGTTTTCAGTAAGAAAAAAATTTGCCTACCAATGAAAAATAAAAATAAAAATAATGACATGCAAACCAAAAAAATAAAACATCCAAATCAAGTCACAAATTTTCTAACATGAGCATATAAAATACATGAGCATATATGATCACAGATGTTTTCCTACACAAATTTTCTAGCATATAATTTCCTATCATTTTTTTTAAATCATTTGTCAGTGTATAGAGTTATTCTATGGTAGATTTTAATAAGTTATTCTATGTTACCCTACTGGTATTGGAAAACACTGATAAAGAGGAAAAGCTTTTGGGAAATTGAAGAAACTAGAGAATACTCAATCCTTGCAATTCAAGATGTTAGCAGTTCTGTGCTTTCTGTTGACCAACCCAAAAGCAAACAGTACAACACAAATCCAAAATACAAAACCCACCTATTTTTTGCTTTTACATTCTAATTGGTATATTATAATTAGGCATAGATTCAAACAATGCAAACAAAAATACATTAAACTGGAGAAAAAACTGTCAAGAGTTTTTTAGATATATTTTTTTTTAAGTCTTGCAAATAGGTTGGTTTGATTTAGTATACTCAAGGTCTAGGACTGATCAAGAACTTAGCTATATCAGAACAATTGCTTTAGAAACCTCAGAACAAGAACTTCATTCTTTTACAATAAAATCACTTGGCCGACCACTAATTTAGCAAGTAATTTCTTTGAAAGCCGACCCTCATGTTCCTTGTCTCCATGCCAGAATATAATATATATTACTCCAATCCAAGTTTAACCAAAATCCCAGAAAACAAAGAACTCAATGGAAAATCAATACACTCATGGAGGCAGAACAATGTAGATTGTACATTTATAAGCAAGAGATAGGGAAGTACATTTATGAGCAAGAGATAGGGAAGTTTCACTCAACATCAAGCTTAAATTTCTTGAATTTCCCAAGCACACAAGATTTATACTCATTGAATTACTCCCAATTACCTCACTTTGACTGGGAAATACATCTTGAATTGCCTTTTTCCCATCACCAGAAAAACTGCAATGCCTTTTGGAACATTGATCCCATATTTGCTCATCAATTTAGCCCCCTACGACGCCAGAAAAATTAGTTAGTCGCCATATCCGATCAACATTTTAAAAAAATTAATAACTCAATGAAATTTACATGGCTGAACCAGCACAAAGTTCCACATATTTCTCATCAAAATTAATCTATCATGAAAATGTTGACAAAGACTACAACTTGTCATCCGTGCACCAGAATTACGTTCAGTTTGTTTGCTGAGAATATGCATGAATCAGTTCTGTCATTTGGACTAATTCCCACATAAATTTGTAGGGAGAATCTTCAAATGCAAATTAAAATGTACTTCACAGTTTATATTGCTCCAGTCATGAACAAAAAAACCAGTAATATATGCAAATATGGATAACATACTTCAAGCACACAAAATAAAATAAAATCATTTAAAAGGCAACAAAATCTCTAAAACAAATAAAACCTAATCCCTATAGTCAAGCAATAATAAGAAGATATTTATATTTATACAAGAAACTCATCAACAGATCTTAAACCTAATTAAATAAAATAGAGTCTCACACTTACAAAAGACACCCCCTTATATCTTTTCATCTTTCTCTAATTTTTCTTTTCCCTCTTTTGGACAGGTGCATGAAACAGAAACTCATAATCTATAGTCAAGCTTTATTAATGAAACGTGGAAACTAAACTCCAATAGGGAAAATTCATTTATATTTAGCTCATTCAATAACACAAACAACAACAATGATTAATCACTACACTCTTAACATTTGCCATATATACATGGATATTCAAAATGAAAAAGTTATACGTAGCAATATGCCAATCAGTGTGTCAAAACAGAGATGATAAATGAGATCTACACATACCTAACCTCTCCAATGCACCATTGAAATATATATCTCGTCCCCCATTTGCATGTAACTAAACACAGCACAACTACTGGCATTCAAGTCAAATCTAACAACCTTTCAAGTCAAGGAATCAGAAAGTCTGACTCAGTAGAAACACTGAACTTTAAAGAAAGTTACTCCAAAGTACAATAGAATAAGATCTATCTCAGATTTACGTGCACACAACTCATAATAATAATACTTAAAAATAAAGCACTGAAACATTAGATCTAAAGGAAACGATTGCAAAAACAAAACAAAGTGAAACGAACAAAGAAAATGAAATGAAAACCTGTATTGAAAGCTTAAGCTTACCCCCCTCCGCAAGTAAGACATGGCCACGAGCACAATAAGGTTTTCACCAAAGGAAGAAAAACAAACAAAAAAAAAAAAGTTAGGGTTTTATTTGATGTTGTTTGCAAAAAACAAGAAAATAAACAGAGCTTCCAAGCGAGAGAGTAAGAGAAATGTAAAATAAGTTAGGGTTTTTATTTAAAAATAAAAAAGAAAAACACTCAGATGTGAACAAAATCTCTTCAACTTTGTGAAGATCTGTTCAGATGTTCATAAGCGAACAGTAAAATAAAAAACAAAAATAATCAGATCTGAACAAGATCTCTTCAAATAGGTTGGTTTATTTTTTAGGTAGTTTATTTTTTTAAGTCTTGCAAATAGGTTGGTTTGGTTTAGTATACTCAAGGTCAAGATCTGATCAAGAACTTAGCTACATCAAAATAAATATCAACTGAACAGTTTCAGTAAGAGAAAAATTTGCCTACCAACACACGAAACAAAGCAATAATACAAATCACTATAATCCAAATAACTTCAGATTTGATTTTGCAATAATATGATTTCATTATGTCCAAACAAATCCTAATAAGAGACATGCACCATAACTACAAGATTACAAATAGGTTACTACATGCCTACCAGAGGAGCAAATCTATTAGAGAAATCAGATATGATGAGTACAATACAACATATTTATGAAACATCTAAACAAATTTATGTAGAAATTTGTTGTAGGAGACAACTTGTTATGTTCTAATTTCCCAATTTTCGAACAAATTAAACCTTCTTTGTAATCTCATCAATAAAAAAGTTTGTTTTAACTATCCAAGAATGCTTTAGGTTATTTTTTTAGTGCAACTGGGTTTGAAGGAATTGGTTTATCATTGAAAACTGATGAAACATTGGTATGACATACACAAATTAAGTGAACCATTACATTAGTGTAATTGAATGTAAACCACAACATTCAAAGATTTTAATTTTTGGCAAAAAGAGAAAGAAAATAACAATGAAAATTCTCGTACTAGTGTAAAGGACTTCTTCCATCATTATCAAGAATATCAAGGTCAGCATTCCATTTTGAAACAATGTAATAGAGAAAGGCCGTCTGACCATATTGAGCTGCAACATGTGTTGCCTGCAATCAAGTCAACAATGAAGAACATACTTGATATGTACTGCCAATAAAATTTCTGGGCCTTAAACATAACATCTAATAGTAATAAAACTGAGAACATGGAATATCATCAAAACTATAATGCAAGAAACAACTGTCATTTACTCTTCTAATTTTTATTACATATAAAACACATATCCTGAGAGTCCTTGATAGTAGCTTCCATCCAATTTTCAAAACCTTCTTCAAACAATGTAGAAATTTTACCAGAATCAAGAGAACATGACCCCCTTTACCACTTATAATGAATAGTCAGCACAAATAATGAGATTCTTAGGTCAGAGTTCCATATTAAATTTATTTATTTTTCTGATAAGTAAGTTCCATGTTAGATTTATTACAAAGAAAAACATGCTGACATGTCCAGCAAAGAGCAAGAATATTTAAGATCTAAAGAAACAAGATAAAACCAACTTGATAGCCATTCATATCAGTAGCATTCACTCGTGCACCCTCTTGGAGTGAAAGCTCTGCCACTTGGTTTGCACCCCGAACAGCATTCCAATGTAATGCAGTTTGCCCAGTATGATTTGTCACATTTATGTCGCCTCCATGCTAGGAAATGAGAAAACTCTAACTAATCAGCCAATCAAATTTCTCCAATCAAATAAAAAACTCAAAAAAGTCTTCCGCTAGAACTTAGCATTATAAACTGATTTCTTTTTGCAAGACTATGAATGGGGGGAAAAAGGTCAAGCCAAAGTAACGTAAATATCCAAGAGAACCTAAAGCCAATTCAATAACCCACCAAGTAACAAGACATCCAAATCCTATGAAAACCATTTAAAGAAGCAACCGACACGACGCCCCATTTATATACCAATCCAGTTCAATCAAATAAACCCACAACAGAAAAAACACATACAACCTCAGTTATACAAAATCTGATCGTATTTGACCCCATTCACCAATGAACCATGTCGATAGAGCTCGCCAAAGTAGTAACCGAATCCTAATCAGAAAACTTATCAAAAACTAAAAGAACAAAGACCTCAATAACACAAACAACAACAATGATTAATCACTACAGGATGTAAATGAACACATACAGATATGATGTTGTTTGCAAAAAACAAGAAAAAAAATAGAGAGTTTCCAAGTGAGAGAGAAAGAAAGAGGTGTAAAATAAGTTAGGGTTTTTACCTTACTTCTTAGCTCCTCCTCAAGATGAAAAATGGAGGTCCAGAAATGGGTTAAGAGAAATAAATGCAGTTTGCCGTCGAGATCATTGAAACAAAGAGACAAAGAGAGAGATCTAGACGGAAGATGAAGTTGATTTAGAGAGAGAGAGATCAAGAGAGAGGTCGGGAGGGGGAGGGAGGGGCATCAGAAATGAGGAAGGGAAGAATTCATGTGGGCGTAAAATCGATGGGAAAATATCCCTGCCAAACATCACCATCATGCAAGCTGTAAAGAAAGAAATTTTACACTTGCCTTTACTCAACCTGACATATATGGCATGTTTTTTTATATTGGACATAAGTTATATTATTTTGTTTAGGGTTTAGATTTAGGAAAATGTTTGGTTTGTCCGTGACTTTAACCCATTTTAATTTTTTTATATGTTTAAAAAAGTTACTGCTAATAAATCTATATATATATTTTTTTAAATATTTTAAAAAAAGTGGGATTGCACTCGGGCATGACCAACTGTTAGTTGGGCACAGAACAAAAATCCTTAGATTTATTATTTAATGAAGAAATTGCATAGTTATCCTATAAAAAAATAGATGAGCAAGGTCTAGTTATTTAGGAAAAATCATGTCTAACTACAAACATCTTTTTTAAAAAATAAGATCCATTTTAAAAATCTATATATTTTCTTTTAAATGGATTTCACATAAATTGCATCAGCATTGATATTATTATATATGGGCCTATGGCAATTATGTGCTATCTTCATTGTGCTCACTTGCCAGTAGATGGGCTTGTTCTCCACAAAGATGCGTGATCCCAATTGGGCCACCAGCGCTCTACTCAAATACAAGAATAAATAAAAATAAACTTCAACTTTAGTATTTAAGAAAAAACCAATAAGTAGTCAAAGGAAACGCTAACGAAGGGCTACATTAATTACCATTGTTGCTTTGACAGTACAAAAAGCTAGAAAGAGTGGTTTTTNATATATATATATATATATATATATATATGAGAAAAGAATTACTATATATATACGGATTAAACGATATATATTAAAATAAGCCTTGATTCTTGATCACATCAAACATCATAATGGGATAAATCTTTGAACCTTCATTCTTAAAATATTGTATAATGTTAGATTTCAGTTTCATTGTATTTTGTCATTTGATTATTTATTTAATTGACTATAGGAAATAATTTTTATTTATTTATTTCATGCTACTTGTGTAGAGCAATATACAATAGTTGAAACAATCATTTCCTTCATTAACATCTACTGATTGATTGACGCACATCTAGCTTTATTATTATTATTATTATTTAGCCAAGTTCATATATATCCAGTGATGACACACTAATATATAAATCCAAACACTTAATTTATATAAATCGAAAGATACAAAATTTGAAAAGATACTAATTAAAAATTTAAAAATTGTGTAAATTTAAATGATCTAAGTATAATAAAAAACCGATTGATACAAATCATATGCCACATTGATTGATTTATTTTCTCAAGACTCAAACCATCCCTTTTTCTCTAAAAATTAACAATAAAAAACTAAAAAATCATAACATCGAAATAAAAAATTAGTAGAGAAATATTTTAAAATAATTAGTAGAGAAATAGTTGGTAGTTGCTTGGAATAGGGAATTAAGTTTGACAAATAGCTTCTAAAACATTTTTTGTATGTGATATTGAAATATGCTTTTGTTAATTTCATAATATTTTATCATTTGATTATTTATTTAATTGAGCGTAAGAAATAATTATTATTTATTTCTTTCGTCTTGCTTGTCTATAATAGTATCCAACAGTTGAAACAATCACTTCCTTCATTAACATAATGAGAAGTGGTAAGATTCTATAAATAATTTTTTTTTAAATTTACAAACAAAAATAAAAATTTCTGTAAAATTTAAGTTTGTAAACTATTTTTTGAAGATCATGGAAAAGAACCTACAAAAAGAATTCTGTATAGAGATTTACCAGAAGAGAAAAAGGAAGAGATCCGTAGAAAACAAAGAGAAATATATGCTAAACNTATTTCTCATCAAAATTAATCTATCACGAAAATGTTGACAAAGACTACAACTTGTCATCCGTGCACCAGAATTACGTTCAGTTTGTTTGCTGAGAATATGCATGAATCAGTTCTGTCATTTGGACTAATTCCCACATAAATTTGTAGGGAGAATCTTCAAATGCAAATTAAAATGTACTTCACAGTTTATATTGCTCCAGTCATGAACAAAAAAACCAGTAATATATGCAAATATGGATAACATACTTCAAGCACACAAAATAAAATAAAATCATTTAAAAGGCAACAAAATCTCTAAAACAAATAAAACCTAATCCCTATAGTCAAGCAATAATAAGAAGATATTTATATTTATACAAGAAACTCATCAACAGATCTTAAACCTAATTAAATAAAATAGAGTCTCACACTTACAAAAGACACCCCCTTATATCTTTTCATCTTTCTATAATTTTTCTTTTCCCTCTTTTGGACAGGTGCATGAAACAGAAACTCATAATCTATAGTCAAGCTTTATTAATGAAACGTGGAAACTAAACTCCAATAGGGAAAATTCATTTATATTTAGCTCATTCAATAACACAAACAACAACAATGATTAATCACTACACTCTTAACATTTGCCATACATGGATATTCAAAATGAAAAAGTTATACATAGCAATCTGCCAATCAGTGGTCAAAACAGAGATGATAAATGAGATCTACACATACCTAACCTCTCCAATAAAAGCACCATTGAAATATATATCTCGTCCCCCATTTGCATGTAACTAAACACAGCATAACTACTGGCATTCAAATCAAATCTAACAACCTTTCAAGTCAAGGAATCAGAAAGTCTGACTCAGTAGAAACACTGAACTTTAAAGAAAGTTACTCCAAAGTACAATAGAATAAGATCTATCTCGATTTACATGCACACAACTCATAATAATAATACTTAAAAATAAAGCACTGAAACATTAGATCTAAAGGAAACGATTGCAAAAACAAAACAAAGTGAAACGAACAAAGAAAATGAAATGAAAACCTGTATTGAAAGCTTAAGCTTACCCCCCTCCGCAAGTAAGACATGGCCACGAGCACAATAAGGTTTTCACCAAAGGAAGAAAAACAAACAAAAAAAAAAAAGTTAGGGTTTTATTTGATGTTGTTTGCAAAAAACAAGAAAATAAACAGAGCTTCCAAGCGAGAGAGTAAGAGAAATGTAAAATAAGTTAGGGTTTTTATTTAAAAATAAAAAAGAAAAACACTCAGATGTGAACAAAATCTCTTCAACTTTGTGAAGATCTGTTCAGATGTTCATAAGCGAACAGTAAAATAAAAAACAAAAATAATCAGATCTGAACAAGATCTCTTCAAATAGGTTGGTTTATTTTTTAGGTAGTTTATTTTTTTAAGTCTTGCAAATAGGTTGGTTTGGTTTAGTATACTCAAGGTCAAGATCTGATCAAGAACTTAGCTACATCAAAATAAATATCAACTGAACAGTTTCAGTAAGAGAAAAATTTGCCTACCAACACACGAAACAAAGCAATAATACAAATCACTATAATCCAAATAACTTCAGATTTGATTTTGCAATAATATGATTTCATTATGTCCAAACAAATCCTAATAAGAGACATGCACCATAACTACAAGATTACAAATAGGTTACTACATGCCTACCAGAGGAGCAAATCTATTAGAGAAATCAGATATGATGAGTACAATACAACATATTTATGAAACATCTAAACAAATTTATGTAGAAATTTGTTGTAGGAGACAACTTGTTATGTTCTAATTTCCCAATTTTCGAACAAATTAAACCTTCTTTGTAATCTCATCAATAAAAAAGTTTGTTTTAACTATCCAAGAATGCTTTAGGTTATTTTTTTAGTGCAACTGGGTTTGAAGGAATTGGTTTATCATTGAAAACTGATGAAACATTGGTATGACATACACAAATTAAGTGAACCATTACATTAGTGTAATTGAATGTAAACCACAACATTCAAAGATTTTAATTTTTGGCAAAAAGAGAAAGAAAGTAACAATGAAAATTCTCGTACTAGTGTAAAGGACTTCTTCCATCATTATCAGGAATATCAGGGTCAGCATTCCATTTTGAAACAATGTAATAGAGAAAGGCCTCTGACCATATTGAGCTGCAACATGTGTTGCTGCAATCAAGTCAACAATGAAGAACATACTTGATATGTACTGCCAATAAAATTTCCGGGCCTTAAACATAACATCTAATAGTAATAAAACTGAGAACATGGAATATCATCCAAACTATAATCAAGAAACAACTGTCATTTACTCTTCTAATTTTTATTACATATAAAACACATATCCTGAGAGTCCTTGATAGCAGCTTCCATCCAATTTTCAAAACCTTCTTCAAACAATGTAGAAATTTTACCAGAATCAAGAGAACATGACCCCCTTTACCACTTATAATGAATAGTCAGCACAAATAATGAGATTCTTAGGTCAGAGTTCCATATTAAATTTATTTATTTTTCTGATAAGTAAGTTCCATGTTAGATTTATTACAAAGAAAAACATGCTGACATGTCCAGCAAAGAGCAAGAATATTTAAGATCTAAAGAAACAAGATAAAACCAACTTGATAGCCATTCATATCAGTAGCATTCACTCGTGCACCCTCTTGGAGTAAAGCTCTGCCACTTGGTTTGCACCCCGAACAGCATCCAATGTAATGCAGTTTGCCCAGTATGATTTGTCACATTTATGTCGCCTCCATGCTAGGAAATGAGAAAACTCTAACTAATCAGCCAATCAAATTTCTCCAATCAAATAAAAAACTCAAAAAAGTCTTCCGCTAGAACTTAGCATTATAAACTGATTTCTTTTTGCAAGACTGCGAATGGGGGGAAAAAGGTCAAGCCAAAGTAACGTAAATATCCAAGAGAACCTAAAGCCAATTCAATAACCCACCAAGTAACAAGACATCCAAATCCTATGAAAACCATTTAAAGAAGCAACCGACACGACGTCCCATTTATATACCAATCCAGTTCAATCAAATAAACCCACAACAGAAAAAACACATACAACCTCAGTTATACAAAATCTGATCATATGTGACCCCATTCACCAATGAACCGTGTCAATAGAGCTCGCCAAAGTAGTAACCGAATCCTAATCAGAAAACTTATCAAAAACAAAAGAACACCAAAGACCTCAATAACACAAACAACAACAATGATTAATCACTACAGGATGTAAATGAACACATAAGATTGATGTTGTTTGCAAAAAACAAGAAAAAAAATAGAGAGTTCCAAGGAGAGAGAAAGAAAGAGTGTAAAATAAGTTAGGGTTTTTACCTTCTTCTTAGCTCCTCCTCAAGATGAAAAATGGAGGTCCAGAAATGGGTTAAGAGAAATAAATGCAGTTTGCCGTCGAGATCATTAAACAAAGAGACAAAGAGAGAGATCTAGAGGAAGATGAAGTTGATTTAGAGAGAGAGATCAGAGAGAGGTCGGGAGGGGCATCAGAAATGAGAAGGGAAGAATTCATGTGGGCGTAAAATCGATGGGAAAATATCCCTGCCAAACATCACCATCATGCAAGCTGTAAAGAAAGAAATTTTACACTTACCTTTACTCAATCTGACATATATGGCACGTCTTTTTATATTGGACATAAGTTATATTATTTTGTTTAGGGTTTAGATTTAGGAAAATGTTTGGTTTGCCCGCGACTTTAACTATTAGTGCATTTTAATTTTTTTATATGCTTAAAAAGGTTATTGCTAATAAATCTATATATTTTTTTAAATATTTTTAAAAAAGTGGGATTGCACTTGGGCATGACTAGCTGTTAGTTGGGCACAGAACAAAAATCCTTAGATTTATTATTTAATGAAGAAATTGCATAGTTATCCTATAAAAAAAATAGATGAGCAAGGTCTAGTTATTTAGGAAAAATCATGTGTAACTACAAATATCTTTTTTAAAAAATAAGATCCATTTTAAAAATCTATATATTTTCTTTTAAATGGATTTCACATAAATTGCATCAGCATTGATATTATTTATATATGGGCCTATGGCAATTATGTGCTATCTTCATTGTGCTCACTTGCCAGTAGATGGGCTTGTTCTCCACAAAGATGCGTGATCCCAATTGGGCCACCAGCGCTCTACTCAAATACAAGAATAAATAAAAATAAACTTGAACTTTAGTATTTAAGCAAAAACCAATAAGTAGTCAAAGGAAACACTAACGAAGGGCTACATTAATTACCCTTGTTGCTTTGACAGTACAAAAAGTTAGAAAGAGTGGTTTTTCAAATATTTTGATGCTAAATTATTGCTAATATATATATATATATATATATGAGAAAAGAATTACTATATATATACGGATTAAACAATATATATTAAAATAAGCCTTGATTCTTGATCACATCAAACATCATAATGGGATAAATCTTTGAACCTTCATTCTTAAAATATTGTATAATGTTAGATTTCAGTTTCATTGTATTTTGTCATTTGATTATTTATTTAATTGACTATAGGAAATAATTTTTATTTATTTATTTCATGCTACTTGTGTAGAGCAATATACAATAGTTGAAACAATCATTTCCTTCATTAACATCTACTGATTGATTGACGCACATCTAGCTTTATTATTATTATTATTATTTAGCTAAGTTCATATATATCCATGATGACACACTAATATATAAATCCAAACACTTAATTTATATAAATCGAAAGATACAAAATTTGAAAAGATACTAATTAAAAATTTTAAAAATGT
This sequence comes from Carya cathayensis, assembly GCA_011037825.1. Taxonomy (NCBI): domain Eukaryota; kingdom Viridiplantae; phylum Streptophyta; class Magnoliopsida; order Fagales; family Juglandaceae; genus Carya; species Carya cathayensis. Next base: position 1,880,213 of record QGSO01000139.1, on the reverse strand, counting down.
GTAAATTTAAATGATCTAGTATAATAAAAAACCGATTGATACAAATCATATGCCACATTATTGATTTATTTTCTCAAGACTCAAACATCCCTTTTTCCTAAAATTAACAATAAAAAACTAAAAAATCATAACATCGAAATAAAAAATTAGTAGAGAAATATTTTAAAATAATTAGTAGAGAAATAGTTGGTAGTTGCTTGGAATAGGGAATTAAGTTTGACAAATAGCTTCTAAAACATTTTTTGTATGTGATATTGAAATATGCTTTTGTTAATTTCATAATATTTTATCATTTGATTATTTATTTAATTGAGCGTAAGAAATAATTATTATTTATTTCTTTCGTCTTGCTTGTCTATAATAGTATCCAACAGTTGAAACAATCACTTCCTTCATTAACATAATGAGAAGTGGTAAGATTCTATAAATAATTTTTTAAAAAAATTTACAAACAAAAATAAAATTTCTGTAAAATTTAAGTTTGTAAACTATTTTTTGAAGATCATGGAAAAGAACCTGCAAAAAGAATTCTGTATAGAGATTTACCAGAAGAGAAAAAGGAAGAGATCCGTAGAAAACAAAGAGAAAGATATGCTAAACAAAAAGCATCCAAAAGGAACTCGATTCGTATAAATGATTTCGATACATCTTTGGTGATCAAACGACTGCGTCGATTGCTCGATATTCAAACAATGATGTCCAATATACAGACAACATTCAAGACTTTAGTCTTGTTCAAAGAGTATCAAAGAGAAAGCGAAATTCTGATGTTCATATTGATATCGTTGAAGAGGATTCGTCTCGTGAAGTATGTGTTCTTCCTGGTGTTGAAGTCTATGCCATTAATTTAGAGACAAATTCATCCATAAACAATGTCTCGGAATCTTCTAATCAACTCTTTATCCAGTAGGTCCTCCTCTAATCATTTTTCGATATTTCTTATTCAACCATCATTCTGTTCTTTTTGTCTGAGATTTCAGAATATATTATACAAATAGGATCCATATATCGTTCGAGAGGAGTCGAGCTATGATACAAATATGCCGACACCTTGTAGGGGTAAGAAACAAATATAAAATCAGTTGGTTCTTTTAATTCAGTCATCAAATCTTGCTACTGTACCAGTAATGTCCTTACTCAGATAATTCAAACAATATGATGACCTTGCGTCTGTTGCCTTATTTTCATTTTTTAACCAAATAGGTCAGTTGCATCAAGGTTTTACCGGATTTAGACAATTGTTAAAGGTAGTGCCATCTAAAGCATATTCTCTGCCATTAGTACCCAGCTGCATACATTGTAAAGTAAAGCGACTCCACCATGAAACAACTGGCTTTTGCTGTGCTGATGGAACAATTTCTTTAGCCACAAATGATGTTCCTGATCAGCTTTATGCGTTGTTTACCTCCAATACAGATGAATCTACACATTTTAGGACATACATTCGAACTTATAATAACAAGTTTGCTTTTACATCCTTTGGTGTGAAAATAGAGGAATCTATACTTTCAGAACTTAAGGACAGATCTATCACTATATCAATGATTTGCTTCCTTCAAATGGTCGTCCTTCTTATCTCCAGTTGTATTTCTATGATATAGAACATGAATTAGAAAATCGCATTTCTGATTCAAACAGAATAAATCCATCAATCGTAACTCAACTCATCGATATTTTTTGCATCAATCTGTCTTCTATTTTTTTCCGCTCCCTAGGTAATTTGCCAGATTTGAAAAATTGAATATTTCATATAAAATCAGATGCTGGCCTAGATCAACGTGTATTCAATGCCCCCACATCTTCACAAGTTGCAGCAATATGGGTAGAAAATGATGATGAAGATCAACTAAGAAGATGTGACATTTTTGTGTTTAACCATTCTAGTGGAAGTCATATAGTTCAGTACTATTTTGGGTGTTATGATCCATTGCAATATCCGTTATTATTTCCATTTGGCGATGTTGGTTGGCATCAAGGGATTGAAAGGGTTAGTAGAGGAAGGAGATCTACATATAATGAAACAAACGGCTGAATAAATCCTCAACAATCAGTGATTGCAAGAGAACAACGAGGTTAGATTGCAGTATTAATATTCAAAAATTTCATTTCATATGTACGTCCAACTTAGTAACGTTTCATTTACATTCAACTTTTGTAGCAACAAATAGAAAAAGCAAGGATTTAGTTGTTTCATGCCGTGAATATTATTGCTACAAATTGCAAATTAGAGAAAATGTCAGATCAGTTTTGCAACAATTTGTAGTAGATATGTATGTTAAGATCGAGACGTTAAGATTAGATTATTTTAGGAAGAAGCAACAACATATTCGATCAGAGTTGTATCAAGGTATTGTTGATACAATTACGCTTGGGGAAACAAACGCTTCTAATGTTGGAAAATAGATTATACTGCCTTCATCATTTATTGGAGGTCCAAGAGACATGAGAAAAAAATATATGAAAGCAATGGCTTTAGTTCAGCGTTATGGCAAACCAGACATTTTCTTAATAATGACGTGTAATCCAAACTGGAAAAAAATTACAAACGAACTAAATCTACATGAGGAGAGTCAGAATCGACCTGATTTGGTTGCTCGAGTCTTTCGTGCAAAATTAGAAGAATTAAATGATCATTTATTCAAGAGAAAAATATTTGGTAAAGTCTCAGCATATGTCTATGTTATTGAGCATCAAAAGAGAGGTCTTCCACATGCGCTTTTTTTAATTATCTTATAGAAGGATTAGAAGGTCTATGCGCCTGAATCTTTTGATGAGATCATATCAGCAGAGATACCTGATAAAAATACAAACTTGTACTTGCATAATGCTGTTGTAAAACATATGATGCATGGGCCATGTGGAGTCTTGAACCCATCAAATGTTTGCATGAAAAAAATGGGTGTTGCAAAAGTAATTATCCAAAGAATTACGCATCTGCTACAACTGTTGGAAATGATTGTTTCCCAATATATAGGCGTTCAAACAATGGAATAACTGTCAAAGTCAGAGGTCAAAATTTAGATAATCGTTGGGTTGTTCCATATAATCCATATCTGCTTGCAACATTTGACTATTACATTAATGTCGAGATTTGTTCTACGATAAAAGTAGTCAAATATCTTTATAAATACATTTATTAAGGACATGATCGTGTTGCTTTCACTTGATTTCTGAACAAAACAATCAACAAGTTGATGAAATCCAACAATTTCAAACAGCGCGATGGATTGCTCCCCCCGAAGCTATGTGGAGGATATATGACTTTACTATTAATGAAATGTACCCAGCAGTGTATAGTTTACATTTTCATCTAGAGGATCAACACCCAGTGAATTTCTGAGCAAATGAAGATCTAATCAATGTTGTCAACTTAGATAGTTCTAGAAAATCGATGTTAACAGAATTCTTTGCATTAAATCGAGTAGACGAGAATGCAAAAAGATTACTGTATAAAGAATTTACAAAATATTATGTTTGGAGCCAACAAAACCAAGATTGGACTCCTCGGAAAAAGAAAACTGTTATAGGCCGTCTTGTTACAGCAAATCCATTTGAAGGTGAGAGGTATTATCTTCATATATTGCTAAACCATGTAAGAGGACCTTTGTCATTTGAAGATCTCAGGACAGTTGATGGTGTTGTGGCCTCAACATTTCGCGAAGCAGCAACAATGCATGGGTTGCTATAGAGAGACAGTAGCTTAGAAGATTGTTTACATGAAGCATCTCTATATCAAATGCCATCCAGTTTGAGACGGTTATTTGCAACAATATTAGTTTATTGTAATCCAACCAATCCAAGGGAGCCTTGGGAACGCTTTGAGCAAGATATGTCAGTTGATTTCAAATCAACAGAAGATTCTATATCAAATGTAAGAACCCAAGTATTGAGGTCAATCTCTTTTACATTTGAATCAATGGGGAAAGACATTAATTCTTACCATCTTCTTGATGACGACATTTGCTTCGATGAAGAAGAATTTCAATCTAGAGAAATCAATGATGAATTGGTTGTTGAAATTCCAGAAGAGGATATTGCCGCATCACAATCTCTTAATAGTGAACAACAACATGTCTATAATGCAGTGCTAGAAAAGGTATTTGCAAACCAGAATGCTGCATTTTTTGTGGATGGCCCAGGTGGGACAGGGAAAACATTCATGTACAAAGCACTTCTCGCAATAGTACGATCAAGAAAATTAGTAGCACTTCCAACTGCTTCATCAGATGTTGCTGCATCTATTCTTCCGGGAGGTCGAACAGCACATTCACGTTTTAAGCTTCCACTTGATACTGGCGAAAGAAGCATGTGCTGTGTCAGCAAACAAAGTGCACTGGCAAACCTACTACGTGCAACAAAATTAATAATTTGGGATGAGGCTCCAATGACGAGAAAACAACACATAGAAGCATTGGATAAAATGCTACAAAACATCAATGATTCAGATGTAACATTCGGTGGGAAGGTTGTTATTTTCGGTGGAGATTTTCGACAGGTTTTACCCGTGATTCGTAAAGGAACAAGACAAGAACATGTTAATTCCAGTTTGGTTTATTCCTATTTGTGGCCTACATTAACCAAGTTCCGATTAACTGAAAATATGCGAGTAAGACTGGATCCAGTTTTTTTAGATTATTTGTTAGAAGTTGGAAACGGAATGCCGCCAAACACAGTTGATGAAACGATAAAAATTCCTAATAGGATGCTTGTTCCCTATGATGATGACAGCACTTCTTTAGATCATTTGATAGAAGATGTTTTTCACAACATTTATGAATATTCAATAAATATTTCAACTATGATGAATCGGGCTAGTCCATATTAACACCGAAGAACGGTTATGTTGATGAAATAAATGCATTGTTGATTCATAGGTTCCCAGGTGAAATTCAGTGATATTATAATTTCGATGAGACAATAGATGCATCTAAACAATCAGTTATGGAAGATTTCTTACATACTCTAACTCCAAACGGACTTCCACCTCATGAATTATTACTCAAGAAAAACTGTCCCATCATGCTGCTTAGAAATATTAATCCTTCAGAAGGGATATGCAATGGAACCCGTTTGATTTGTCGGGCTTTTGATTAAAATGTCATAGATGCAGAAATTGCAGTTGGACACCATATCGGAAAAAGAGTGTTTATTCCAAGGATACCATTCTTACCAAATGTTGATGAAAATATTGGTTTTCCATTCAAATAAACTTAGTTCCCTATAAGATTAAGTTTCATAATGACTATAAATAAGTCACAAGGGCAGACATTGGATTATGTTGGGATTTATTTACCTCAACCAGTTTTTTCACATGGTCAATTATATGTGGTTTTATTGAGGGCAAAGACAGCATCTGCAGTGAGGATTCTAATACGACCAGTGTCCACTGAACAACATGAAGATAACTGCACAAAAAATATTGTGTTTACAGAATTACTTACATTATCATGTTTGAATTAATGTTATGCAGGTAACTAGATTTAATTGTATAGTTTCGATTTATTGTGTATTATAAAATTTTTCTCTATATGTCTAATATTCAGTCATTTAATTAAATGTATTCGTCAATTATTTTAGTAGTTTGTGAATTTAAATTAAGATCTGTTATGCTTATACATATAATATTTTTGTATCTGAAAAGGGAAAAAATGTGGACGGTATATACATCAATAAAGGATATCACTCTGAATACAAAAAACTGGAAGATTAAGATAATCGTTGCGAAGAAATCACCTAAACGAATAAGCCAGCGCACAGCAGTGAAGTACCAAAATTTGACATTAATTGATCAAGAGGTATGATATTTGTAAGCATATATTATGTTTCCAATTTTCAATATCCTTTGAAATTAGAGGTTCTTAAATTCTATCATATATTATATAAAAATATTAATTACGTTACATTTATTTATTTATCTTTTTACAACATGTTTTGATTATAAATAAATAAAAAATACAGGAATTATTTTAAAAAATTAGTATAGCAAAATAATCCTCATAATTTTATATAATCACTATTAATCACAATTATTTTTATTGTTAGTACAGGGAAATCGAGTGCAGGCAGCAATATTTGGAACTGATATTGACCTCGAGACGACACTTTAAAAATTTTACAGTCGTATTATATCATCAATGCACACGTCAAACCAATGGATCCAAAGTACAAAATTGGAGAATATAAATATCAATGGACTCTGAACTTAAAAGCAATAATAGAAGATGTTCCACAGAACAAAGAGCAAATAGATGCACCGAAATATGAGATCGTCACATTCAAGGACTTAGAGGCTTACAGAGGGTCGATTGGAGAAATAGGTAATTTAATATAAATTTTATTATAAATTATTTATCGATAAATTAACATTTCATATTTAAATATTTAGATATTTTAGCTGTTGCAATCAAAATTAAGCCAACTAAAGAGGTAACGACGGCATCTGGACCAGCAACAATCCAAGAGATATATGTTATTGATGAAAGGTAAAAAATTCTTATAACTTCTCATTTCTTTTAAAATTGAATTCAAATATTAATTTAGGAATATTTTATTAATTCTTTTAATTATTTCAATTTTGTAGCTTGAACCCCATATGTTTGACTATGTGGAGTCGATTTGTCCAAGACGAATGTCAGAAAATATCAGATATTATTGAAGATAAGCCAGTAATACTTGCAACAAAAATATCTGTTGGATCGTATAACGGTATTTATAATAATAAAACATCTTAGATATTTTTCCATACTGTATATACTTGCACTAATATTGATCTCAATTTCAACAAAGGATTGTCTCTGTCATCCCGTCATTCGAGTACCTTTATAATCAATCATCTTCTTCCTGAGGCAACTGGAATGAAGCAATGGTAATTCTTGCAAATTAACAATTACATATTAATGCATTTATATTACAGTAAATTATGTGATTTATGTAATTTACCTGTATATTTTATTTTCTTACATTATCCTTCTTTCCTCAATTTTAAGGGCGGAGAATAATGATTTGATAATTAAAAGTATCATTGCAAGATCTTTGACATACCCATTTGCACCACTGTCATCTGTTGGTATTTGGGAAATTGTGAAGAATTGTGATATTGCAGAATTCATTAAGGGTTTACAACCCATGGCGGTAATTATTCTTTTATTCGTAAATATTATTTTATTACTAATAAATTAAAATATTTACACAAACATTCATTCTAAAATTTGATCATGATTTAATGTAAAAAGTAAAATTTTGGATAAATGCGAAAATAAATGTGATTGACTTTGCCCAAGTTTTTTATTACATGTCATGCATTGGCTATAATAAAGGAACTGGATATAAATACAATGAAAGCTTCTTTTGTATATATTGCAAAAGCCAAGGGGTCTGCATGCCACAGTATGTATCTTACAATTTTGATTTAAAATTTATGTATGATTTAATTTATAATAAAAAAACACTATTCAAATTGAAATTAATATATTCAACCCATTTAAAGTGCGAGGGCATATGTTGAATTGGATGATAATACTGGAAAGCTAGCCGCTACTATGTTTGGTGAAATAGCATAACAGGCACTTGGTTGTTCAGCAGTTGAATTGATGAAATATGCTGGAGAGGTATCTCTTAAAGTTTTCTTCAAAAGTTGAGTTTTGTTATAATGAGTTAATTACAAAAAAAATTGGGTTTTTTTAATAATTATGTAAACCTATTCAAAATTTATTTTGTAGGAAAATCGACCGTATGTTAAAAGCGTAGTAAAGAAATTATCAAAAAATTTTGGAAGATTCAAGTTTATGCAGATCCAGAGAAAATGAAGGAGAAAAAATATAGGCAGTTTAATGTCCTCTCTATTGAAGCGGTGCAAGATGAGGAAAATACTAGATTGTCATCTTAGAATCAAAATTATCTCAAACAGCTTTCATATCTAATTTTTGTATGAACTAAAGCATCTCTACAAATTTTTATGCTTAAGTCAAATTGCAGTTTGTGTTTATTAAAAATTTATGGGTTTTATTTCTTTCTTTTGCATGCCATTGGGTTCAAACAGCTTTTATAGAACTATGAGCAATGTTTATTTATAGGACCATCCTATAGATTTTAGTAATGCTCTTTTTTTTTTAATATATCACAACGTTTATTTATTTATCAATTATATAAATATTACATCATTAGTTATTTAAATAACCAAAAATATTACATCTTTATTAATAAAAAATTAATTNGGCTAAAAATAAAATAAAATATAAACTTTAGTTGCGATTGGTTTAGGGCACTTCAATCACCTTAGAATTAGTGAGGTTATTACTTAAAAATACTTTATGCCTTATTTGGTTATACAGATGATATGAGATAAGATAAAATGAAAGTTAAAAATTGAATAAAATATTATTAGAATATAATTTTTTAATATAATTTTTATTTTAAAATTTGAAAAAATTGAATTATTTATTATATTTTACGTGAAAGTTTGAAAAAATTGTAATAATTAGATAAGATAAAATAAGATGAATTGAGATAAAAATATGAGTGTGGGCTGGTAGAGATAGCTAATGCATCTATATTCAATTATTGATCTTTTTTTAATTGCTTAACCATGAGCTTAGAGAGTGGCCTTTCTCTCTAATGATATGTACTTGGATAGTCTTACATAAATGAAGGACCAGAAGAGAGAAGAGAGAGAAAATACCAGGGATCAACCGGTTCGTTCAACGCACACCCCACACTTTAGCTATCAAACCGACGGAGCATAAGAGCACTAGCATTGGTTTCTCTATATGTATCTTCAAAATCACATATTTTGAAGATTGATTTTGCATATAAAGAAAAATTTCTACATTAAATTATGCATATTTGAATCACATAATAATAAAATATTTTTATTATTTTTTTTCTTAAAATTATTATTTTTATATATTTTACAATTAACACAATGTGCTCAAAAATACCAATTCCATATATCTAAATATTACCAATTTTATATATCAAAATGACCACTTTTATCAATTAATATTAATATATACTAAAAAAACACTTTGTATCATCAACTTAATATAAAGTTAATATATCAAAATCATCTTAATACAAATTTCACAAAATTAATTTTAATGAGTAGGAGAGAAAAAAAAATAGTAAAATAATGTTTGAAGAATGAATTGTGCTTCTTCAAACTTGAAGAAATACTATTCATAGCACAACCCTCAAATATAAGTAGGGGCGGAATCAGAATTTAGTGCATGGGGGCCATTAGCAAAGTGTATTGTAAGTAGGGGTCATGAGCAGTAACGACATTTAAGGTAATAAAGTGTGTTACTGATATTTAATATTAACCATATAAGGCAGTTATCTAGGGATAATTAAATTATTAAAGCCGTCAATCTGAACTTCTCACTTGAGCTCTATCAGACTTAAGTGAATGATAAAAATTATGATAGAAACAGTTATGTGAGACTTGTTGAAACAAATTATAAAAATTAAGTAAATTAATGATAAAAATAGGTTATATGGTTTTATATTTGCATTCACTCCTAATTGTTAATTTGATGGTAGTACATATATACTTATTAACAAAATTTATCCAAATTAATAAATTAGTTAGTGGAAGGCAAAGAGAAAACCAAATAGCTTAGTGTAAATAAATAGGAGAAATGAAGTTGTAAATTTATCAAATAGCTTATAAAAAGAGACCAAGATATTTTCTTGCCTCTCATGAGATGTGAAAAAAAATAAGAATGTGAGATTTTATTAATGAAAAAAAATAGGTATGAGTATGAAAAATTGTTGAAAAACTAAGAGAAACCTAGATAACTAAGTACTAAGTAAGATTTTGAAAATGTTTTGGGGGGGGCAAATTATCTTTTATATTAGGACATCTTTAAAAAACCATATATTAAAATAAGTTTTTAAAAATTGCCAAGCATCAATGTAGGTCCGCCCTTGGATGTGAGGCTTCTTTAGCAAAAATTTGGCAAAGCTAACGTGTTATAAGCCTACATTTAGATGTTGAGTTTAGTTTAGTTAAATTGTGAATAGTAATATTTTATAAATCTTATTGAGATGATGAGTTCAACTTTCTAAAATTGAGATGAGTTTAACTTTTTAGGTTGAAAATATATGGAGTGGGTTAAGAAGAGTTTAACTATTTTATGAGAAAAAAAAAAGTAATAGATCCCATTAATAATTTGATTTGAGATGAGTTGAGTTAAATTCATCTTAAAGTTGAAAAGCTTTATTGATCTCAAAAAAGTATATGAAAAAAAAAAAGTTTTGAGAGCTTTTTCGAAGTTACTTGCTCTTGCGTGTGATTCAAAGAAGAGCCGGAAATCTTGCTAGCATCCGTAGATCTGACCTAGGATATCAATCTGGTTGACAATCATTATTGGATTTTGATTATGAAGAAACAAAATTCATATTATGGTCTGATGCACGATTGATTTCAGATCAAATTATAGTAGTTGCAATCAGTGTAAAACGAAAGGAAATATTGATTTCATAACTTTGCCATTTAATTTTCCTCTTTACTGCAAGAGCGCAACAGAGTATTCTGCACTCACCATTTTTCCACCGTAAACAAAAAATATCCCAAACTAATCCCCTCCCAATTAAGCAAAAAGCTTAATCACACAAAATAACCCTTGTGATTGCAAGAACAAGGCAAGACATGGCGAAGAAGAACAGGGTGACGAAGTCCCTCGCCGACCACTTCCTGACCGCCTTGGTCTCGACGCGCAGACTTTTGGCCCTCCGAAGGGCGTCCACCTCCTTCAGCAAGTCGAATTCGACCCCCTTCTTCTTCAGTTCTTCCACACACTTTGCCATTAACTTCCCATCTTCCTTCTCCCTCTCCAGTAGCTTCTCCAGGTGGACCTCTACGTCGGTCTTGTACCTCACGGCCCAAATGATTCCGAGCGAAAACAGAATAGAACAGAGTGAAGGGATCCATGACCTGTGGCAGGCTAACTTGTTGGCAACTGGGTCTCTAGATGAGGCGTTGAAGAGGAGAACCAAAGCTATGGAGTGGAAGACAAAGAAGAAGATGTACAGCATGGTGATTTCGTTTCGGATAGAGTCGATCTGAGTTTCTTTGAGGGCGATTCTTCCGAGGATTAGTTCTTCTTCCTTGAGCCATTGCTTCAGAAGAAGCTTGTGGGTCGGTGTTTCGGCGATTTGGTGAAGAGGGTGCAAGGGCTTCGACTCCATTATGATTGGTGGGCTTGTGCTTGGATCGGCCATGAAATTTGTGCAGAGACGAAGCTATGAGAGAAGATAAACAGTGGGAGCAAGGATTTTGAAACATACGCGATTTTTATGCCTTTTGAATTTCCTTCCAACGGTCAAAATAGAAAAAGAAAAGAGCGTGTTTCCCGGAATACCCCTAGTCGGTGAATAAAATTATAAATAATGAAACGTGCCACCGTTTGTAACGGCTACTGCGTGTGAAATTTCACATTTGTCCTCAGCGAATGATGGCATTTCAAAGCTGCCTGCCAACGGTTATATTGTGATTAATAGATTATTTATACCCTCAATGATATTAAGAGATGCTTTGCCCTAGAGGGAAGTTCAATAAAGATGCATATGGATTCTGATACTTGAGTTGCAATGGAGCTGTACATGTTATCACACTTGTCTTGCCAATAAGACTAACGCTACTCATTATTACATCACCCATGTAATACTACTTAACATTGACATGGTAAATATGATTTTGGAAATTGATATATATACTAACAAAATACGTAGTCTACAAAATATACTGACGTAGTAGTGACTCGTATCTGCCTATGCTTTGTGTTCTCTCCATAACCCTCATCTTCAAGCCTAAAAAAATGCAACTAACCCAAAAGAATAATTCTAGAATTCAAGGACTACGTGCGCATGAAATAAAATGATTCGAATCATTTCAATCCCCGAATTCCTTCCCCCAAATGATTTTCTTCACTCCTTCTAAAACCCCTCACTTGGAAACCCTTCCCCCTTCCTTTGAAACCCATTCTCCCTTCCCTATCGATTTAGCTTTGGCCAAATCGTGTTTATGAAACCCTTCCCCCTTTCGAGTTTCTAATACCCATTAACCTTTCGAGTTTCTGACTCTTCCCCCTTCTTACTGATTGAGCTTCAGTTATCTTTTCCTCCCGAGCCCTTCCTACGAGTGCCTGAGACACCATTTCGAAATCTCTCAAATTTGAAACCCCTTCCTCTTGTCCCCTTCGGTCTGAGCCCTAATCGTGTTTTTGAAGGTTTTTAGCTTGTTTACTTTATTTTGTTTTTACAATGTTGTGCCTGGGGTTGGTTTTGCTTGGAGTAGTTACTGAATGTTTATTTGTATTGTTGATTTAGCTCTTGGATTTTATACTGTATTTTGTTGATTTATACTCTATTTTTTTACACTGTTATGTTATGTTTTTGGGATGTTAATAGTGTAGTAGAGAGAGAAGGTTGTAACTATATGTTGTAAATACTTCAGAGCTATATATTGATAGCTGCTAGTTGCCGTGCTTGGGGTAGTTAATGAATATTTCTTTGTGTTCTTGATTTAGCTCTTCAATTTTATACTATGTTTTGTTGATTTATACTCTATTTTCTTACACTGCCATGTTATGTTTTTGAGAGATTGAAAGCTGTAAAATATAAAACCTAAAGGAATGCAAAGAGGCAAAATGAAGCACGACAAGAAGAAACCCTGGCAGAGAAAAGGGCAAATATGAAGGAATCTTTTGGAATAAGAAAAATGATTTAATTCAAAATCTATGTATCTGTAAAGTAACCAAAGACTAGTATTTATAGTATTATTACATGAGTAAGTAAAATACATGTGACTTCGCACATGATACGAAATGAACAAAAGAATTTAAAGAATAAAATTAATTCCTGATACCCCCTTCAAGATGGAGAGTTGATCGAGTGGATTCCGATATTGGAAACTAGGTGATGAAACTAATGATAATCAAGAGGTTTGGTTAACACATCAGCCAGTTGATGACCAGAAGCCAAGTGAAAAGTCTTGATAACGCCAGCTTGCAATTTTTCTCGAATAAAGTGACAATCTAGCTCAATATGCTTTGTTCTTTCATGGAAGACTAGATTGGCAGCAATGTGTAGTGTAACCTAACTATCACAAAAAAGTTGAGCACTATGAGTATGTGAAACATGAAAATCAGATAAGAGAGTGAGAAACCAAATGATATCACAAGTGGTAGAAGCCATTGATCTATACTCAATCTCTACAGAAGATTTAGAAACAATGGTTTGTTTCTTTGTTTTCCTAGAAACAAAAGAATCTCTAAGAAAAACACAATAACCACTTGTAGATCTCCTACTGTCAGGACAAGAGGCCCAATCAGAATCAGCAAAGGCATTGAGAGATAGTGTATTGGCAGCTGGGAAGAAAAGATAGTGACCAAGAGTGCCTTTGATATATTGTAAAATTCCGTAGGCTGCTTGTAAATAGGGCTATCTAGGTTGAGCCATGTATTGACTAAGTCTATTGACAGAATAACACAAGTTTGGCCGAGTTAATGTGAGGCAAAAAAGTCGACCTACAAGTCTTCTATAAATTGTAGGATCAGGCAACAAGTTCTCCTCATCCTTCCTCAATTTAATATTCTGTTCCATAGGAAAGGCAACATGCTTAGAATCAAGTAAACTAGCATCTTGAATAATCTCCAAAGAATATTTTCTTTAACATAAAGAAATATTAGTAGGAGACCATGCCACTTCCAAACCAAGAAAATATTTTAGCTTACCAAGGTCTTTGAGCTTAAACTTCTCATCAAACAAGGACTTTAAAAGCTCAACAGATTTCATATCATTACTAGCTATAAGAATATCATCAACATAGACAAGAAAGGCAATGAAAGTTGAACTCTCAGTCTTAGTAAAAAGAGAATAATCAGTTTTGGATTGTTGAAAACTTGGAGAACCATTGTTGTGAGGCTTGTTTCAAAACCACAGAGTCATTTGTCCAACTTGCAAACTTGGGACTCCCCTTTAACATGAAAACTAAGAGGCAAGACTATGTATACTTCTTCAGATAAATCCTCATAGTATTATTGACATCAAACTGTGAAAAATGCTAGCCTTTCACAGTAGCAATGGCCAATAGAGTTCTAACAGTAGCCATTTTAGCAACAGGTGAAAAAGTTTATGAATAATCCAATCCTTCGGTTTGGGTATAAGCCTTGGCAACTAACATTGCCTTATATATTTTAATGGAACCATCAGCACAATGTTTAGTCTTATAAACCCATTTACAACCGATGAGTTTTTTACCAAGAGGTAAAGAAGTAACAGTCCAAGTATTATTAATTTACAAAGCTGCAATCTTAGTTGACATGGCATCTCTCTAATGAGAGTGCTTGACAGCTTGATGATAGAACTCAAGTTCAGTATCAGTAGAAACAGACATGACAAAATATTTGTGTGAAGAATAAAGATTAGCATAAGAAAGAAAATTGAAGATATCATATTTAGGAGGAGGAGATAAAAGGGAAAACCTGATGAAGAAGAAATTGTTGAAGGATCTAATGTAGAGTGTGTAGAAGAGGAGTTGCAATGAAAGTTCTGCAAATAACAAGGTACCTTTCTGATTCTAGAAGATCTTCTAGGAAGGTCATAAGGTAATGGTACAGTGATAGAAACTGGGGAGGAAGAAGACTGAACAAATGAATCACTTGAAGGGGAAGGTGAAGAGAAGTTTAGATGCAAATCAATAGAAGGTGTTGTTGAAAGCACAATTAAAGAATCTAAAGTTGAAGATTCAACCGGAAAAATGAAGGAAAATTCAGTTTTATTTTGAGATGTAAAAGGAAAAATATGTTCATGAAAAACAACATTTCTTTATATAAAAGATTGATTAGTTTTTAAATCAAGAAGTTTGTAACCTTTTATTCCAAAAAGGTAACCAAGAAAAATACAAGTTCAAGCCTTAGGATCAAATTTGGTTTGAGATCTTTGTAAAGTTGAAGGAAAACAAAGGCAACCAAAAGTTTTTAGATGATCATAAGAGGGAGTAGTTTTGAGCAAAAGCTCAAAAGGAGATTTTTGGTTTAAAAGAGGAGTAGGAAGCCTATTAATGAGGTAAGTTACTGTTAAAATAGCGTCACCCCAAAAATCAAGAGGTAGATGAGACTGAATCACCATTGTTCTAGCCAAATTAGGATGTGCTGATTTTTTTTTCCACAACAGAATTATGTTGAGTTGCTTCAACACAACTATGTTGATGTATTTTGCCTTTAGACTGCAAAAAAGGAGCAAAAGAAAATTCTATGCCATGATCAGTGCGAAGTGATTTTATTTTTAAATGAAATTGTGCTTAACCATTTTATAAAAAAACTATAAAAATATGTGAAACTTCATATTTATGGTTAAGAAGATAAAGCCATGTAGTACGAGCTAAATCATCAACAATAGTAAAAAAATATTTGTAACCTTCACCAATAGGTACAGAATATGGACCCCAAACATCACAATGAACAAGATCAAAAGAAGCAGCAAATAAATAAGCATTATTAGGAAAGTACAATTTTATTTGTTTAGCTAAAGGACAAATCATGCAAGGATGGCATGGAAAAGTCAATTCATAAACAAAATTATTCACAAATAGCATTCTAGAATTAGAAGGATGACCAAGTCTATTATGCCAAAACTCATAATTAGAGCATTTGGAAGTAATGGAACAAACATGTGTAGATATTGTTTCAGGTAAACAAACAGTACATAGAGTAAAAGTAGAATTAGAAAGGCCTGACTATTGTTGTATTTAAAGATCTCCATGCAATCTACCCACTCCAAGCAGCCTCCAACGAATCAAGTCCTGTATGAGACAAATGTCAAAAGAAAACAAAAAATAGCAAGTTAGTGACTGTGCTAACTGCTAATAGAAATCAATTTGAAATTAAAGGTTGGAACACATAGAACATCATGTGTTCAGAAATGGAAACAGAGCCAATATGTATAACAAATATAGATTGACCATTAGGAAGCTTTACAAAAACATTAACAAAATGGGCAATAGAAATAAAACAATCAATAGAAGGAACCATATGATCAGTGGCACCAGTATCAAGAATCTAGGAATTGGAATCAAAAGTAGCAGGCTGAGCAAAGAAAAAATAGAGTGACTATTATTATGAGGAAGCATGGACAAAAATATCTAATACTGAGCCTCAGTCAAGGAAAAATGAGAAACAGTTGAGGATTTACTATCGCTAAGGACATCAGAATTAGCCATGGACTGTTGCCTCTGTTTCGGTTTGTAGCCTGGGGAAAACATGCAACTTGTAACATTTGATTTCACAGTGTTTACATACTAGTCTATCCTTCTTAGAAAATGATTTAACAGATCTGGTGCCATCAACATGAGAGGAAAATACATGAGAATCAATAGGGGCAAAGAGGCAGAATATATTTCTCGTTGTTGTTCCTCTTGTAAAATAAGAAAAAAAACTTTATTAAGTGAAAGCAGAGGCTCCATAAGCAAAATCTGTGCACAAGCAGGTGCAAAGGATTCATTCAATCCTATCAAAAATTGTAAAATACATTCCTGTTGAACATAGGAGTTCAACGTTCATATAGCACCACAAGAACAAGCAAGAATAGGCTTGTAATTAGAAAGCTCATCCCAAAAGCCCTTAAGACGAGTAAAATAATTACTCACTGAAAGAGAAACCTGAGAAAGAGAGGAAATCGAATTCTGTAAGTGAAAAATGTGAGATTCATTTTTCTGAGAAAATCATTCTTTAAGATTGGACTAGATCTCATATGCAGTTGCAATATATAAAATATTAGAAGAAATTTAAGTAGAAATAGAGTTTAAGATCCAAGATATCACCATATTGTTACATCGGAGCGATGAAGAAAGTAGAGAATCCGTCAAATCTAAAGGTTTAGAAAGGGATCCATCAACAAATCCAAGTTTGTTCTTTGTCGAGAGGGCCATGGATACCGAATGAGACCACCATGGTAATTCTCAACGAGAAGAGGCTGAGTGACCAAAAGGACACCAAGGTTATCGTTAGGATGAAGAAAGTAAGGAGAAGTAGCATTCTCAGAGACAGATTTTTAAGATCGTACCATGGAAGCAATTATAAAAATGACATTTGATACCATGTAAAATGTAAAACCAAAAGGAATGAAAAGAGGCAAAAC
This sequence comes from Carya cathayensis, assembly GCA_011037825.1. Taxonomy (NCBI): domain Eukaryota; kingdom Viridiplantae; phylum Streptophyta; class Magnoliopsida; order Fagales; family Juglandaceae; genus Carya; species Carya cathayensis. The sequence continues at coordinate 1,863,077 of QGSO01000139.1, read as the reverse complement.
GAAGGATGGCAAGAAGAAACCCTAACAGAGCAAAGGGCGAATATGAAGGAATCTTCTAGAAGAAGAAAAATGATTTAATTAAATATCCGTGTATATATACATTAGCCAAAGACTAGTATTTATAGTATTACATGAGTAAGTAAACTACATGTGACTTAGCATGTGACACAAAATGAACAATAAAACTTAAAGAATAAAATTAATTCCCGATAATAGCCATAGCCGAGAGGGAAGGTTGTAGCTATATGTTGTTAATATTTCAGAGTTATATGTTGATAGCTACTAGCTGCAGTCGGGGCAGTTACTGCATATTTCTTTGTGTTTTTTATTTTGCTCTTAGATTTTATACTATGTTTTGTCGATTTATACTCTGTTTATTTTACATTGTCATATTATATTTTTGGGATTTTGATAGCCATAGCTGAGAGGGAAGGTTGTAGTTATATGTTGTTAATATTTAAGAGCTATATGTTGACAGTTGCTAGCTGACGTACTTAGGGTTGGTCTTGCTTGGGGTAGTTACTGCATATTTCCTTGTGTTCTTGATTTTGCTCTTGGATTTTATACTATGTTTTGTTGATTTATACTTTGTTTTTTTACACTGTCGTGTTATGTTTTTTGAATGTTTATAGTTGTAGCTGAGAGGGAATGTTGTAGCTATATTAATCTTTCATATCTTATGTTGATAGTTGCTAGCTATTGTGCTTGGGGTTGGTTTTCCTTCTAGTAGCTACTAGCTGTCGTGTTGTTGTTGGTTTTGATTTGCTGTTTTGTTTGAAGAAAGATTCCTTACATAGGTCTAGAACATCTTGTGCCTAAATTCCTCATATGGTTTTCTAGTCACAACATATATATCTCACATACATCAAGAGTGATGTATATTTGTATAAGACCAAATTTGTCCGTTATAGTAATGCTTACCATTATTTGTTTGAAGGGTGTTTGTGCTGCCAAATTGCAATGTCTTCATCGCAATCACATTCATCATATTCTATGGTTGATCGTTGTTTGAAAAATGCTCCAAAATGTTTATGTGAATTGATAACACTTCTCAAATTTGCAAACACCTCAAGAAATTTAAGACGACCATTTTTTGCTTGTCCAAAGTACAATAACGAGGTTATTACTAACAACTCTTCTTGGTGTTACTTCTAATTTTCTATATTGTTGAAGTACATGTCTCAATTTCTTACACTGGTTTTTGAAGTTGTTTGCTGCAAAGAAAACCATACTGCAACTATTTTTTATGAGCAGATTTTGAAGAATACAATGAAAGTCTAGTTGTTAGGGAAATAGATCTCTAATAGAGAGAGGGAGAACTCTAAAAGAGAGGAAAAGCTCCGGTCTAGTATGCAAAGTAAGAGATTCAGAAAATAAAGGAGCACATTCAACATAGAGTGTTGGTTCTTCTTAATGATCGAGAAGAGCTTGAAAGTCAAGTTAAAGAATTTAATTATGCACATATGCTACTTTGCTTGTATAGGGGACTTTCAGTTTTAATCTCATGTTGGTTGCTAGGTCCAAGATCAAATGAAGATTAATGTTGAATTGGGGACTTCGCAAGTATGTTGTTAACATGGGCTCACCTTGGTTAAGTTTGTAAGCATTGTAGTTAGACTGGCCACTTGTAAAGTTGTTGTTGTAATATGCAGTGTTATCAATGTATAATATGCAATTTATGTGCTACACTATATCAAACTTATGATCATTCAATACATAACATATTTTTCCACAAGTTCTCTACTTTGTGGTTTTATTTACATAGCATTACATCTATAAAATAAAAATAGCATACATGAGATTTTTGTGACATGGTCTAGGTTTTTTTTCTTTCCTCTTTGACAATTGCGATTCGCATCTCTTACCTTGCCTTGCAGCATGACCTCCAAGAAGGAACCGTCGGGTCCTTAGCCACCATCTGGCCATTCTTCCTTTGTCGATATCTTCAAGGAGTCCCCAAAACCTCTTCCTGAGGTTGCTATTCCTATGTGCAGACTTGATTTAATGGATGACAAATGTTCTTTCATTTCTCACCAGAGGAGCTTGAACACTCGGCTGCACTTTACCGCTTCAAGTTGGTTTTGAAATTGTCGCGCATCCCTATTTGGATTGCATTTGGAAATTTATCAAGCTGTGTTGGGGATTTTCAGTGCAATCAGTGGTGGGTGGGATAAGGAAATCGGTCAATATGATGGTTCGTTTGACAAATGAGGAGGATTTTTGCAAGGCTATGGTGAGGGAATTTTTCGACATTGAAGGTGTGCCCTATTGCATTTTTCATTGGTCTCCTGCTTTTGATGAAAATTTGGAACCTGTGAATGCCCTTATCTGGTTGTTCTTGCTGGGGTTACCTGATTGAGTTGAATTATTGCATACTTTATATCTAGAATCAATGTGTTTTAATTAATTCATTAACATTTTTGTTGGTTTTAGATGAAAAAATGGTTAACAAGCATAAATTTGAGTTGTGATTTATATTGGTTAATATCATGGTTTATACTTAATTTTATAACTTGTGATTTACTTAGGCAATATTTTCTCAAATGCACAATACATTTTTTATATTCCAATTTTCCTATTTTTATTTTTATCTTTATTTTAGGTTTTTAATTTTATGTGTTCATATCTAATTTCAGGGCATTGTTGATTGAGAAAAAGTTAATATCACATTTGGACACAAGCGATTACACATGCACATGGACGTCAAGGAATAAAGAGCCAAAGCCAAATTTTCGGTACTCAAGATGAAAGAAAACATGAGCCATGAAACATGGGAAGACAAAGTGTTGCACAAGTTTATTCCTTGGTTTCTTGCTTTCACGTACAACAGTAATCCACCTTCCGCATTCTTTCAAAACAAGGCAATTTGCAAATAGATACAACCAATTATGTGGGACCCATGGAAAGAACAAAGAAATCAAATCAAGCACATGGGTGGAAGGAACCACACGGATTTTGGCCTGCCTTGACTTTTCAATGGGACCACACAAAGCGTATTGACTACTTTTTGGCCTATGACTCTTCAATTGGCTTTTCCTTCATAAAGCAACTCATGCTCTTGCACCACATAGAAATAGAAAGCACGCCCAATCCAATTTCACTCCACAGAAGCCAATCCAGCCGCATCCAGCACCAGCACATTTCATGAAAAGTTACATCTCATACGGATCTTTGCACCAGATGCATACTAGTTCATGAGAGACGTTGCAGCAAAACTTTTTTTCCCTTATTGGACATACAACTATTGCTAATAGAAAAGTGCCTCGATTACACACAGTCACACCTGTAGTGCAGCCATTTTTGGTGTTTTGGTCTGAGTGTATGGAAAGGCAACTCTTTTGTTACCTCAAAGATGGGAGAAAATGCAAGGGAGGGGGAGAAAAACACTTGGCTTTCGCTAGAGAGTTCAACCGACTCCTAAGACTCATTTCTCCTCCATTTTTTTTTCAGTTTTTACATTTCCTTTATTTTGTTATTGGATTTAACCTTTTATTTACATTGCACTTACATTTAATTTTTTTCATGTCAGTTTATTTTCATTTCCATTAGTATTTTTAGTGGTGACTTGTGTTGGATTTATTTTCATGTTTTGTTGGATTGGTTGGTTTACGTTGGGTTGTTTGGATTTGTGTTTTGGACTATATTCATTGGAGTTGAATGATTCTAAGTAGTGTAAACTTTGTTTTGGGTTAGATCAAACTCTTGGGAATGGAAAATATTGGGTTTTGAAATTGCACACATAGTGTTTGATAGAATTTCCCTTAAAATATAGGTTTCGCAATCTTCCATTTATTTCTTGAAAACGTTAGATTAGATGACGTTGATGAATGTTGTTTAGCTTCTTAAGTGAGGATAATCATAATTTATTCAATTCACATTCACGATTTCACTAAATGAACGGGAGTTATTGAAGTAGCGTTAAGGTGCATTGGAACAAAAATTCTTATATGCAAGCTAAATATTTCCTTATTCCCCACTCGTGTTTGACACCCTACTTTCTTTGTTTTTCTTCCACATCATTTAGCACTCATTCACCAACTCATACAAAAGGAAACAAGTGTATTTTTAGTAATGTCTAAAAGGAATCAATTTTCATTATGAATACCATTGTAGATAACTTTAGGTAATAATTTTTTTTTAATTTCAGTAGTGAATGAATTTGCATTTTAAGCTAGTTGTTCCTTGAGGAAATGACTTAAGGATTTCCCTATTACTACTTGACAACTCTTATATTCGGGAGTAACTCTTAAAACACTTTTTAAGGCGAGTCATTACCCCCAAACTTTTATCACATTTCCATGTTGAATATCCTTATAGGGGTTATGGAAGGTTTTTGAGGAGAGACAATGCCACTATGTGTGTTTCTCGTCCGGAAGGTGCTAGATGTTGTATTGAAATGGACATATCTCAACCTTTACAAAATGGGTTTTGGATTGGTTCCCCTAGTGAAGTTGGTAGTTAATATCAGGAGGTTATTTTTTAGACCCTCCCTGCGTTTTGTCATCACTATCATGTTCAGGGGCATTCAAACTCAAATTGTAGGCAAAAAATTAAGGGAGAAGAGGGCCCTTTTAAAATGAAACCGAAAGTTATTGAACAAAAATGGACTCAGGTTGAGAGGCATGATCTTGATCATCAAGAGGAACGGAAAAAACTTACAGAAGAAATTTTGAATAAAAACAAGTTGAGGCAAAGTTTCAGGGAGAGCAGCGATCAAATTCTTTATGCTTCCAGTGAAGGTATTTTGAGGGATGCAGGGGACTTTCATAAGTTGAGCTCTATTATGCATTTTGAAGCTTTAGTTGAGAATTCTGTGGAAGAGGCCGAGAGACCTAAAACTTTGCGTGAGACTTATTTGAATTTGGCTGCAAACCTTCATTCTCCTCGTAGCTCATTAAAAATGGAAGGAGAGCATGCTGAGGAACCAAATGTGTTTGTGAAGAAAATTGTTGCTGCAGTGTCGGATTCTGAAAGCATGTTAGAAGCTAAAAACATTGCTCGAAAGGATTATGATTCTGACCAGTAAACAGGTGTAACAATTCGGGAAATTTTGGAGTCTGAGATGATGAAATATGGGGTGATCGTTCCAAAAAATATCGTTAATTATGTTTAACATCCTTATGTGGAATATTAGGGGTATGCATACTTCTTGAAGTCATTTGTCCTGTATTATGAAGCGTTTTAAATCACGTATTGTAGTGATTATGGAACCTTTTTTTTATGTTAAGAATATGCAGTTTTGGGCACGTCGATTGAAGCTTTATAATTATATCTTGAATGCAGAAGTGAGTGGAAACAATTTGGCTTTTTTGGTATGAGGACATTCAGTTTTCCTCAGGTCTGGTTACAAACAAACTTTTATCAAGTTCTTTTTCGTGTGGGTATGACCATATATTGGTTACTTTTGTTTATGTCAGTTGCTACAGGAAGTTGCGAGTGGATTTGTCAGAGGATATTAGCAATTTAGATAGTGAAGGAAAACCGTGGTTCTTGGCGGGTGATTTTAATATTATTCAGGATGATGAAGAAAATGTGGGAGGTGTTTGTAAGACTGCAAGGGCAAGGCAAGATTTTAAATGATTGTGATTTATTAAAGGTTCCTTTTACCAGCTCTAAATTTCCTTGGTGTAATGGTCAATCTCGGTGTTTTCGTATTTGGGCTAGACTGGATTGGATTCTCGTTAATCCTGCATTTATGTGCAAATTTAAGAATGCATCAATGAAGTACCTTTCTTATACTTCGTCTGATCATAGTCCTATGTGTTTTGAGTTGTTGCAAGATAGGAGTTTTTCTGGTCCAAGTTAGTTTCGCTTCCAACGAACGTGAACTTCTCATGATGATTTTCTCCCTCTAATAAGTAGAATTTGGGACTCTAATTTGAAGTGTAATGCTTTGAATTGAGTGGCCAAACATTTATTTAAGCTCAAATCCGCCTTAAACAATGGAACCTTTCTACTTTTGGGCGGGTGGAGAAAGAGCTTTAAATGGTTGAGGACCAATTGATTGCTTTGGAGAATGAAGTTGTTAATAATTATTCTGAGGCTGCTGAAACTTAGTTGATTCAATTGAAGGAGAAGCATCAATTATGGTTGGACGGAGAGGAGATTTTGTGGAAGCAGAAATTGCGTATTAAATGGATGGAGAAGGGTGATGCAAACACCCATTGTTTCCATGTGAGTGTTATGTAGAAGAAGAAAAGAAGTATTCTAACTTCTTTAACTTTGCAGGATGGGTTTTCTCTTCAGTCGCCTGGAGAGATTCATGATGGTGTTATTACTTTTTATCATAAACTTTTGTCTTCTGAACCAGTTGTTAGGGATGAGGCAGTTTTTTCTCTCATTCCTAAATTGGTCTCGGAGGAGGAAAATACGGCTCTTATTCAACCACCCTCTTTGAAGAAAGTTAAAGAGGTGCTTGATTCCATCCTGGATGATAGTTGTCCTGGACCTGATGGTTTTGTGACCTTTTTTTTTTCAAAGTGACTTCGAGTATTGTTCAAATTGATGTGTGGAAGGTAGCAATGGAATTCTTTAATGGTTATCTTTTGCCCACTTTTTATGGTGCTACAAATCTAGTCCTTATTCCAAAAGTGGAGAAACTGGATAGTTTCACTAAATTTCGGCCTATTATTTTATGATCATATGGGTGATTTATTTGCAAGTTTTTCTCATCACCATCAGCGTCAGACTAATATTATTGCTGAATTTTGGGCTTTAAGGTATAGTCTCAGATTATCTAAGGAGTTGGGTTTGTCGGTGATTATGGTTGAGACAGACTCTTTGATGGTTGTTTCATGGATTCAATGTGGGGAATGTTCTCATTGGTATTTATGGGATTTTTGGGAAGTAGGTTCTTAATCTTCTTCGAAGTGTTAATGCTCGTATTTGTCATGTTTTTAGAGAATGCAACATGGTGGCTAATTATTTTGCCAAAGAAAGAGCCCATAACTCGTGTATGGATCTTCGGGCTCATAGCTTTCTTCCTCATAGACTTAAAGGTTTGTAGTGTCTGGACAAATGTTCTTTACCTTACGTGCGTCTAAGGTAAGGGTAGTAGTTTAAGTTGTTCTTCTGATGCAGCTGTCTTGTCACTTCCTGTTAGTTTTATTTGGTCTTTTGTCTGTTTTTTGGTTGCTTATTGTTTGTCATTCTTTGATAATAAGGTGGTCTTTGTTTTGGTCTTTCTTGAATTTTTTCATGTTACCACGATTTTCCTCCACCACAAGTAAGGGCTATTAATAAAATTGGGAGGAGATTACTCATGGACATGTGACGTTCCTCTCTTCTAAAAAAAACAGTATATAAATAAAAACAACATTGAACCATCTTTATTTTAAAAAGCAGTGAACCATCGTAGGAGCAGCAAAATCAAAAACTGCCAATAGCAAAAATAAACGAAATGCAAAAATATAACTTCATAAATAACTTTCATATTCTTCATTACAAAACATAACTTCAATTCTTTATTAAAAAGCATAACTTTATATTAATGTCATACAATTCATCCATTGATTTGAAATTACATCATCAAATACATCAATTCAACCAAACTCGAAAACCACAGCAACTATAAACAACAAGATTGCAAATCATCAATGACCTCAAGAAATCCACAACTGAGCAAGCTTGCATCTTCTATAGCAGCAGCAGGAACAAAATTGATTCATCAATTGTCGAGAGAGGCATGATGTTGAGGATCCATCTGTAACACCTCATCCATTTGTAAAAGTCATCACAACCACAATTAGAGAACTCAACTTTCTCGAGATATGTAAAAAAACGTGTAATTACTAAAAATCATAAATATTAATATGTGAAAATGACAACTACAAATACATAAAAATGACAACTGCATACATGTGAAATCATACTTTGTCGTGATCTAGGCAGTAACACCTAATCTATTCGTACTGCAGCGCCACTCATGTAGTTGTCATCTTCTGTTGTTTCCTTACGTAAATTTGAATACATACATTTTCTTAAAAATCAAATTCAAAAATATGCTTCACATAAATACAAATAAAATAAAAATGAGATACATTTCTCCTCTTTTGATTGCCACCGGTATTTGACTAGTTACTTTACTTAACCTTTTCTATTTGAGGTGCACTCCTCTTCGATGGGTGCCTCCCTTTACCTCTAACAATGCGAGGACTCAAAAAAAATTTTAAACTTCCAATTTCAACATCATGTCCCTCAGTATTAGCATTCACAAGTGCAGGTTGAGGCTTCATTTTTGTGTAAATCAAATTCATTGCTCATAACTTTTGTGCCATATTCGTGGCATTATAATCACATTGTGTTTCTTTTGTAGCAACTTCGTAGCATAGTTTAATCAATGTAGAGTACTTTCTAGCAACTGGTTTACTACTCAAATCATCGTAACTGCTCCGAATGAGATCATACATACGTTTAATGTTCTTCCTTCACCCGTCCATAATGTACTTTAAAGGAAACGTTTGGACATCCCAAACTGAGAAAATAATAAGAATGTGCTTACATAAAATGTCTCTCATCTCAAATAGGCCACACATGCATTTCACTTCACACTCATCTTCATTGAAGTATACCTAGTATGTAACCTGCTTGATGTATTCCTCGACTTGTAGTTGGTCATTAACTTGATGTGTCGAAATCACCCCTTTTTTCTGGATGAGAATACAATGAGAATAGATCATCCCCAGAACTTGGGACTATACTTCTTTAAACTTAGAGTTAGTATACAATTCTTGAAATTACTTCTCTATAGGTAAATGGGTTATACATGGGATTGTACAATTGAATAAGTGAAAGTCTGCTGCCATCTCATTCTCTACTTTCTTAATGCATTGTTAAACCGATCACGAACTTTCAACGTGGTCCTTGAATGCACAAAACTATAAAAAAATGTATTCATGCTTTTACTTCTCTGAGTTTTGCTCATCGCAGCCCAAAATGTATCTTTTAAATATATAGAAATACAATACATTCACTCACTATATAGACTTTGAAGGCATACATGCTCTTGCAAATTGTAAGTATCAAGAAACATGACCTCCCAAGAGTTCTCAAACTCTTTGGGAGTTTGACAATTATGAACACATTTATGCAATGCAATCTTCAAACCATGGTTGTATTGAGAATGTGAACCCAACTTCTCAGATAGTTTTCGCAGCCACAAACAATATATGTGTCGGAAAAACTATTCTGATAGTATTTTCATGGCCCTATCTTGATCAGTGATGATAGCTTTTGTAGCTTTCTTATCCATGCATTTCAACCAAGTATAACCATATAAAGGTTTCAGTATTTTTACTTGATATCAAACCTGCTCCTAACAATATGGATTGTTCATGATAGTTAACATCATTGCATAGATTTTTTAGGTACGTTGTATCAAATGTCACAATGCCTCCAAAATACCCATATGCTGCTTTGCTGCGTGTATCGGCCCAAAAAATATTTTTTAATCTTCCATCATCATACAAATCCATCAACAAGTAAAAACTCTCATTCTTATACTGCAATCTCTCAAAATACCCATGAAGTGCATCAGCACCTCCTTTGCCAAGTATAAGGTGTTGGGCTTTGTTAATATAATTTTATGCATCTTTCTCAATAAATGAAAGTTTTTCGAATCCACCAGCCTCGACAATTTATGCGTTGAAACTTTTAGCCATATATATAACTGCCTTGTTATTAATGTCTAGCTGACTCTTGACATAATAATCAATACCTCGATTACATTTAAAAGACCTTGCATTTCTTGGACTTAGGCCATGTTTGTGTGCATTCTCAATAGTATTTATGAGTAACACCCTATCGAACAAGATTGCATTAATATTCACCTTACAATCAGTCTTCATTATCGAACGTGATTTAGCGAGATTGGTAGTATGATTCTTTGCTTTCCCACCATGTGTACAACCAAGTGTTATATATCTAACACTTTTATCTTGATTCCTTTTATTTCGTAGGGTCATTATGCCAAACCCCACCTGTTTTCCATATTTATTATAGTACTCAAGAAGTTCCTACCCAGTTTTAAAAAACATCCCAGCCATTGGCTCTGAAACCTCCTCCTCATCATTCCCTAACGTTGGCTCTAACACCTCCTCATCAGCATTAGAGCCTGACATTGGCTCGAACACCTCCTCATCTGCATTACAGCTTGACATTGGCTCTAAAACCTCCTCATCATTCCCTAGCGTTGGCTCTAATACCTCATCGTTAGCATTTCCTGGTGTTAGCTCTAATACCTCATCATCTACATGTTTCTTTCACATTTGGGGTATTCAGATAAGTATTGCTTTCGAGAAAAAACAGTGATCGCCTAGTAGATAAGGTGGGTTTAGTCACCTCATTAGTTTGATTACTTCTGCTATTTCTTTCCATCCTGTTCATCACAAAAAAATTTGTGGGTTCTATTTCTTCCACACACAGTCTCTTTGTAATAATAAAGAGGAGAAAAAATTAATTGCATATGCATAAGAATCTATCTAATTGCATATGAATAAGTATTGAAATGAGATTGTAGATCATGTCATGGGAATAAAACACTTGGATTCATGCTTCATCCAACCACTTTTGTGTCCGTATAAAATCATAATGCCCATATAAATTTACAGAATAATATTTCATTATATACTATATATATAAATCTACCAAACCAAAGGAAATGCAAAAAATAAAAATAAAAATGAAGGTTCACCAGACTTGGATTCATGCTTCACCCAACCACTTTTGGATTCCTAATATATAAATTTTCCGAATAAAAGAAATTGCAAAAAAATTAATAAAAAAATAAAGGTTCAAATGTTTTACGTGGTCAACGGCCAACAATGATGGAGGAGAAGATGACGTTGACTGTGGAGGACGGAGCTCAAATCAAAGAGAGCTGGGAAGAAATAATTCACTTGTTGCTTATGGAGTGATACACGAGGAAGCTAGTGGTGGAGGCCGATGGTGGTGGAGGTGGCCAACGACGTTGGACAAGAAAGACATTGGAGAAAGTTTAGTTGAGAGAGTTCTATCGAAGGAGAGAGATGAACTGCTAGAGAATCGCTGGAGAGAGGAAAAATAGACTTAGGGGAATTTATGACATTTAATCAAAATTGTAGGAAAAATTACAAAAAGGTCCATCTCGTGCGCACGCAGGCCCCCAATAAGGATTGTATGTAGACGTACTAAACTCAAAAATCATACACAACTTCTTCATCCTTAAGGCCTAAACTTGGATGAGACGAGATGTTTCACCATTTTTAGCTTTTCCTTATTTTCAGATAGATTTCAAAAATACTACCATTCAAAAGATGAAACCATTTAATCCCAACTGTGTCCATCTAAAACATTAGATTTGGAATCTTCACAACCCCCCCCCCCCCCCCCCCCAAAAAAAAAATTGAGTTATAAAATTTCTTTCATGATTTTTGTCAAAACATTTCAACTTGGGAAAAGAGGGAATGCAAAAAAGGACTTCAATTACCGATTGACACATGGAAATAAACCAAGAAAATGCATGAAACTTAGTGGATTTAGAAGCAAAATTTTGGATGTGGAACGTGCAGAAAATGGTTGCCCTTACGCAGTGAACACAACTTCTAAAAGTTGGATGGATTTGTAGTTGAGGATGGTGTGGAACGTGAAAGTGGGAAAAAAAAATAAAGGTCTGAAAACTTTGGAGGTAATAATGGAATATTCCCTGGGTAAAAAATTGAACACGTCGGTATGCTTTGGAGACCACATAAAAGTGCAAGTATTGGAAGTACTATTAGGGTGGTAAGATTTTTGTCTGACTGTTAAAATCGACTGGACGGACCAGTTTTTGTTGAATTGGACTAGACCAATTAGGAGACTGGTTAGTCTCAATCTGTCAGTATATAAAATCTCAAATTTCAATCAGGTCCTATGGTAAGATTTTTTCTCCCTAAACTTGATTGAACTGATTTAAGCTAAATATATAAATTTTTTAAATAATTTTTTATAATGAGTTTTAACTAGTTATATAATTAATTATGGAATCTTCTTTTAATCTAATTATTTATGTTTAGATTATATAAAATATTAAATGTTGAGAGTTTTAAGATAGGATATGAACTATTAAGCATTAAGTCATATTTTTATCATTGAACAATGGTAATAATATACACTTTAATTTACTAGACTTAATTAAAATACTTGAGTATATCTCTGTAATATACCTAAGTGCTTACAAGTTATCCATGACCAATGACCATTGACAATATATAAAATGTTATATATGCTATTAATTAAGAGAAATGATATTTACAGTCATAGGTTGTGCAAATGTTGTGCACTCCTCTTGAAAAAGTAAGTAAATATAAAATCCACATTAAAAAACTTAATTTTTTAAGACTCCACTTTTTTTAAAAAGGAGTGTGCAACGCTTATACAATCTATGACTATATCTAGCATTACTCATTAATTAATATGTATTGTAAGATATATTAGTTAATAGAGTACTATTACTGGGCTACTAAAACTTACCATTCAAATGATCTTCTTGATGAGCACCGCATAGTACCACGTGATTAATTAAAAAAATACAAATAATTATATTCAAAGTAAAAGGGCATCTAAAAATACAAAAAGAGAAAAACTAAAACTCAAAATTTGCTCCGCCCTTTTGTGTTTGGTTTTTTAATTTTTTTTAATAAATTATATGTCATCAGTGGTGTCAAGTCAAGAGAATCATCATAAATTTTATATTACCAAGTAGCATTATTACGTAGAATAAGTTATGTTGGATAAATGGGGCACACAAACCTGAAAATAAAATGGATAACTTGCCAGCAACAATGACGATTAAGGCATGCAAACGTTCTCTCTCTCTCTCTCTCTCTCTCTCTCTCTCTCTCTCTACGTAGGATGAAAAGAACATTTATGATAATTAAGACAAGTGAATTTAGTGCGCTAAGGCCAAATGGTAAGAGAGCATTTAAGATTAAGGTTGTGCGGAGTACAAGTAGTTAATGAGACAAATTGAGCTGGTATATTTCCCACGCAAATAACTCCAAACGGGGGGCGAATGAAAGAAACGTTTAATGCTACCAGAATAGGCACCAATGTGCATGAGGACTCCTTAACCAGTGAAGAATCCTCCACTATAAACAAGGTCAAAATCTTCTTGAACCCCCGTTTCATTGTCTTTGCTCACAAAGTTTGTTCCATTCAGGGTCTCTAAAATTTAAGCATCAGAATCGTTCTAAACTGGGGGTACTCCTAATATAGTTCTCTTCTATCATGGATACTAACTTAATCTACGAAGGAGGTGATTATTGGTATCAGAAACTATACCAACATGTTGTATTACTTGCCATTGGTAAATCTAGCTTGAATCACCCAAGACATTCATTAAAGGCACATTTTGTAAGCACTCACAGGTTAAATGGCATAAAAGTGGCACAACAAACAAAGAGGCCAACATATGGTGCCATTGACCCTGAAACAACGTTAATTTAGGATCATAACTACATCTCATATGAGTAAACACTTTCAAGCTAATGTGCGCTTTTAAAGAGATTCGGAATAAGTATCCAAGGTTTAGAGGAATATGAACCACAATGAGCATTAGGTAACGGTCACACAATGAGCAGAAGCTAAGATATGGGCAAAGCCGCATAAATGATTAGTTTTGCAGGTAATACACACTGCCAAACACTTCAAAATTGATTTTCTAACCTAGATAGTCATAATCTTCGGTTTTGCATTAGGTTTTGAGTAGTTGAGAACTATTCTTGGATTTTGAGGATTTTTTTTGCGTTTTGGGATAGTTTGTAAGTACTTTGGGCCTGCAGTTTCTATTGCAGCCTCTAGCATTGCTATTGTAGGTACTAGTGTCTAAACTCTACCTATGCTAGAATAACCTTCTCAAATCATCGTTTGGTCCTCTGACCTCTCTGCTAGGATTCAAATATGATTATAAATGCTACCCTGTTTGTTTGTAGATTGAATTAACAGTTCTCATATTAGGATCACGGAGAGTCTTCATTTAGTATAAAACATGGGATATTTTAATCATTATATTTCTTAAAGTGATTAGATTAATAAGTAAAATGACCAAAACACTCATTGTAAGCAATTTGAATGCCTAGATCTCTTTCAAACTCGCTAAAACTTAATTCCAAGTCATCTCACTATCATGTAACTTTCCACTCCCAAGGCTCTCAACCGTACAACCAAACCTATATGATGAGTATTCAACTTCCATCCATGTGGGCTATGGCATTTACCTAATACATAACTCGGTCATTTTTACCTCTCCCTTTTACGTGTAACTTTATTCGAGGGATGAAAACGAAATTTCACAACAGTTAATCGTTCCACCCACTTCAGATACAGAATAGAACCCCATTCCATTCCACTTATTCCCTCCTTCCATTTCTGAATTGAACTATTCCGTTCATTCCATTTCTTTCACAACCCCTCCATACAAACTACAAGAACCCTTGAGACATTAAAAATAGAACCCCATTCCATTCTAGAAAACGTGGACTTTCAACCCTAATGTGAAAGTTTACAAGAAAAACCTGGTGTGAAGAATCAGAGCACTTACAATATTTCACTTCAAGAAATAAATCAGATGGGAGCTCAAGTCCTACTTAAGTAGTTTTCAGCAAACAATGCTCTAGTTTGTCATATATTTTTGCAAGCACTTGAAGATGATAGAAACAAATTTAAAATTAACTTGCAATAAAGTAAATTCCTCAAGTGAAAAAACTTAAAAGTAAATCTCTATGTTTTATTATTGTTCTTAAATAATACCATACCTCTGTCCTAACATGTAAGAAAGGTGCCAAACCTCGAAGAAAAAGTGAGAAAGAAAATTTGTTTTACAATAAAGTAGATTTACATACACATAATTACATATTATTCCTTTTATCACCCAGAAGCATAAAAGGAACAAGAATATGAACAAAGACCAGTTTCACCTACCCTCGTTAATAGTGTCAGGGAGCGTGGGTTTAGTAACTTTTACAGGTGAATTCTCTGCATCACCCACCATACTTGTACTTGCTGATGAGTTGAAATAGCTTGTATCATTTCCTTTAGTTGCAATGTCACTCATTGCGCTGGTAATGTCATCAAATTTCCAGTCCGTCAAATATCCAGGCCTTGAAGTTACAGAGCTCACCTCAGTATCTCCTGAAAGCATTGCCACCACACGTGACATTGTTGGTCGTAACGCTGGGGATGCTTGAGTGCACAAAAGGGATATTCCTATCAAGCGCTTTACTTCTTCTTCATTGTATTCTAATAATGTAGAGTCCACAAGATCAACTTCACAGTTGTTTTCATGTAGGTGCCAAGCCTGAGAAAGATATGTTATCTGGATTCAGAATATATTATAAAGGTGGCGGTAGTGGGAATTCTAGTTGTTTTGATGAAACCAATTATGTTTTGCAGAAGATCTACTTAAATCCAATTGTTTTCTGTAACTCTTGTACAAGCTCATTTTGTGATTCTAAAAAATCAATCCATATCTTCATAATATGTACAATGACGTATGCATAATTAATGACCCCATTTTGACACTTCCATATTCTAGCAAAGAAAGTTGGTGTAAACTTTGAAAATCTGTATCATCGAATACAAAAAATAAATATAAAAAGGGAAAGCAAAATATAACTTGCATCTTAGCTTGAGTTACAAAAATGAATTTGAAAGATGCCATTACCTAGTGGTCACACAAGAAGTGTCTTAGTAGGGGAGTTTTGGCTGAGTAGACTCATTTCATTTCCTATTAAGGGACTCATTTTCAGATGCTATATACAAGCAGTTAAAAATTATTCTGCTTCAATGGGACCTCTCCCAAATCTTCTCTTGATATAATCTAATCTTACTTCAATTTTTGGCAGAAGCAAAATATTATAGATTTGTGGATGGTCACGACTGTCATGAACCCCAAACCCATACCGAGAGACAGATAAATAATACTGGAACTTTTCAAAGGAGTGAAATTTATCTCATTAAAGAAAGATAACAATTGTGCATATGGAGCAGGTGAAGTTGTTCATACCCATTCAAGTAGATACATCTTTTGTTCTTCCAAGCTTGAGTCAGAATTTGTCCTTCCGCTAACAACCTCCAGAGCAACAACACCAAAGGCAAACACATCAGCCTTCTCTGTAAGGTGCCCACGCATGGCATACTCTGGGGCAAGATACCCACTACAATGAAAAAAATGATCCAATTTAGTCCTACAATGAATAAAAGACCATACAGTTCAGAAAGATGAGTAATGTGACTTGCTAAAGCTTTCAGAATCATACATGGTCCCTGCAACACGCGTGCTTATGTGGGTCTTTTTATCGTCATAAAGCTTGGCCAAGCCAAAGTCTGATATTTTGGGGATGAGCTGAGAGTCAAGCAGGATATTACTGGCCTTCACATCTCTGTGTACAATTCGAAGCCGTGACTCCTCGTGTAGATATGCTAAACCTCTTGCAACACCCAAGCATACATCATGGCGTGTTGACCAATTGAGATTCAAACTTCTCTTTCCTGCCCCATGTAAGCATATAAATTCAATCTACATAAGATACCTGGCACATATACGCAGATCATGTGTGTTTATACACAAAGAGCAAAGATGCATTCACATACCAAATAATGCCTGATCAAGACTTCTATTCTCCAGAAACTCATAAACAAGGAGCCGTTTATCTCCCTCAATGCAACATCCGTACAGTTTCACAAGGTTACGATGTTGCACAGCAGATATAGTAGCAATTTCTGTTATGAACTGGCTCTTTCCTTGATGTGATGCTACAGACAGTTGTTTCACGGCAATTACTCTGCCATCACTAAGTGTTCCCTACTCAGCACAAAAGTTTTAAAATAAAACGTTAAAGGAGAAAAAATTGCCCACCTGCAGATGATTTTGATCTATTAATTTCAACAGAAAATTGTAGTCTGGCTGATTGCAGACAATGGCTTAAATAGATGCAATCTACACCTAGTGGCTAATTGACGGCTCATTGACACTACAAAGTCACATGGTATCTACTTAGACATATAATTTGTAAGGATAAAAATCAGAAACTTAGGTGCATTGTGATTATTTTCCCAATGAAATTTTATGTCCAGTCTAATTGTTCTCAATTTATGAATCATATACCATTCAATGGAAAAGCATCGGGCAGGGATGGCAAGACTACCCCTTTATTTTTTTTTTTAATTTTTATTAGAAGAAAATTGAACATAAAGTGGATAAGAAGACTACCCCATAAATGTTCTTCTAAGAGCTAAACTGCTTTCATATGTTGCATAGCTCCAATATTTAAATACCAAAAGCTTTCTTCTCTTGAGTGTTTTCTCCTCCATTGATACACATGATACTTATGGAGCACTATAAAATACTAAAAAGATCGTTTCCGGATCCCCTTACATAGACCAGGCAACATGCCATAAAATTTATAGAAGAAACAAAAAATGAACTCATTATCTGATGCTCCTAGACCCTAGTAGCATGAAACAAAACAACTCATTATCGCCAAATACCAATATTTTAAATCTACATTCTCACCAAATGTTAGCACGCAAAATGTTTAAAATCTTCATCATGTAATTTCCCATATGATGATTCCAATTGCAATCAAACCAAATAAACATCAGCCACAGATGACTTCCTCTTTACCATTCCATTTCAACAATCTTTGTAAAGTTCCTTTACACCATCCTTGAATAAATTCAATTTCTGGAGTCGTCCATTCAAACTTTTTAACTTAATTTCTTTAAAGTGAGACTCCTTACATCATGCGTCCAATACATTATTCTTCTAATCCATCACCATTTATAAACATTTGCTCAAATTAGGTTATTTTTAATAAAACGTTTTGCCAAGGCTACACTTCCATCTTTCAATGTTTGGCTTCTTAAATGAAAGAGAATACACTAAGCTGAAGAGAAAGAAAGTAAATTAAGATATTCTGGAATATAATGGACTCGTTTAACAATGCTTTTGTCATTTGGTAGTGGTAGTTTGAGCGTAATAACAAGTTGCATGGAAAAGTCAACTTCATGGCCATTAAAGAGGGACAAACACCATAATTCAGAGCATGTGTAGTTTGAACTTACAGGGATTGAATAGGTCTTATTCAATATTAACATTTTATTTTATTTTTAAAAAAATGACTATTCTCAAGAGAGAATCAATAAATATAGAAATACAAATTTAACAAAAGCACGCAACCCAGTCCATCACATACATTATTATATCAGTACTAGAAAGAACATGTATACAAGTTTTGCATAACTCACAAATAGCCTAACTGACTGATTCAGATCATTATGCTGGTGCTTGTTCATAGATCAACAACCCTATGATCCTTGCTTCATTTTACTTGATATCACACACTAAAGCTACAGTGCACTCATCAAGCACACCAACACTTTTGTAGTCCTGCTGACTTCAACAAGTCGCATTTTCAGAAATTTGATCTCCATATGAGTGCTTTTGGGATTTTTATAAGTTTCAAGAGAAACTAGAAACTAAGAAGGTGAACAATTGACAAACCTTACAAGTTCCGGCTGATCTCAGAAGTTCCCACACATGTTAACATCAATGGGAAAATGTGTTTCACTCCTTCTCACTCTAATTTCCAAATAAAGCACCCCATTGCTCTCAATCTATTCAAAAAATATATCTGGGTCTTGGAAAAAGATATGTTTATATACTGTTCAAAACACAATAGAAATCATGTGTTGACTTTGAGAAATGTGTTTCATAGTTCAAATGGCTTAGGTAGCATTTTGAAGAGGCATAGTTATGACAAGCAATTCTCGAACTGGCATTTGAAACATAATAGAATGACTTCAAAAAAAGATAGATATTATACATATTTTTTAAAGATATTGTTTGAATGGGGCTTCCAATGCAATTCAAAGGATAAAAATTATGTTACATTTAAGCATTGCATTGTAGCATAATTCAAAACAATACATCTGTCCAATCAAATTGACCATATAGTCCAAATTGTTGATCAGAGGGGCTTCAATCCGTAATCTCAGCTTGATTATTTTATACTAGCATTCAGCTGTGAATACTGTTTCTCAGACTGAGTACTGTATTTGAATGCAGATATTATGACGATACTTCAAGCATATGTCATAGGCTCCTAAGGTTAAAGTCATGTCTCTAAGTCACTTACTGTCCTTAATGATTGAGATCAATTCAGAATGACTGCACTCTATTAGTTACGCTGGTTCCAGTGTATTAGTGAAGATTTTATATTGAGTACACAACTTAATAGACAGAGACTTAAAAAGATTTTCTTGCGATCAGACTTAAATGTACGATGAATCTACTTCTATATTTGATTAATAACTTTAAATGTCTTTCAAGTTTGACTACGGCCAACTATAAGGAAATATGCATGTGCATTGGTAGTAAAAGAAATAGATAAAGCCTTCTAAATGTGTTGCGATGCAAGTCACCATGTAGAAATGCATTCTTAACATCCAGCTGAAATAAAAGCCAGTCTAAATTAGCAGCAAGAGAGATCAACACTCGAACGGAGGAGATTTTGGCAACTGGGGAGAAAGTATCCTCATAATCAATGCCATATGTTTGAGTGTAACCCTTAGCAACCAAACAGGCTTTCAGACGTTCCACAGAGCCATCAGGATGAAATTTGATTATATATACCCATTTACAGCCAACAGGTTGCTTACTAGATGGTAGAGGAACAAGTTCTCATGTCTCAATATGATGAAGGGCATCCATTTCATTTTTCATAGCTATCCTCCATCCTGGATCAGATAAAGCATTCTGAACTGTCTTAGGAACAGAAAGTTTTGAAAGTTGAGAGGTAAAGCATGAGAATGGAGGAGATAGAGTATGATATGAGACAAATTGACTAATTGGATGTCGAGTAACACAAGATCGAGTACCTTTGTGGAGAGCAATAGGTGGAGAGTCTGAAATACTACATAACGTAGGATCCGAAGATGGAGACATGGTTGGTGAGGGCATGGAAGCCGGCAACTGTGAACAACACGAGTAAACCTGTAAAGGAACTGGGGGAAGGGGTGAAGGTGGAGGACCGACGACAGGAGGAGAAAGTGTAAGAGTAGGTAATGGTAGAGGATCACACTCAACACTCGAGGCTGTGTCCGAGAAATAGGGTATGGACTCAAAATATCCTTTTTGAGTCCAAGAGTAACCAACAAAAAAACACTTGGTAGAACGAGGATCAAGCTTATCAAAACCCGGGCCAAGGTTATGAACATAGCAAATACACCCAAAGATTTTTAGAGGAATGATAAATGGTGGAGATGAAGGAAACAAGATGGAAAAAGGAGAGGAACCGCCGAGAACTGATGAAGGCATACGGTTAATAAGGGAACAAGCAGTGAGAACACCATCACTCCAAAATCGTTTAGGAACATGCATGTGCAGTAAAGGTGCTTGGGTTACATCTAACAAATGACGATTTTTGTGTTCAACCACCCCATTCTGTTGGAGTGTAGCAAATGCACTAGATAGATACTCTCTAGCATTATCAGAACGCAAAACCTGAACCCTTTTATTAAATTGAGTTTTAATTTCTTTCTAAAACACTTTGAATACAGAAAGAAGTTTAGATCTTGCCTTCATCATAAACACTCATGTCACACGAGAGTAGTAATCAATAAATGTGACAAAATACTGAAATGTGTTTGATTCAATGTTGATTGGTTCCCATATATCAGAGTGAACCAATTCAAAAGGACTTGAGGCTCTTTTACCAATTCGAGGTATAAAAGATACACGATGATTTTTACTAATTTGACATACTTCACAAGAAACGGGAGACACATTTCCTAAATTCTTGACCTGACGCTTCAAAAGGAAAAGAGGGGGGTGACCAAGACAACAATGTCATTCATAAGCAGATGATGAAGAGGATGTAAGGGCTTGAGTGAGTGATTGTTTAACATCAAGATAATACAAGCCACCGGCTTCATGCCCCGTACCAATCTTGTTTCCTATCTTGAGATCCTGAAACACATGAAGAGGGATAAAAGGTCACTGAACATTGAAGACTTTGAGTAATTTTACTGATGGACAGCAAATTAAAGGGACAACTATGAGCATATAGAACAGATGACAAGGATATAGAGTCAATGAGCTTAGTGGATCCAATGCCTATAACTTTAGCGAGAGAACCATTAGCGAGAGTAACACTTTTTGGAGATGTCGGAGTATCTAACTTAGATAAAATAGAGCACCGACTAGAAAGATGTTCATTAGTTCCTAAATCAATGATCCACGGATCTTGAGTGGATGAGGCAAGACATGCGAACGTTGAAACCCGTGTGCGACTGAAAAGCTTATCATACTCATCCTCTAATATACTAATCATTTCTTGGCAAATATCACAACTGAACTGGGAGATTGAAACTCCATACAATATCTTAGAAAAAACACAATTCAACTTGAAAAATCCGAGAAACACAACCTGAAAATGTAGAAACTTAGCCCAAGTACCTGAAAAACAACTCTAAGAACAAAAATTCATCCGAAACAGGCCTGAACCAGCCTGTTTCGGATGAATTTCGGCCTGTATCGGGTTTCGGTCATACTGGCTTCAAAAACTAATCTAAAACGGGAATAGGTTATTCCTAACCAAGGATAAGGTAAGTTGGATTTACCTTGTACCTGTTACCGAACAGGTGTTATTCTAGATAGGAATACACTCTTAATCCAGGTTTTGGCTATGCAAACTCACGATTGGACAGCTTGTACCTGCAACCAAACAGCCACGAACTTCAACCTTTGGCCGGCGACGGAGGCCTTTCCCGGCGGCAATGACTATGTCGGTAACCACAGAAAAGGCCGGCGAGTCTACCCTCAGTGCCCAATACCGGAGACGCCGCGGGAAAGTGGCTGGAAAACACTTCAAAGAGCTATGGGCCGCTGAAAACACTTCCACCAACCACCACAAACTGATCGGAAAGCTCAGAAAAAACCACCAAGACCTCAAACAACAGCTCTGATACCATGTAGACATTTATGGAGGAAAAATACTTCACTCTAATTTAATTGATGTACAAACATATATATATATACACTACATAGACTTGACACTTATACCCTCACACACTTATACTAATTACAAACATATCCTCTAACAGAAACTAATAAATAGAAGAAAAGGAAAAATATAAGGACTAACAAAGAAATAAAAAGAAAAAGGGTAATGTTGCAAGCTGTCGTTACTGCTTGGAAACTCAAATAGATGTATAGAGTAGCTCTAGACTTGTATCAGATAGCCAACTGTAAAACACTGACATAGGCTCAGACACTTTGCGTCCTTGATTAGAGAAGGGCTTACCTTATAGACAGGTCCAAATCCTCCCTCTCCAAGCTTATTAGCAGGATTAAAATCTTCTGTAGCTGTCTTTAGTTCAGCATAGCTGAAAGTGAAAGGTCTGGCGTCTATTCCTAAGAGCTCTGCAATTTCAACATAAACAAGCTGTGACTTTGAAGCCATTGTCAAATAATTAATTAGCATGAGTGATTTGCAAGTGAAAAATACAACAAAACTTTTTCATGTTAAATCGAGAGTCTCCTCTTCTTAAGCATCAGCAAGCAATAAGCTTTGTCCAGAATGTTGTTGGACTGAAGATGGGGAAGATATGGTAGTAAGAATATATGGGAAGTTGACTATACACCAAAGCTTCATTGCCACAATAACTTATGTTTAGGCCTACCTCTTGGTGATTTGTAATTGCATCTGTGTGTTTGTATTACCAAAAAGAAAAAAACACAAAAAATGTTCTGGAAAAAATGCTTTGATGTAACTGTTGTTTGTACATAAATGTTTCATGACACACCACGTTTTGTGCTTGACACTCTATGCAGCATGCAGAGACCATCTCAATCATAAATATATAGAATCACACGTAGGCAAAAGTTGCAGTTTTTTAATACATAAGACTGACTGTATGAAATTTGACAGCTATCACAAATCATATTCTGGCTTCTGGCTTACCTTCATCATCATTGAGTGGAAGCTGCTTTCTTCTTTTAACAAAATAGAAAACCACGAAAACAGAGAGAAAGCTTAAAACTCCAGTACCAACAACAATACCCACGATCAGACCAGTCCTATTCTTCTTGTTGCTCGGAGGTTCATTACTAACAGTGGGTTCAAAATCTATACAAAAACAAGGTAGTCAATAACATGCTACCAGCACAAGGAGAAAAGCAGGACCTAATCTTTTGATATTCATAAAAAATTCTACGTTACCTGGGGTGGCACTGATGGCAGAAATTGAAGGTCCATAAGTACCTTGAGCAGGTATGCAGCAAGTCCCTTTCCCAGCCCAAAACAGATGGATTTCAAGGTAGTTTTCTGATACCTGAACTGTGTATTCCTTCCGGACAGGTTGGTAAGACCCACCAGCCTCCTTGCGTATGTCAAAATCCTTAAAATAAAGATTCCCCTGGAATAGGCACAGTAAAAAATTTAAGACAACACAAACAAAGATAAAATAAAGGAGGTTATTGTTATATGAAAAAATAAATAGGACCAACATCAACAGTTTCATCCAAGATGCTCATCCTAATTACAGAGGAATGGGGAGTTAAAAACTACATTTGGTTTTCGGAAATTATTTTACATAGATATTGTGAAAAACTTACAGAAGCAATTGCTGTCCCATAACCAAAGTTTGGGGAAAAAATAATTCGACAGTTAGAGACATTTTGTGGAGGGGGCAAATAGAGAACCTTCAGTGGTCAACATCTTCAATATTCAAGGTAAATTCTGGAATGATGAATTACACAGCCAATAAATTTGTAAGAATGCATTCTTTTCTCTTTATAACTCCAATATACAATATTACAAACTCATGAGATGCCCACTATAAAAATTTTTGAGGCCATCATAATCTCATATAGTGTTCGATTGTTGTCACCCTACACAGCCATGCTTATCAAAAGAAAATAATTATATACTGTCAATGATATCTATATATGGCAGTAAATATATATGGCTGTAAATAATAGCAGTAGTTGTATATGTGTATAGGTGCCAACTTTAGTTTTATTTCTTTTGTTGTATTGCTTTATTCTTTCCTATTTTACAGATGATTTGTAGGCATACAATTAGGGCTTGGCAGTTTATATAATATATGGAAACTCTCATTTGAGGGTATTCAAGCAAACTTGACATCGTATCAAAGACCTAGAATTTTCTGGGCAATTGTTTTTTTTTTTCTTCGGCAGATTACTTCCTTTGCTTGTGTTGGCACTGTCTGTTTTCAGACTAGTGCTTTCTGGGTCCATCGGCACAGACTAGTGTTTTATCTTGGTTCTTTGGCATGTGTCCGCACTCTCTGCCTTCACTTTCTGGGTGATTTTTTTTCTGGGCAACTCTTTCTACAAGGTTGTCAGCACTCTCTGTTTTTCAGAGCAGTGTTTTTTGGCCTTTTTTGGAGCTTTCAGTTAGTGGGTCAGTGACTACTGGATATTTCGACAGTTTCTGTTTCATTAGAGAGGTGCTTTTTGGCCTCTTTCAGTGCACTCTTCTTGGGCTCTCTCTGTAGGCTTCTGCAGAGAGATTTTCTCAGGTTTTCGGCGCATTTTCCGGTAGTATTTTCTGGCAGTGGTATTTTCTGGTATTTTGGCATTTTCAGGTCAGTGTTCTTTGTGTTGTCTATCTGCAACGATTTTTTTTTTTTCACTCATTTTGATTTTGTGGTCATTATGTTGGGTGAAAATTCAATCATTCCATTTAATGGAAAGAATTATGGAAGCTGGGAATTTCAGTTTCGAATGTTTGTGAAAGGAAAGGAATTATGGGGTCACTTGGATGGGTCTTCTGTGGCTCTTACTGATCTCAAAGAATTTAGTTCTTGGTCCAGCAGGGATGCCAATATTGTTTCTTGGCTATTAAGTTCTGTGGAACCACATATGGTCAACAATCTTTGATCATTTACTACTGCTAAGGAGATGTGGGACTATTTTAGGCGTGTATATTATCAAGACAATACTGCATGCCAATTTCAATTTGAGTTAGAGATTTCCAATTACAGACAAGGTAATCTCTCTATTGAATAGTTCTATGCTGGATTCTTGAATTTATGGAGTGAGTATTCTGGGATAAGGTATTCTAAAGTTCCTAAGGAAGCCCTAGAAGCATTCCAAGTTGTTCATGCTGAGAGTCAAAAAGATCAATTTTTGATGAAACTATGACCTGAGTTTGAGACTGCACGAGCTGGTTTGATAAACCGTAATCATGTTCCTTCCTTGGATGTGTGCTTGGGAGAATTACTGAGAGGAGCAGCGTCTTGCTACTCAACATGGACTCACTCAAGAAATTGTGACAACTGAGATGGTTAATGTGGCATATGCTGCTCAAGGGAAAGGAAGATCCAAGACACAGATACAGTGCTATAGTTGCAAGGAATTTGTTTGGGCATATTGCAAAGCATTGCAGCAGAAAGTTCCGCAATTATTGCAAAAAGGGGGGCTATATTGTTAAAGAGTGTCGCGTGCGACCTTAGAATCGACAGGGCCAAAAATTTCACACTGCTGCCCAGGCTAATTTAGATGCTGTCCCTTTTGTTTCTGCTCCGGGGCAGCCACCTACAGTTGGTTCTTCATCTACTCTTACACCTGAGATAGTCCAACAGATGATTGTTTCCACTTTCTCTGCGCTTGGTCTTCAAGGTAAGGGAAATTTCCTCACCTCTCCTTGGTTGGTTGACTATGCGGCTTCCAATCATATGACTGGAAATGCCGATGCTTTACATGATGTTCGTAAATATAAGGGTGACCAGCACATTCAAATAGCCAATGGTAATACTCTTCCTATCACTGCAATTGGAACTCGTGGGTCCTCTTTCAACAATGTATTTGTGTCACCAGATTTATCTACGAATTTAATTTCAGTTGGACAGCTTGTAGATAATAATTGTGAGATTCATTTTGATCGTAATGGTTGTTGTGTGCAGGATCAAGTGTCGGGGAATGTGAAAGTGAAGGGGGCTAAAGTGGGACGTCTATTTCCTCTTCAATTTTCCATTTCTAGTTTTGACGTCTATTTCCTCTTCAATTTTCCATTTCTAGTTTTGATTCCTTTGCTTGTACTACTGTTACTAATAATAGTGATGTTTGGCATAAAAAATTGGGACATCCCAATTCCTCTATTTTGAATCATCTTATGAAACAAGGTCATTTGGGGAATAAAAAATTCCGTTTCTATTGTGTCTTCTGATTGTAGCTCATGTAAACTTGGTAAAAGCAAATCTTTAGCTTTTCCTTTACATGGCAGTCGCGCTTCTACATGTTTTGAGATAATTCATATTAATGTCTGGGGAGGGAGTCCCATTCTTTCACATGCTCAATACAAGTATTTTGTGACCTTCATTGATGACTATAGCCGTTTCACTTGGATATATTTTCTTCGATCAAAAGCTGATGTGTTTTCCACTTTTCAAGCTTTTGTTGTGTTTGTTGAGACTCAATTTTCTGCTTGTATTAAAACACTATGTTCTAACTCTGGGGGGGAATATATGTCTTATGAGTTTCAGGATTTTCTCAAAACTAAGGGTATTCTCTCCCAACACTCATCTCCTCAACAGAATGGGGTCATTGAGCATAAGAATCATCATCTTTTGGATGTTGTTCGTACTTTGTTGATTGAATCTTCTGTGCCTCCTCGTTTTTGGGCAGAAGCTTTATCTACAGCTGTGTATTTGATTAATCGTTTACCCTCCAAATTTACAATTTGACTCTCCATATTCTTGTCTGTTTGGTGTTGTTCCCAAGTATAATTCTCTTCATATATTTGGCTGTGTTTGTTTTGTTCACTTGTTTTGTTCATAATTCTCTTCTGCTCAGGTTGCTCGGTGTGCTTTTCTTGGGTATAGTAATGTTCATAAAGGGTTTGAGCGTGATGATGTGGATGCTCACAAACTCCGTGTCTCTCGAAATGTGGTTTTCTTTGAAATCCAATATTTCTTCCAGCCTTGCATTTCACATGATTCTATTTCTGTTCAGTTGCCTATTTTTTATGATGTGTCTTGTACTCTTGAACATTTTAAGCCAGGGCTTGTGTATCAAAGACGTTGTCCACAGTCTTTGCTGCCCCTTCCTGTCACAGAACTGACATCTGATCACATTCCAACTGAACCTCGACGATCATTTTGAGTTTCACGTTCCCCAGACAGGTTTGGGTTCTTACACATTACCCATCAGGCTACTCTTGATACTACTTCTATGCCCAGGTCTTATTCTCAGGCTACTGCTCAAGCTTGTTGGAGGCAAACTATGGAAGATGAACTTCAGGCAATTCAAGATAACCACACTTGGGACATCATCCCATGTCTTGATGGCATAAAAGTCATTGGTTGCAAATGGGTGTACACTATTAAACTCCGACCTGACGGTACTATTGAAAGATATAAGGCCCACTTAGTGGCTCTGGCTCTTGGAAATTGTCAGGAGTATGGCCTTGATTATGAAGAGACCTTTGCACCCGTCGCCAAGATGACTATTGTACGCACTCTTCTCGCCATTGCTGCTTCCAAAGGCTAGTCTCTTAGGCAGATGGATGTGAAAAATGTGTTCTTACATGGGGATTTGAAGGAAGAAATCTATGTCTCCCCCTCCTGGTATGTTCAATTCATCCTCCACTAAGGTTTGTCAGTTGAAGCGGTCTTTGTATGGCTTAAAGCAGGCACTGCGTGCATGGTTTGAGAAGTTTCGCACCACTTTTCTTGATTTTTCATTTTACTCAGAGTCGGTTTGATTCTTCTCTTTTTATTCAGAGAACTGCCATTGGACTTGTTCTTTTAGTACACACGTCGATGATATAGTTATATCACAGGCTCTGATTCTCACCTGATTGAGCAACTACAGTAGCATCTCAAAACTACCTTTCATATCAAAGACCTTGGCCCACTTCAGTATTTTCTTGGTCTCGAGGTACATTCTTGTTCCAATGGTATGCTTTTGCATCAGCACAAGTATACCCAAGAGATTCTCACCTTGGCTGGGCTTCAATCTGGAAACTCAATACTTACACCTCTGGAGGTCAATTTAAAGCTTTGTCAGGATGACGGTGACCTATTACCTGATCCATCTCTGTATCGGTAGTAAGTAGGGAGTTTAAATTACTTGACTATTACCCGACCTAATATGTTCTTTGTTGTCCAGCAAGTCAATCAGTTTATGCAGGCTCCTCGTCAATCTCATCTAGTAGCAGTACGATGGATCATTCATTATCTCAAAAGTACATTTGGTAGAGGTTTATTCTTTTCTACTGAGAATTCCTTACAATTAACAGGTTACAGTGATGTTGATTGGGCTGGTTGTGTGGATACTTGTCGTTCAGTTACTAGTTGGTGTATGTTTCTCGGTAATGCTCTCATTTCTTGGAAAAGTAAGAAGTAGGATCGAATATCCAAATCTTCTACCAAATCTGAGTATCGTGCTATGTCATCAACATGTTCCAAGATTGTGTGGCTTCGGGGTTTAATAAGTGAACTTGGCGTTCCACAACTTACTCCTACTCCTCTTCATGCGGATAACACCAGTGCTATTCAGATTGCGGCCAATCCTGTGTTCCATGAGCGCACCAAGCACTTTGAACTAGTTGTCATTCCATTCGTGAAGCATTTGATCATCATGTGATTACACTGCCTCACATTTCCACCGAACAACAAACTGCTGACGTCTTTACTAAGGCTATGTCTCGCCACCGTCATCAATTCATGATTGACAAATTGATGATTCTTGATCGACCAGTATCAATTTGAGGGGGGATGTCAATGATATCTATATATGGCAGTAAATATATATGACTGTAAATAATAGCAGTAGTTGTATATATGTGTATAGGGGCCAACTTTAGTTTTATTTCTTTTCTTGTATTGCATTATTCTTTCCCATTTTACTGATGATTTGTAGGCCGTAATTAGGGCTTGGCAGTTTATATAATATACAGAAACTCTCATTTGAGGGTATTCAAGCAAACTTGATATATACCAGGGTAGAAAAAAGACTTTGCAAGTATTGACTGTTGAGAACAACAATTTGAAAGCAAACATTCTAATGTTACTGACTATACATGCCATTTGTACATCTCTCCCAAGAGCCCCAAGTCTTCCCCCCTCCTGTCCCCCCACAAAATCACCTGGTGTGGAACCTTCCTCCCACCTTCCCTCCCTCCTTCCCCCTGATCTCTGCCTCCCATTCCCCAACTATCTTTTCTCTTTCCTTTTCTCCATGTTTTTTTTTTTTTGTTTTTCTCCCTTTGGCTTTTGGCTGTGAGATCCATCATGATACAAATGTCACCACAACCCACACACCCCACCACCACCTTCCATGGCCTCTAGTCTACCTCCACCAAGTTCCACCTGCGTCTCCCCTGGAACGTGCAAATCACGCACTGCCCTCACCCATGGTTAATCTGCATATCTGTACATCCCCTCTCTCTCTCTGGCTTTTGCTTACCACCCATAAAAGGCGTGACACTTTTTTCCTATGGCTAAAGAAAGATCCAATATCTACGGGACATCCAATGCTAAACACCGATGCCACTGGACAGCACGGAGCTCCAGTTCAGTGGCCTCAAGCAGTCAACTATGGTGTTACATCCTTTGTTGGAGAATAACACTACACATGCTGCAGTCACTTCTCCATGCAGCTTATTTCTGGGACTACTGAAAAAACAACCATCCTAGGTGGCTCCCCTTGAGCTTGGGCCCTAGAGGCAATTGCATTGGATCCTAAGGTCCATTTCAAAATTTTCTCTAATCCTAGTCAGCAATGTATAGTTGAATTGAGAAGGTTGTTGGGGATTCACACCTCTCTTCTCATTGCATTTCTTTTCCTTCAATAATTACTCGGGCACCATGCATCAAATTTTCTAATTTTGTTTGTAAGTTGATTATAGAGTTGTCTGAATGTGGCATTCTTAATTGAAAAGAAGAGGAAGCATTATAAAAGAAAGAATATGAAGGTGTTCCAAACTTTTAAATTTCCAACTTGTCTAATATTTATTGACATGGCCTTTCAAATTATTTCAAACTTAAATGAACAAATTCATGATCATTTAATGCAGCAATGGTGTGACACAATAGGAGCAAAGCTCCTACTTTGAAGATTAAATACGATATGGATATTATATTATCTTCACAAAAGAAAACATAAATTAAAAAACTAATAATAATGTGTTACAGACCTGGATATAAATATCAAACACACGCTTTCCAAGACTTTTCCACGTGGGAGGGTTTTGAATTTCTATTTCAGCAAACTGGAGACTCACAGTGTAGTTCCCGTTCTGCAGCCCCAAGCCATAGTATCTTAATGATGAAGCAGAGACTCGAGTTGTCTGGAACAGCTCTGAGTCTAACGTGCCTGTGAATTGAGATGACGAACTCCTTGTATACTGAGGATTATTGGTCCCAGTAAAATATCCAACATTGCTAACTGCCCACCTATTTGTGTCAGTCACATAATATGTTGCTGGACCAAGTGTTTCATTATCCCTCTCAAAGGTGATCCCACTTGAAGATGTAATCTGAGGACCCCCACACTTGATTCCAAAGTCAGAGTCTGAAATCCATATCAAAGAAACCCTTATTAATGGTTAATTAAGCTCAGAAAAAGCTAATTCCTAGAGGA
The DNA here is from genome assembly GCA_011037825.1 of Carya cathayensis. Lineage (NCBI taxonomy): Eukaryota > Viridiplantae > Streptophyta > Magnoliopsida > Fagales > Juglandaceae > Carya > Carya cathayensis. The sequence continues at coordinate 1,832,449 of QGSO01000139.1, read as the reverse complement.
AAAATAAAACTTGGGGAAGGGTAATTAATTTACAGGTTCCGTAATACAACTCCTGATATGTTCATAAGCATATTGTGCATTCCGTGACTATTAAAGATTATAAATGCTTCCTGTTTTTACTCTATCCATATCAATGTTTGGGAATCATTTGAAGCTTAGCTGCATTGTATCCTGCTTAGAAACACGATTCCTAGGGTAGAAGCTTCTCCTTGTTTTCCCTCAATACTTACTACAGCATTCAAATTTTGTAATCAATTTAGTGTACTTACATCTTCCAAGGCCTCGATTGCAAGGAAAGCTTCGTTGGAGACAGTTCAGACCTGAAGGCAAAGCACTAAAAGCAGAAGAGTTTAATGTTGCACATGAAACACGAGTTTTTCAAGCAGCTATAGATGATTGATGAATATATTCTCATTCAAATTAAGTTTTCACTCTTGTTATGAGAAATGGTCTCTTGGTTATACACAAATAAGCATTCTTCTAAAGAGTACTAACCCATGATTTTCCCCCCCCCCCCCCCCCCCGGGATAAAAGAGGGTTTTCTAGATGAGTTAGAAGTTATGGTAATTGTAAGACATTTATGAGTTACGGAATTGATACTCAACGGTCCAGAAAACTTCATGAAGAGAATTGTACACGATTCAGGCATACTAATTTTTTTTCCAGGTAAGATTTTTAGTAATATTGAAAGACTGCCCAAGTACACAAAATGTATACATGAGGAAATGCCTGACAAGGAAGAAATCGAAGATGCTACCTACCTCCTAACCATGTGCTGCCCTGAGGAAATTAACATTCCACTAAATAGAATCACCCAAGATCTCCAATACCTCAGGCACTGATGCCTCTTGGTCTCATGTCAAATACCATGCCAAAGTCTTCCTTACCAAAAATCTAGTGTAGTGAGAAAATACACCCCATCCCTTTCCAATGTTCTCCCACAACCCCACCCTATAGGCTCCTTGAGCCTCCAACAGCACCGTCATATTTAGCATCAATCACCATTTTCCACAAATGGCTCCCTCTCATGGATATACTGCCGCAACCATTTCCTAAGAAGAGCTTGATTGAACACCTTCAAATTTTGGATCCCCAAACCACCCTTCAAGGTTGGAGAGCACACCTTAAATTCTTTTCCTAGTCCGCACTAAAAGAAATCGTCTAGTAACTTTGCAATATGATTCACTATACTAGCACTTACATACAAAAAATAAATAAAAAAGATTCACTATACTAGCCGACAGTGGGAACAAGGATAGAAAGTAAGTAGGCAAACTAGAAAGAGTGCTCTTGATTAAGGTGTTCCTACCTCCTTTTAACAAATACAATCTCTTCCAACTTGAGCTGCTCAATTTTCTCAATCCCATCAATCCATATAGACTTGGCCTTGAAGTTGGCTCCCAAGGGAAGGCCAAGGTACTTCATGAGCAAGGATGACATCTTGCAACCCAAAGTCCTAGCCAGGCATCTTACATTGTATACGTTTCGAAGCAGGATGAATTCAAACTTCATTGGATTCACTTTTAATCCAGAGACAGCTCAAACCCTTAAGGACTGGGTTTGATTACGATCCACATCATAGAAAATCAGGTCTGCTAACAATAAATGGGAGATGCTGAGAGTTCCTACATTGATATCCCCAATCGAGATACTGCACATAAAGCCACCCCCAACCGCAGCTGGCAGCATCCTGCTAAAAGCTTCCATAACAAAACCAAGCAAAAGAGTAGATAAAGGCTCACCCACATTCAGTCTGCATGAACTGTTCAAAAAGCTAACTAGAGTTCCATTTACCAAAAAAGAGAACCAAACCATGTAGACACAATGCAAAACCCAAGAACTCCATCACTCTCCAAATCTGCATCTCAGAAACAAGTAATGTAAGAACTCCTAGTTGACATGATCATAGGCCTTCTCCATGACCAACTTGTATAATATAGCTAGTTCACCAGATTATATTGCATTCATTAGCAATAAGTACCAAATCCAAAATTTGTCTGCTTCTTACAAATCCATTATGCTATTTTGATACAGTCTTTCCCAAGAGCTCACTCACGCAAGTAGCAAGGACTTTGGAAATGATCTTGAGAATGAGAGTGATAAAGGTAGCATTGAAACTTTTCTCAAACTTTCCAATTAAGTGAAATTCCTGAAATACCTTCATAACATTATCCTTCAACATGTCCCAATAGGATTGGAAAAAAGCCATGGTGCATTCATCCAGGCTTGTGCTTTGTCTCTTGCCGTATGTTTTACCATATCATGAATCTCATTTTCTTCAGGTGGCCTCTCCAACTGTGTTGCTCTGGGTGGCTCAATAATAACCCATTGAGGTTTGGCCTCCAAGAAACCTATTCAACAAGTAAATGTTTGTAGAACTGGGCAATATGGTTTTTAATCTCAAACTGGTCCAGAGAAACCAGTTGAGCATCTCAATGGTGTTGTTCCTCTTGCCATTCGATGGAAAAACTTTGTTGTACTCTTGACACCCCCCCCCCCCCCCCCAAAGCGCCCGCGGGGGGGGGGGTTCCTTGAGCCATAATTCCTGTCCCAAGAAAACATGTTTGGTTACCAAAAAAGTTTGGAAGTATTTGAGAATTTTGGGAATTTGTTTGAGATTAGATTTTGGGAAAGGAGAGAAAATTTTGAATAAAAATATTTTTTAAAATAAGTATTGTATTAGAGTTTGTGAAAGTGGATAGATAAAGTTAAAAAAAGTTAAAAAGTTGTTTGAATATAATTTTTTAAGATTATTTTTTGATATGGTGTTTGTAAAAGTTGTATTGATTTTTGTGTTTGAATAATGATTAGATGATAAGTTGAAATTTTAAAATAGAAAAGTCTTTTGCGTTGAAGTTATGAGAAATGTTGAACAATTCTGAAAACAAACCAAACAAGGCCGAATCTGTCCAGTCTAGACCAAGCCCGATTGTTAGACCGCGTGTAAGATCCATCCACAAGGGGGTTATCTATAAGGTCCCATTCACCTATAAAATTAGAGAACCCGACCACCATAGGGCTAAGCCATGTTTGGCAAGAGGAGTTTTCCATCTATAGTAAGAACTTTTTCATCTATAGTTCAATTTTTTCTCAAATTCTTTTCCAAATATACAAAATTCTCAAAAACATTTCACTTAAAAACCTTTTCAAATCTTCAATTAAAAAACAACATAAAATCTATACAACTTCATCTCATTTCCATTTCTTCACTATTCACAAAAAACTTCTCAACCTCTTTACATCCAAACATCCACCAAGACAATCATCTCCCAATCTCTTGTGTAGGAACAGGGTAACATAGAAGTTACCTCCAATGCACCAAGGCACTTCCTACCAACTGCACAAACCGGCAATATAAAACATCTACTAATACCCAAATGTCTACTAAATATTGGCAAAAGCCCACATGAAAGCATCTTCCACAATTTTAAAGGTGCAAGCCATCATATATTCCCCAATGCACTCCTCAACTTTCTCCACCATCTTTTGTCCCACATCACTAGAACTCCATCCAAAGCCCCCATAGGAGGCAATATATGACCATCTATGAATGGACCCCACAGATCCAAACCATATTTCTGGAAATAACTTCCATTTTCATCTTCTACAAGCATACAATATCAACCTTTCAAAGTCGAAGTAGTTTTCTAATCCGGAGGCATATTGGACCTCGTTCAGCCCCTGGACATTTGAGGATAGAATCTAAGGCTTCATAATACAATTGATGTTGCCCTCCCTCTTGATTTGCCTCGACTTGAATTCCCTTCCTTTGCATCTGTTAGAATACATAGTTATTATTAGTGTATGTTATGAGGGTATAATGGTCATTTTATGTATATGTATACTCAGACAGCAATCAATGAATATACAACAAAGTATTTTTCTCTCTCATTTTTCGCCTTCATGGTATCAGAGTAGTCTAGTGGTGTTGAGTAGTCTAGTGGTGGTTTGGTGGTGGTTGTGCCACGAAGCTAGTGGTGGTTGTTGGTTGTGCGTGTTTCGGCCGGAAGTTTCCTTTCCAAAGTGTTTCCAGTGACAGAAGGTGTCATCTCCGGCAATGGACACTAGAATTGAGCTCACTGGCATGGTCTATCCACTCCAGTGAGACAAACTGGTCAGATGTTCATTAGCTCCTGAATCAATGATCCATGGATTTTGGGTAGATGAGACAAGACATGCAGATGCTACACCTGGTTGGGCAAGAGTAGCTCTGGAAGATGAAGTCGCTCATGTGACTAAAAACTGATCATACTCATCCTTTGATATGCTAACCATCTCTAGAGTCAAGTTGGAGCTCGTTGCCTATGATGTAGCGTCTTGGCAAATGGCCTGATTAGCGGACCCAGATGGTCTACCATGTAGATCCCAACAATAGTCCACCGAGTAGTTAGTGCGACCACAATGGGTGCACTTACGAGATTCACGACCTTGAGTGCGGTTACCTCTGGCATCACGTCCCCTACATGCACCTTTACCACTCCGGCTTCCATGCCCACTAGGAGCAACATAGGAGGTAACTAAAGCAGATCTCTCATTACTCTGATCAAAAGACAACTGAGATCCCTATCCAGATAATGAGGCTCACTGAAGTCGGGAGAACACATCAGGAAATGAGGGAAGCTGTGGCTTGGCAAAACTTGAGAGCGCACCAACTCATATTCAAGTTTTAAGCCAATAAGAAAACGAACAACATTGAACTCTTCACGTTGTTTTAGTATAGTTGAAACATCAGAAATGATACGTTGATAAATTTTGAGTTCTTCACATATGCTCATCACTTGAGAATAATACTCTTCCAGGCCCAAAGTACCCTGTATGCAAAAAATTGTCGACACAACTCATAAATACGGTTGTGTTTCCAGCACCCAAGTACATCTGTTTGAGATGCCTCCATATCTCTTGAGCAGTGTCAAAGTGAACTAAACTAGCATAAATATTAGGCTCAATACTAGCCAACATCAATGAGCAGATTTGAGCATCTTCTTGCTCCCATTGAGCAAGAGTAGAACTAGTTGAATCAGGCATTGGATCAACCAAGTGGGTACGACGAAGACCCTTGCCTTTCAAAAACATTTCAACAGATTTTGACCACAATATATAGTTTTTTCCATTCAATTTCACCGTAGTCATAGGCATATTAACGTTTGGTGCAATACACAGTGACTCAAACTTAGCTGCCATGGAGAAAAGTATGAAAATATGGATGGAAACTGAACAAATACAAGCTGGAAAAATAGATACCCAACTTAAAACCAAAACTCGGATCTGTATTGGTTGAAAACAGACTGTACGGGCCAAAACAACCAATTTTTGCTACTGAACCGGCCTATTTCGGGTTTGCCCATATCGGGTCCAAAGAAAAGCTTAAACCGAGAATAAGCTATCCTAACCAGGGATAAGAGAAGCTAGGTAACTGTATTCCTGTTACCAAACAGGTTTTATTCTAGATAGGAATAGGTTCTTGCTCCAGATTGGGACATGCATACTCAAGGATAGGATAGTGGAGACCCACAACCAAACACCTCGAGACTTCCTCTCCGGCCTGCAATGAACAGTCCTTCCGGCAGCCGTTGGAGACGGAAAAACTCACCGGAGTGGACAAACCACGCCGACAAGCTCGATTCTAGTGTCCATTACCGGAGAAAACCACTTTTGTCACCAGAAACCTCTTGGATAAGAAAAACTACTGACCGAAAAACCTCACAGCCACTATGCACAGCCACCAGCGACCACCAACAACCACCACTAGCTTTGTCACACAACCACCACCGACTAGCCACCAACAACCAGTTAAAACTGCTAGACAAGTGGCCTCGGGACAAGCCTCGACATTGCCCTTGGGAGGCAAGGATAGCACCATGGCTAGCCTACACGCATGCCTTGGCCCGTGCCGTGACACGCACGGGGCGCCCAGCATGCAGGTCAGCAAGGTTCAAAGCTGCACGCGGCCTGGCATACGCACACTCATGCTCATGCACATGCTCAAGCCCTTGCGCGCACCCTTACATGCGCCCCACGCCTCAGGCCAGCCAGGTTAGTGGCATGCCTTGGCAAGTGTGCCATCCAGCGCACAGCTCCAGCCCGTGCCTTGCAGGCTAGGCCAGTGGCATGCCCACCAGGCATGCCATCCAGCGCATAGCTCCAGCCCATGCCTTACAGGCTAGGCCAGTGGCATGCCCACCAAGCATGCCATCCAGTGCATGGCTCCAGCCTATGCCTTGCAGCTTCAATGCCCAGGCCACCAGCCTGGGCCATGCAACACGCACACATGGCTCACCACCAGCAGGCCTTGCATAGCATTATGCCATGCCCACCAACGGGCCCTTGCATGGCACCATGCCATCCCCATCAGCAAGCCATGTTGTGCCACCCAACCACGGACCAAACCGAAGACCACCATGCACCATCCTAGCCCACCATGGGCTCATGCATGCCAAGGCCAACTTGGCCCATGCCATTATGTTATTTCCTTTTATTTATTTATTTTCAAGGGGCCTTTTGGGGGTTTCCAAGTTGTAACTCTTATAAATAGGACCATTAGTCTTTTCTTTCACATCTTTTGACAATTTGCTTTGGACAGCTTTGTTCTTGAGATCATCCATTTCGGTGCTTAGCACTTGGGCTCTTTGGGGTGCAATTCGTGAATCCCTAAGGAGAGAATCACACTTTGCAATTCGTGAATAAGTGTGGTTCAATCTTTCAATCGTATGAGTATTATTCATTCACTCTCGTCTTCCATTTACTTTCCATTGATCTTATTATTTTATGTGCATTGTTCTTGAATTGTTCTTGAGTTGTTCTTGAGAATTCATTTTGTTCTTCAGTTATTCATTGCCATTGTTCCCCATTTGCCTCATTTGATCCATCCAAGCACTTAGTGCCACCCACTATAGTGTTTGCCCTACTCCACCCCCAATGCTCCATAAGGAAACTCTTTCCCTATAGGAGCCTTGACCACCTCCAATTCCAATCCCTTAATTTAAGAAATTGATAATCCTCTTCAATCCCTTAATTTAAGGAATTTTCAATCATTATCAATTCCTTAAATCTATCATCTCTTAAATCTCTCAAGTCCACATTGACTTACCAAACTAGCCCCACCAAATCCTCAAGGATTCCTACCACTTAGAAATCCTTCCAAAAACCTAGCCTCCATCCACCTTGGCGCCACCTAAGTTCCCTTGGGCAATTTCGGCCACCCTAGTTGCCTCTTAGCCAAAAACCCTAGCCTCACTCACTCACATCAACCCTAGCCCAATCAACTTGGCACTACACTCAAGGAACAAGCCCTAGCCATCCATAGAGAATTCTGAACCCTAAACACTTAGCCTACCCAATTCCATCACCATCTCCATCATTTCACATCCCAAACACCTACCCATTGTTGAAGGCCAAGCAAGTTGGCAAGATCACTCGGTCACCAACATCACCAAGGCTAGCTCGTGGACTTAATGTTTAGTGACAAGACTGGGGTCCCTAACACAACCACTGCTAGCTCCGTCGCACAGCCACCACTGACTACTCAACGCTCTGATACCATGTAGTCGAAAAACCAAGAGAGAGAAAAGACTTTTTGTTGTGTATTTCATTGACTATTGTCCAAATATACATATACATACAATGACCATTATACCCTCATAACAAACACTTAATTACAATTATGTATTCTAACAGAGGTAACCATGCGCTACTCAGATCTAAAGCTGAAACACTCACCGACATGATTGCCTAACAACCAAAGGAAGAAGAACCAACTTCAAATACCAGTTGCCTAACACTCCCCTTAACCCATCATACCTGTCGGGTTATCTATCTAAAGCCTGCCCCAATCTTATTTTTACCTTTCCCCTTATCAACAGGTTTGGGTCTGTTAACGGTAGCATGGCCCAAGAATTTATCATGCCCATTAAGAGTAACTGGGTCAATCATGCTTGTGGCCTTATTTTTACCCTTTTCGTGGATTGGTCCAAGTTCCAATCTCAAATCCATGCCCAAGCCAACATCAACTTGCAGACTGTTCACCAACTCTTTCAATTCTTCCAATTGCCATTTCATATAAAAAAAAAAGGGTGCGTTGCACACAACCCTCTGCAGAGCCACCTTCGGTAACACCACCATCCTTTTCTGCTTTGCACTACAATTAAAACCATCCACGTGTTTTTACTAGGAGAGGATTTTTTTTTTATGACGAGGAATTCTAGAGACCATGCAACTGCAAAACGAGGTGGATCACAAGAGATGCATCTTACTAGTCCGAATGGTCACTTCTTCCTCCACAAAATCCTCCTGTTGCATGCCCCTATTACCAAAGCTAGACATCGCAAAGCATCTTGACACCTCCACACTTCCTTGTACGACCGTAGCTTCCCCATTTCCACCTCGTATAAACATGGCGGAATCAAAATAAACTCTAAAGGTCATATATACTACGAGTTTTGGTAGTAATGATGGGGATAGAATGCTTTGGAGGTCGAATGGGAGCAAAAAGTATTCTGTTTGCTTTTTTTTTTTTTTTATAAGTAGTTTTCTGTTTGATCTTTCTACAAGGTCTTGTCATCTCAGAGTCCTATTTCTTTTCCTTGAAAGTGTATTTGGAAGTGTAGGGTGCCTTCCAAAGTTGTTTTCTTCATTTGGACCATCTCTCTTCGGAAAATCTTAGACTATTGACAATTTGAGGAAGCATGATCTTATTGTCATGGATTGGTGCTACATGTGTAAGAAGAATGGTGAATCCGTGGATCATCTACTATTGCATTGTGAGGTGGCAAGGCGTTATGGGATGAGATTTTCAATAGATCCAGAATTGGTTAGGGCCTTTGAGGGTGGTGGATCTCTTAGCTTCCTAGAAAGGTCTTCATGGTTGTTCTCAAGTGGCTGCAGTTTGGAGAATGATTCCTTTGTGCCTTATGTGGCATGTATCTAGATGGAAATAAATGATAGGTGCTTTGAGGATAGGGAGTCCTCTTTGGAAGAACTTAGAAATCTTTTTGTGCAGCCCCTATTGCTTTGGTTCTACCATTGTGCTCAATTGAACTAGTGTTCATGATTTTCTTCCAATCCTTCCGGGATGGCAATGAAGCCTCATCTACCTCCACGACCCTATTCCACCATCACCATATAAGGCCGTCTGAATTGATGCATCATTGAGCCAAATATAATCTCCTCTGTTCATGGAATGTCTTGAAGAATTCTTTACCTCCCACCAACAGAGTGCATGCATCCACCGTGATTGCTAGCCAAGCCACCATGACTGTGCCAGCAAAAATCTCCTGCACCACCTTTCAGCTCCTTTGCATGATGCGAATAGCATCAGCACCCTCTGACACAAAGTGAAACACCTTCACATCAAATAGTAACTTCTTCAAAACACCCATCCTCCCCACTAGTCCTTTAAGAAACCAATATTCCTACCTAACAAGTCGAACCAGAAGTAATTTTGTACATAACTTGTCTCTTTCTTTCTTCTTTTTTAACCTTCTTTCAGTTTATGCTAGTCAGAATGTCCCTTTTCCATGTACTCAACTGCTTTTGATAGTCCCATTTGCTCTCCTAGGTATGACATCTATGTCCTCTATCAAGAGAGCATAGATTACGCAAGGCATACTAATTCTAAAATGAATTCTTTAAATTACATATTTTGGTAACTGATGACTACAGAAGTGTTGGTGCCGGTAACAGAGTCTCCTCGACAGATCTAAGTTTTTAACAATCTGTAGATATATGTGCAAATGTTTGTGTATTCCTCATTTATTTGCATTGAAATATAAATAATGTTACCCTGTAATACATGAATATAACACTCGTAAAGAGGAAGAAACAACAGAAAACAATCATAACAATCTTAAGCATGGGTTGCTCTGACATATAAAAGTGATAGCAAGAGAAGATCAGAGATTAAGTGATCGACAGATTTGCTATCTTAAATATACTTAATAGGACAGTTTTTTGGCCTCCACTCAAGTGACCGTTTCCTTTAACTTACCCATGCTCTGCTCCCACTAAAAAAAAAAAAAAAAAAAACACCCCATTTATCCCCTCTACTGGTCGTGATATGTGATTCACATGCTAGGTAGCAGCAAAATAGGTTCCCATCTATAATTTAATACTAGTGAAGAAAAATAATGTCACAAAGAGTGAACTATTGATGATCTACGCTCCTCAATAAAAAAAAGGATACTCCATGAAAGTAGAAAATATTGAAAGGATATATTACCTGCTGTTTGAACTTTCAATCGTGAAGTTGTTGGCAACTAAATTACTGCATTAGTACAATCCATAAGATCCCAATGTCAGCTTCATCATGAGGAAAAAGGCATTCAAGCCCAAAAACACATACTGATGTAAAGAATAGTACACATACAGCTGTAAATTTTCTTGGCTGACCCAAGAAGGAAAGCTTCCAACTAAATTATTATAAGACAGATCACTGCAAGCATAAGACAACAAGAATGTTAGGTAAATGCATTCCATTAAATTAGCAATAATGCCTATTTCGTTTGTATTAATATAATTGTCTTCTTACTTATCAAAAAAATAAATTAGTAACAATGCCACGTTCGGTACCAAAACTAGTCATTAGACATGTGACATTAATGCTTTAAAATTAGTTTTTGCTGCCTGATTGTTGGAAATGGAAAAAGAATAAAAAAATTAAAAAAAAACGACTGCTATTTTTCATTAAATTGCTACTCTTGTTTATGCTAGATAAAGTTTTGATATTTCAAATAAGTAATGACAGCAGTTCTAAAAAGGGAAAAGCCGACTGAGTTCCAAGGTTTTAGTTGAAATGAGTCTGCAGCCTCAAATCCATATTTTTATATTGGTCATTAGGATATGACCATACAAATCAATCTGGTGTTCATCAGAGTTCAGTCTTTTCTTAAATTGCTTTTGGACATACTGAAATGCCAAAAAGCAAAGAGGAAATATTTAATCATCCAGAGTAATAATTAGATTACTACATGGAGATCAGAAATTCGATTATTCAAAACTTGGATTTATGATCTCCCTTTGTACATGTCTCTTCTCAATTCTGATTGTTATAGCTGACTATATAAGTAGTGGCTATATATGGCTATTCAAAATGCTGACCTAAGAGAGCATATGTTAATAGGAATAGGAATCTGTACTACCTCTCAACAATGAATAGAATATAAATCGTTCCTATACATATATATATACACACACACACACACACATCAGATGGTTCAGAAAAACCTTATACATTTTTATCAACCAAAAGGGAACCATTTCAATTGTAATGAAAATAATGTTGTGGAATGCAAATAATGTCTTAGGCACTTACATGTTAAGAAGAGACACTCTCTTTTGTGCTGGCAGGGTGCCATTTAACAGATTATTTCCAAGAAACCTGATAATGAAATCAATAGTACATGCTTTAATACCAAGAAGAGTATGAATGTAGAATATGCAGTTAAGCAAATGTAGAATATTACAAGTTAGCAAGCGAACTCAGATTGAAAAGCGAATCTGGAATCTGCCCTGCTATGTTGTTGAAGCTCAAATCCCTTAAAAAAAGTAACATAATTTATCGTGTGCAGTCATAAACAAAGTAATTATCACCCAGTTGTGAGACAAAAAAGCTATCTACAAGTAATTAACACACAATCTTTAAGAAACATTAGCCAACAAAATTTAAGCCCAACACACCATCCCAACAAGAACAAATGAGCAACAAACTGTGAAAAATAACATGACAATTATATCAAAATTGGATGAGTATTTAGATTTTTAACAGGTTGGGCTTGTCCAACCTAATAAATAACGGAGAGGTTCCTGCTTCCATTACTTGGGATCAAATTTAAATGCAACCTAACAGATTACCAGCAACACACGTGCCTAAAGAGTTGCCAATCAATGTATATTACTTACAGCTGTGTCAAATTTTGGTAGTCTTCTATATTGGATGGAATTGAATCAGAAATGTTATTATTCCTCAGCACTCTGCAACATTTGTAACTATATTGTTATACCGTATTCTAGAAAACCAAAACAAAGAAAGAAAACAAATAAATCAATTGATAGGAAATTCCAAATAACAAGCTTTGGTGTTGCCTTACAAGAGAGTTAGAGACTTCATATCCTTTATAAATGCTAGTGAAGAACTCCCATTAGACAGATCACTTATTAACCTATATCAAACAAAAGATTATTAGCTTACATATCTGCAAAGTGCCAGATAGAAAAAACAGTACATAAGAGATATAGACACTCACAGCTCTTGAAGAGAAGTCAAATTGGAAAATGCTGAGGGTATTGGACCTTCGAAAGAGTTACCTTGAAGCCTCCTACAAAAGCATTTGGTTTGGGCTAATCATAAATTGTGCACAGATGTATTGTGTATGCAGAATATACAAGGCAAACATTAAGTTTTATCAATCATAAACTCATAACAACAGTGTTTCATATTGACTTTGTAGCATAACAAAACCTTGAGCCTCATTGATCATGAATGATCAGAACAGAAACGAAAGGGCTAGGAATAGTCTTACAAGGCAATAAGCTTTGACCAAGTCGCTATGAAATCAGGTATGCTGCCGGTGAGTTCATTGTCTGATGCCCAACTGTGAACAAAAATGTATTTCCTCAAACAATTTTAGTAGATTTTGTTTTATTTATCATGTATATGTATTCTAGTAAGATTTGAAGTAGGAAATGTAGTAGTCAGCAAGTTCTTACACTCTCTGGAGGTTCTGTAATTTAGCAAATGTGGAGGGAATCTCACCACTAACTCCAGAGCTATCAAAGTAGCTGTCAGAGTAAACAACTCGAGTGAGTCTACTGATATTTGATATACAATCCTCAGATTGTGAAAATTTCATTCTAACGGTTAAGGAGTTCAACTATTGAAAGACAGGTGTCAAGCCATCATTAGATCCCCTTCAAGTTGCCCACTCTTTAAGAGAAAAAAAATCAAAATCACTCATGGTTGGCTTCTAGAATTAAATATCAAATAAATGCAATTGCAGGTACCAACTCTCTTCAATAGCTGTGTCATCTCTACTTCCTTACTGACACTGCTAATTTACTCAAGAATGTGAATAAGAAACATCACTGTTATAAGATTTATTCTCAGAGAGTTCTTATAATCTGGAGCCACAGTATTGATACTTGCAGAAGCTTTATCAGAACCATTTCTAAAGTCATCGGCACAGCTACAAGATGCAATCAAATGGATTTGCAGAACTTACACTGAAGATGGAAAGTTAGAATTGTACTTACATTTGTTCTAATTTCACTAAATTCCCAAGCTCAGATGGCAAAGAACCAGAGAAGTTATTCGACCCAAAACCACTGCAAATTTTACAAGTAAAACAGTAGATAAATAATAAGCCAAAGACTTGATTCCCAAGACTAACATCATCAAGATCAGGTATAGAAGATGCAGGAAGCAACAGAACAGACATAAACTTGAATATGGATTAGTACATGAAGAAGAAAACAGAGAGAGAAAAATACTTTTGTTGTATATTCATTGATTGCTGTCGGACTATACATATACATACAATGATTATTATACCCTCATAACATACACTAATTACAACTATGTATTCTAACACTCCCCCTCAAGTTGAGGCATATATATCATATAAACCTAACTTGGAACAAATAAGCTTTAGCCGACTATAACACAGTGGTTTGGTAAACACATCTGCAAGTTGATCAGCAGACTTCACAAAGGATGTAGAAATGTCACCACTGAATATCTTATCTCAAATGAAGTGACAATCAATCTCAATGTGTTTAGTCCTCACATGGAACATAGGATTAGACGCAATATGCACTGCAGCTTGATTATCACAAAATAACTAAAGAGGGACAGGAGCTGGAAACCTAATCTCCTGAAGAAAGTGTTGCAACCATGTCAGCTCACTAGCAGTGTGAGCCATTGCTCTGTATTCAGCCTCTGCACTAGATCGAGCTTCTACTGTTTGATTCTTACTCTTCCATGTAACTAAGTTACCTCCAAAAAAAGTACAATATCCAGTAGTCGATCTTCTATTTGAAGGAGATCCTGCCCAATCAGCATCTGAAAAAGCTTCAATTCTAATATGTCCATTTGGTCTATACAACAATCCAAGGCCAGGAGCTCGCTTAAGATACCAAAGAATATGGATTACAGCATCCCAATGTGAGACCCTAGGCATTTATAGAAATTGGCTCAATACACTCACTGCATAAGAAATATCAGGTCTAGTGATAGTTAGATAATTTAATTTTTCAACAAGTCTTTGATACCGATCTGGATCTCCAAACAACTCTCCTTCCTCTTTCAAGAGTTTAGGATTTGGATCCATAAGAGTGTCAATAGCCCGTGCACCTAACATGCCAGTTTCTTCCAAAAGATCAAGTACATATTTTCTCTAAGATAAGTTAATACCTTTTTTAGATCTACTGACTTCGATTCCAAGAAAGTATCTAAGTTTGCCCAAGTCTATTGTCCGAAACTGATCATGTAAAAATTTTTTCAGCCTGGCGATTCCAGCTGAGTCACTTCCAGTAATTACAATGTCATCTACATATACAACCAATAAGATATGACATGCATCACTATGTAGATGCAATACCGAGTGATCTGTTTGACATCTATGAAGACCAAATGCCAATACAGTATCAAAGAACCTCCCAAACCATGCTCGAGGAGAATGTTTCAAACCATATAATGCATTTTTTAACTTGCACACAGTATCTCGACACTCCCCCTAAGCAACAAACCCAGGTGGTTGCTCCATAACATTTCCTCATTTAAGTCATCATGTAGGAATGCATTTTTAACATCCAACTGAAATAAAGGTCAATCCAAATTAGCAGCAAGAGAGATTAATACCCGAAAAGATAAAATTTTGGCAATGGGGGAGAAAGTCTCGTCATAGTCAATGCCATAAGTTTGGGTGTAATCCTTAGCAACCAAGCGAGCTTTCAGTTGTTCCACAGAACCATTAGGATGAAATTTGACTATATATACCCATCTACAGCCAACAAGTTGTTTTCCCGGCGGTAGAGGAACAAGATCCCATGTCCCATTATGGTGAAGTTCATCCATTTCATTTTCCATAACTGTCCTCCATCCCAGATCAAATAAAGCATCCTGTACTGTCTTAGGAACAGAAAATTTTGAAAGTTGAGAAGTAAAAGATGAAAAAGATGGAAACAAGGCATGACAAGAGGCATATTGGTTGATAGGATGTTGAGTAACACAAGAACGAGTACCTTTTCGTAGAGCAATAGGTGGAGATTCTAACGCACTAGGTAACTCAGGATCTAAAGACGAAGACAAAATTGGTGGAGGTAGGGAAGCTGAGGGCCGTAAGCGACGCGGGTACACCTGTAAAGGTACAAGAGAAGGCACTAAAGAGGGTTGGGTAACAGTGGATGATTATAGAGGAGAAATGGTAAGAGTAGGTAATGGAAGAGGATCAACTCAACAACCAAAAACGTGTCTGAGAAATAGGGTATTGACTCAAAAAATGTGACATCAGCACTCTTGAAGTAACATCTAAAAGCAGGACTATAGTAGCAATATCCTTTTTGAGTCCGGGAATAACCAACAAAGAAACACTTGGTAGCACGTGGATCAAGCTTATCAAAGCTTGGGCCAAGGTTATGAACATAGCAAACACACCCAAAGATTTTGGGAGGAAAAGAAAAAGTTGGCAATGAGGGAAACAAGATGGAGAATGGAGATGAACCATCGAGGACAGATGAAGGCATACGGTTGATAAGGTGACACGCAATAAGAACACCATCACTCCAAAAACGTTTAGGAACATGCATGAAAAGTAAAAGTGCTCGGGTTACATCTAACAAATGGCGATTTTTGCTTTCAGCCACCCCATTCTGTTGGGGTGTATAAGAGCATGAAATTTGATGAACCATTCCTTTATTGCTTAAGTAAGCAGCAAAGACACTAGATTGATATTCTTTAGCATTGTCAGAACACAAAATTTAAACTTTTTGTCCAAATTGAGTTTCAATTTCTTTTCGAAAGATTTTAAATATGGAAAGAAGTTCAGGTCGTGCTTTCATCATAAACAACCATGTCATACGAGAATAGTCATCAACAAATGTAACAAAATACTAAAACTTGTTTGATACAATATTGATTGGTCCCCATATATCAGAGTGAACCAATGCAGAAGGATAAGATACTCGATTATCAACTCGAGGTACAAAAGACACACGATGGTGTTTACTAAGCTGACATGTTTCACAAGGAAAATGAGACACATTTCCAAGATTCCTACTTGACGTTTCAAAAGAGAAAGAGATGGGTGTCCAAGGCGGCAATGTCATCCAAAAGCGGATGATGATAAGGAAGTGAGGGCTTAAGTGGGTGACTGCTTGACATCAAGGGAACACAGGTCACCAACTTCATACCCCATACCAATCTTCTTCCCCGTCTTGAGATCCTGAAAGATACATCCAAAGGGATAAAAGGTCACAGAACATTGAAGATTTTGAGTAATTTTACTAATGGACAGCAAACTAAACGAAAAACTAGGAGCGTGTAGCACAGATGACAAGGATATAGAATCGGTGAGCTTGGTGGATCCAATGCCTGTAACTTTAGCAAGAGTAACACTCTAGGAAAATGACATAGTACCAAACTTAGATAAGGAATGAGACAAACCGGTCAGATGTTCATTAGCTCCTGAATAGATGATCCATGGATTTTGAGTAGATGAGACAAAACATGCAGATGTTGTACTTGGTTGGGTTGGAGTAGCTCTAAAAGATGAAGCCGTCCGTTTGACTAAAAGCTAGTCATACTCATCCTTCGATATGCTAATCATCTCTGGAGTCAAGTTGGAACTCGTTGCCTGTGATGTAACATCTTGGCAAATGGCTTGCTTAGCGGACCCAGATGGTCTACCATATAGATCCTAACAATAGTCCACCGAGTGATTAGTGCACCACAATGGGTGCACTTACGAGATTCACGACCTCGAGTGCGGTTACCTCTGGCATCACGTGCTCCATGTGCACCTCTACCACTCTGGCCTCCACGCCCACTAGGAGCAACATAGGAGGCAACTAAAGTAGATTTCTCATTACTCTAATTAGAAAACAACTGAGGTCCCTGTCCAGATAATGTGGCTCACTGAAGTCAGGAGAACACATCAGGAAATGAGGGAAGCTGTGGGCTTGCTAAAATTTGAGAGCGCACCGACTCATATTCAGGTTTTAAGCCAACAAGAAACCGAACAACATTGAACTCTTCACGTTGTTTTAGTATAGTTGAAACATCAGAAGTGATAGGTTGATAAATTTTGAGTTTTTCACATATGCTCATCACTTGAGAATAATACTCTTCCAGACCCAAACTACCTTGTTCCAACCCAAAAAATTGTCGACACAACTCATAAATACAGGTTGTGTTTCCAGCACCCAAGTAAATTTGTTTGTGATGCCTCTATATCTCTTGAGCGGTGTCAAAGTGTACTAAACTAGCACAAATATTAGGCTCAATACTAGCCAACATCAAGGAGCAGATTTGAGCATCTTCTTGCTCCCATTGAGCAAATGTAGAACTAGTCGAGTCAGGCATTGGATCAACCAAGTGGGTACGATGAAGACTCTTGCCTTTCAAAAACATTTCAACAGATTTTGACCACAATATATAGTTTTTTCCATTCAACTTCACTGTAGTCATAGGCATATTAACGTTTGGTGCAATAGATAGTGACTCAAACTTAGCTGCCATAGAGAAAGGTATGAAAATATGGGTGAAAACTGAACAAATACAAGCTGGAAAAATAGAAACCCAGCTTAAAAACCAAATCTCGGATTTGTACCGGTTGAAAACAGATTGAACCGGTCGAAACAAGCAATTTTCGGGTCTGAACCAGCCTGTTTCGGGTCTGAACTGGCCTATATCGGGTTTGGCTGTATCCGGTTCAAAGAAAAACTGAAAACCAAGAATAAGCTATCATAACCAGGGATAAGGGAACCAGGGTTACCGTATTCCTACTACAAAACAGGTGCTATTCCAGATAGGAATAGGCTCTTACTCTAGGTTGGGGGCATGCACAGTTGAGGATAGGATATTGGAGAACTGCAACCAAACGCCCCGAGACTTCAAGTTCAGCCGGTGATAAACAGCCCTTCCGGCAGTTGATGGAGACAGGAAACTCACCGGAGTGTACAGACCACGCCAGCGAGCTCGATTCCGGTGTCCATTACCGGAGATAACACCCTCTTGTCACTAGAAACACTTTGGAAAAGAAAACTTCCGGCTGAAAAGAAAAAGGACGCACACACAGCCCCTATGCACAGCCACTAACCACCAACAACCACCACTAACTCCATCGCAGAACCACCACCAGAATACTCAAAGCTCTGATACCATGAAGACAAAAATAGAGAGAGAAAAATACTTTTGTTGTATATTCATTGATTGCTGTCAGACTATACATATTCATACAATGACTATTATACCCTCATAATATACACTAATTACAACTACATATTCGAACAGTACAAAATGTCCACTTTTGTGTGTACCTTTTGTCAAACCTATTACTGTCCAAAAATGAAGGCATTGAGAAGAAAGGACAGCATTTAAAAAGACAATTAACATCTGTAAAAGAGAGCAGCAAAACCAAGATGCACATAGATGGCGTACAAAATGAAAAATTATGATAACTTACAATGATATTAAATCAGAAAGATTCCCAAGCTCCTTTGGAAGCTCCCCTGATAATGCATTAATGCCAAGACTCCTAATTTATTGAAAAGGAGAAAAGGCAAAAGGTTAACCCATATTAGATGCACCATGTAACAGGGTTTTGATAAAAATTTGGATGGGGCTTACAGGTATTGCATGCGAGTTAGATTGCCAATGGATGCAGACAGGTTACCTGTCAAATAATTTTGGCCCAAATTCCTGTCATATATGGAGGAATATTAGCATATTTAGCTGAGTAACAACAAATTCTAATGATATAAAGTGTAATAGGAATAGAAATAAGGTTGTCAGGAAAAAGAACCCAAAAATTGTAGCCTATTGTTTATAGCTGAGTAACAACAAATTCTAATGATATAAAGTGTAATAGGAATAGAAATAAGGTTGTCAGGAAAAAGAACCCAAAAATTGTAGCCTATTGTTTATTAATGTCCCAAGACATTATAAATACACATATGCCCTTAATAATAGAAAACAGAAAATATCAAATATGTTAACACTCCCCCGCTCAAGCTGAGGCAAAGATACCTCACTTGCTCAATTTGCATAAAGCTGTGAGAAAGACACTACTAGATACTCAGGTTGTTAAGATATCTGCAAGTTGTTCTTCTGTCTTCACATTAGATACCAAATAATCTTCCACAAATATAAAATAACCTGTGGTAAATCTCCAATCTGTAAATGATCCAGACCAATCTACATATGGATATGATTCTGTCTTCAATTGATCATTTTTTGTGACTAAAGTGAGAAAGTGAGAATAACAAACTTTTACCATGTGAAGATTTCAGATAGTGACCACTTTCATATGAGGTCCTTTGGCAAGCACATAAACTGACTCACCGCACTCACCATCTTGGCAATGTCTGGACGAGTATGATATAGCTGAATTAGTCTTCCAACCAATCTTTGGTATCTGCCATCATCCATTATATTCCCGTCAACATCTTATAACCTTTTATTTTGTTCTACAGGGTTGTCAACTGCATCACTGTTTTCTTGAGTAGATCAGAGACAATTTCTCTGGGAGCCAAAAATACCACGTCTCGAATTTAATCTTGCTATCTGAATACACAAAAAATACTTCGGACTTCCCAAGTCTTTTATCTCAAACTCACTAGCCAGATATTTATTTAGCCTTTGAAAAACCTCATCATCATTCCTTGTCAACACCATGTCACACAAACAATCATAGTATACGATCAGTATACGATCAGCCTAACCTTGTTTACGACCACTTCATTATATTGCTTGGGAAAACCTCTCAAACCATGCCTTAAGAGACTGTTTGGCCCATATAGGACCTTATTTAGCTTACACATGGTTGATGATAATTGAGGGCCAGTGGAAGCTCCTTTATACTTCTTCCTCTAGATCCCAACAAAGGAAATTCTTCACATCAAACTGCTAAAACCTTTCGACACCAATTTAGCCTTCTCTCCACACATCCATCAGCCTTATGCTTTACCATGAATACCCATTTACATCCTACCATTTTTTGCTTTAGGAAATTCACAAGGTTCTGTGTGTTAATTTTGCGAAGAGCTTTCATCACTTCCTGGTCTGTTTCCCTCCACCTTGGATCCCCTAGGGCATTTAATAAGCGTTGGGGGATAAATATAGAAGACAATTTGGAGATAAAAGTGGATACTGATAGGATGGTGAAAGCTTTTGGCAAGTAACAAAGTGAAAAATAGGAAATTGAGTAAAAGATCCAACTTCTTATGTCGTGAAATGGGAAGATTTACATTATCAAAGACCCAAAATGGGTCTAGCCTACAAGTAGCACTAGGATTACCTGAATCAGAAGACGATGCACAATAGCAAGGATGAATCCAATCGACTAGGGGGGCCCTACCCCCACCCCGCCAAGGGTTTTTGAAAAAAGGTATATATTAAAAAGAAAAAATTATAATATCTTTTTTCTATATTTTTGCTTTTTTATAAATTAAAAAATATAATAAAAACAGGAAAAAATTAGAATCTTGCCAAGTTCTATATGTGAATATAAATAATAATTTTTGCTAATATATGAATTTTCTTGAATTATACACTAGTTAATTAAAGTTTAACATTTGTTTTACAGATTTTAATTATATTAGCTTTGGACATTTTTTTATTTGATCATGAGGTTAATAGTTTTTATTCATTGAACAAGTATCCAGTTCAAATAATAATATTTATTTATTTTATATCTGTATTAAAATTCGTGGGTTCGTCCCTACGTTACAGGGAGCAGAGAATGGTTGTAATCTTGTGGTGTCTGGAGTAAACACTCAATTCCTTCACTCTGACCAGCTGCTACATCCTACTGCTTTTTTTCCCTCTAGGTAATTCAACAAGGTCCCATGTGTTATTTTTGTGAAGTGCTTTAATCTCTTCCTACATTGCTTCCCTCCACCTCGGACCCCCAACAGCCTTTCATAAACTTCCAGGAATAAATGTAGAAGACAACTTGGAGACAAAAGTGGAATACGATGGTAAAAGATTTTCGTAAGAAGCAAAATTAAAAACACAACGCTGAGTAAAAAGATCTGACTCCTTTACGTAGTGCAATAGGAAGAAAGGGTTAACTAAATGAGGAGACGAAGCATGACAGGGTGCAGAGAGAAAGAATAGTTGTACCCTTTTACTGGTGGTTCACTCTAGTCATTAACAATTAGTTGTGGTTGTCGGTCATCCTGTTCTAGGAAAGAAGGCACAGATAATGCTTAGGGTTCATAGATGTCTTCTCTTCACTATTGCTCTCCAATTGAAGAGATGTCCGAGTAAGAAGAAAGTCAGCTTGAGATTCAAAGAAAGTTAATAGTGAAGAGAAATACGGGTGACAGAAATTGAACTGCCAGATACAGATGAAAAGGAGCCATCATCCATCTAGCTTTTTCCTTGTCTGAACAGAGATGGTATGTAAAGAATAAAGATAATAAACCAGTCATAAGGTCAGACGCTTCCATATCGAAGGATCATCATAATGAACAGGATTTTTAGTGAGGTTTACATTCAATAACAAAGCCAAATTACCTAAACGAGCAAAAAAGAACAGGACACATTGGTTGATGGCTCTAGTTCAGAGAAAGTTTTTCTACCTGATCCTCTCTGAGAATTCTAGCGCCAAGACTCAACATGAGTACAGTCGTCTTAGGTTGAGTGGCACCACCAAAACAACCTCTACCTCTAGTAGGATGGCCATGATGCCTCAAACAGCTTTCTTGTGCATGCATTGATCAATTAGAATGATCACAAAAGCATATCCTTATCATCCCGTGGAGCATCATTAGCCTTTCTTTTTTTGAGAAAAAGCATCATTAGCCTTTCTTCCATCACAATTCTAGAAAATCCTTTGCTAGGACCTTCAGATGTGCAATAATGCATATTGTTCCGTAGAGGGAGAATGAAGAATGACTCCTAGGTAACTCTCCTCACTCTGAACATAAGCAAACACCTCTTAAAGAGATGAGAGAAGTTCTTTCCCCCAAACCTGAACTTGATTTACATCATATACAGAGTTCAAACAGGTAAGAAACTCATAAATGCGCCCTTACTCAAATATCTTCAAAATTCTCAGTATCTGCTTGCACATGGCCTAAAAAATCTGATAATGATCCAACCTCCTGTCACAAGGCACAAAGTCTGTGGTAACCCTGTGCCATGCCATGAGTTCGACGTTTCAACTCAAGAACTTGTATAGCATTCCCCTTTCTGGAATAAGTTTGGGTAGCAAATCCAAAATCTCAAAAGCAATGTTTAAAAACAGGTACCCTTGACTAGTATCTGGTAGCATTGAATGTACCAACCAAGACATGATTAGGGAATTTTTTCCTAAACCTTCCCATTAACCTCTACTTTTAATAAACAACATAGCAGACAAAGACTAAGCAAGATAGTCAAGTCAATCCAATCAGTTGATTTACCGAGTCGGATTTACAATTTTTTTTTAAGTAACAAAATTTATTAATCCACATAATTAGGCATAATCCAAGTACACAGGAAGTATACAAAAAAAAAACACCTAATTACAAACTAAAGAGGGAAAAACAGCATAAAAGTCATTAAGACTAGTCCTATCCAATACAATAACCGAGGCCCAAAGCAATAACGTATTAAAGCAAAAACCTCTAATCCCTCCCACCGAACGTTCTCTATTGTCGAAACAGCAAAACAACGCCCATTCCTCTCATTCGAAATACGCCACATAATGCATAGAGGCACCATCTTCCAAACAGCCGCAATTTGTTGACTGCCTTGAATACCTCTTTACGAAGCCAAAAGATTCACCACCCTCTTGGGCATCACCCAAGCAATGCCAAGGCTAACAAAAACCTCATCCCACAAAGCCTTAGCTACATCACAATGGAGAAGAAGGTGATCCGCTGATTCTCCACACCTTTTGCACATAACGCACCAATCCATTACAACAATACCGTGCTTTCTCAACTTATCAATAGTAAGAATTCTCCAATGACAAGCCAACTAACCAAAACAAAGCCACCTTGAGAGGCACTCTGCTTCTCCAAATATTTGTCCAAGAAAAATCAGTAGGAGAATGAATCGCCATGACCTTTTACAAAGATCTAACCGAAAAATTCTTATTTCCAGGATGGATCCAAAGCAATCTATCATCCCCCCCAGATTTTATGTTTAGAGCATATAACAAGCTGTAAAAAACAGTGAAGTCCCCCACCTCCCAATCCTGGACATTTCTAATAAACCTCAGACCACTGGATAAAATCAGTAGGATTATCCATATAATCAGCCACGAAAGCACCTTTATCCAAGGCAATCCTGAAAAGAGAATGGAAGACAGTCTTCAGAACATCATCTCCACACCATAAATCATGCCAAATTCTAATCCAGGTACCCCTACCCACCTCAAATCTGAAATTTCTGAAGAAAACCCCCAATCCGTTTTGAATGAATTTCCACACTCCCACACCATACACACCTCTTACTTCGTTTGAGCACCAACCTCCCCAAATACTTCCATATTTGGCATCAATAACAATCCTCCAAAGGGCATTCCCTTCTTGATGGTGATGCCACAACCATTTCCTTAAAAGTGTCGCATTAAAAGTTCTCGACTTTCTAACCCCCAAACCTCCATAAGATAAAGGAATACAAATCTTGTACCACTTTAGCAAGTGGAATTTTTTCTCTTCCTCCAAACCTCCCAACAGAAAAGCACGAAAGATCTTTTCCATTCTATTAGCCACTCCCATAGGCAAAGGAAATAAAGATATGAAAGAAGTTGGGAGGTTAGATAAAGTACTCTTGATAAGAGTGATTCTTCCCCTTTTAGACAAATAAATCCTTTTCCACAGCCAATCTACATTCAATCTTTTTGATAACCACCCTGTCCCACATTGCCTTGGATTAATGAGGTGCCCCTAAGGGAAGACCAAAATACTTCATTGGCAAAGTCGATACCTTACAACCCAAAATATCAACCAAATCACCTAAATTATTGATCAAACCAACAATGACCATTTCAAACTTTGACAAATTCACCTTTAAGCTGGAAATAGCTTCAAAACATAGAAAAGTGCCTGTAACGAATGAATCTGGTCAGGGTTTGGCTCACAAAGGATCAAAGTGTCATCAGTGAAGAGTAGATGAGAGACATTAACACTGCCATGCGAAGAGCTACCCACCAAAAAGCTTAGGATAAAACCCCTATCCACTATTGCCTTCAACATTATGCTCAAAACATCCATTGCTAGAACAAAGAGGAAAGGGGACAAAGGGTCCTCTTGTCTCAATCCCCGAGACCTATTAAAAAAACCTGCGCGGGTGCCATTAACCAAAAGCGAAAATCTAACAGTAGAGATTCAATGCTTCATCCACTTGTACCATCTCTCCCCAAAACCATACCTACCAAGAATGTACACCAAAACATCCTAGGTAACATGGTCAAATCCCTTCTCCATGTCAAGTTTACAAAGAATGCCTAGTGCTCCAACCCTAATTATACTCTCAAAACATTCATTGGTGATGAGCACGGAGTCAAGAATTTGCCTTCCCTTGACAAAAGCATTATGTGACTTCGTAATGATCTTCCCCATAACCTTGCTCAAACGATTTGCAAGAACCTTCGAGATGATCTTTTACACTCCACTAATGAGACTGATTGGACAAAAATCCTTCACCTTCACAAACCCAACCTATTTTGGAATAAGCGCAATGAACGTAGCTTTAAGTCTTTTCTAAAATTTAGAATAAGATTGAAATTCAAAAAAAAAAAAAAACTTTCATGACATCCTCCCTAACAATGTCCCAACAAGCCTGAAAGAATGCCATGGAAAAGCCATTTGGTCCCAAGTCTTTATCTTTATCCATCCCTCTCATCACATTGAGCACCTCCTCCTCTTCAAACATTCTCTCCAACCAAACCACACCAGACTGATCAATCAAATAAAAAACCAACCCGTCAACCTTGGGTCTGCAAGGATATTGCTCCATAAGGAGCTTTTCATAAAAATGAACAATGTGATCCTTAATATTTGAACAATCCATAAGAAAACTACCTTCCAAGTGAAGCACCTCAATGGCATTATTTCTTCTATGAGAATTGGAAACTCTATGAAAACATTTGGTGCACTTGTCCCCTTCCTTCAACCAAAGAGCCCGAGATTTTTGTCATCAAGAAATCTCCTCCATAAGAGTATTTTTTCAAGATCAGTTGCAATACCATGTTTCCTTTCCTTCTCATCAACTGAGTGAACCCTTGCAACCTCTTTTTCATCAAAGCAATGGAGCTCCTCGAAAAGAGAATTACTCTGATCAACAATGTTCCCAAGGACTTCCTCATTCGATTTTTTTCAGATCATTTTCAAAGCTTTGAGTTTTCCAACTAAAACAAAGCTAGGAGTACCCGACAACAGATATGAGGACCACCACAATCTCACCTTATCCAATCAGCTTTTAACCACATTCTCAAATTTAAAATATCTCCGCCCCTCATGAATACCCCTATAGTCCAATAGAATGGAGAAATGATCAGAACTTAATCTTGGAAGGCTTTTTTGACATAAGTCAAGAAAGTGATCCTCCCAAGAATGAGAGACAAGAAATCTATCCAACCTAGACCATGCCCTCCCATTCGACCAAGTAAAATCTCCCCCTACCAAAGGTAAATCAACCAAACCCAGATAAAAAATTAGATAGAAAAATAAACCATGGCCAGACCAATATGAGAATCCCCCGACCTTTCACTTGGAAACTGAGTAATGTTAAAATCATCAAAACTACACCATAGACCCTCCCACCAACTGCACAAACCAGCATTCTCATCCCAATGAAATCTTCTGGCACTATCAACATTGGGCCCATACACACTAGCGAAACCCCACTCGAAACCATCATCCACATTCTTAAAAGAACAAGCCACCAAGTATTCCCCGACATACTCTTCTACCAAATTTACTACTCTCTTCTCCTGCATCAAAATAAGACCGCCCGAAGCCCCTTGAGAAGCAAGAGAGTTCCATCCCACATAAGAACAACCCCACAAACTTTTTATAATAATTTTGTCAATTAACTTCAATTTGGTTTCTTGTAAACAAATAACATGAACTTTCCATTTCCAAATCAAGTTTCTCACACAAAGACACTTACATGGGTCATTCAGCCCCCAAACCTTCCATGAAAGGATCTTTGGCTTCATATATCACTGATATTCACCCTATCTTTGTGCCTTCCTCTACTTGCACTACCTTCCCTTGCATCCTAATTATTAGAGCAAGAAAGTCTCTTAAGCTCTCTTTCTTTTTTCGAGAATAAAAGAGGTTGTCCCGCCTCGATAGCAATCGGGAGAGCTTTAAATTGTTCTTCAAAGCCCTCGCAAGTAACCCCTAGGCAATCGCTAATTTCATCCACCTTCTGCTGAACCCAATCTAAATGTAAACCAGCCCAAGAGAGCCCGAGGCAATGAGCATATAGGACTAGGCTCATCCCCTAAATCTTCCAAGCCATTAAAAGAAGCACCCACCCCGAATCTGCACTGTCTTACAAGCCAGGGGCTTGCTGGCGACCGGCAACC
This sequence comes from Carya cathayensis, assembly GCA_011037825.1. Lineage (NCBI taxonomy): Eukaryota > Viridiplantae > Streptophyta > Magnoliopsida > Fagales > Juglandaceae > Carya > Carya cathayensis. The sequence continues at coordinate 1,805,708 of QGSO01000139.1, read as the reverse complement.
TTATATGTGACAACAGAGTGATCCGTTGGATAGCTGCTGGCGAGATCTAAGAATTGTTCACACTTGTACTTGAGGAAGAGGGGCTGGGTAGTGTTTTCGCCCGCCACGTTTGAGAAACACGCCTCGAAATTGACCCTCCAACGTATTTGTTCAGGCCTAGCCCATCGCCGCATCCAATTGCTTCCTTAGACCCAATGGCGTTTGTTGAGGGAGAGCTTATACGACATGGGTTATTCATCCCTCTACACAGGCCCATAACCAAACCCAAGCCAATGTCTATTTTGGGCATTAGATCACTAATCTTCTCCAATACACTTGACCACTCAACTCAAGCAGTCCACAACACCCCTTCCATTTATCCCACCGATGGGATACCCAAAGAATGCCAACCCCAGATGCCTTCTTGGGATGACATTTGTCGACATGTGGTGCAGCCTGCTGGCCATTTTGAACTTCACCACCTATCACTTTCCCCTTCTTTCGAGCATCACCCTCCACGCCATTTGAGCTACTTCCTACTGGAGGACACGGCGAATTCCTCAAGGACACGTATGAGGCATCGTTAGGAGGGAAGCACCTCCCTGCAGATGACACACCACGGGACCCCTCCCTACACCGATCCAGAGCATGTTTGGCATGAGCTTCCTGTGCTCTGTTAACATCTTCCAAAATAAAGACTTTGAAGCCAGCAACCAAACAAACGTAATATGAAAACTCTTCCCAACCTCTGCCATTCATACCTTCAGGAATAACCAGGGAGCCCCTCTTCCTCCCATTCCCATACTCAGCCAATTGTAAAATGCAACAACTCAAATTAACATGTCACTGGATAATAACAACTCCATTACCATCCCACACCTTTCTGAAAAGCCCATCACACCAAGAGTGTTCCAAGCATTTCTCCACCTTCGCCACCCATGAAGCCATCGACCCTCTAAAGAAACAATGCTTGGCCACCCTTCTACTTCTTTCAGTAATGCGGATGTTATTGCCACCCTCCTTCGAAAAGACGAAGTTCTTCGATTCCACCTTCAAATGCCTGGAGGCCGACATCAATCACACCTCTCAAAAAAGGAGTAAAAAAAAAAGGGTTAACAAAAAGCAAGAATTCCTATTAGACAAGAGAGGAAAGAGAAAAGAGAGATGATTCCGAAGTAAAGCGCCAAGAATCCAAGGGTATAGAAAGTAAGGGATGGGATTAATTATAGGCGAGAAGCGCTGGAATTATTCATACTGTGTGAGAGAGAGAGAGAGAGAGAGAGAGAGAGAGAGGCCAAAGCCTAGGAATTATAAAGGTTAAGTAAAACGTTTGATAATTATATGGTAGTTAAATGAATCTCAAAAGTAAAAGTGATTGGGATTTATATTCAAGGAGATTAACTAACTCTCTAATCCTTCTTTTGATTTGCCATTGGCAGACTCATTTCTAACTATTGTAAATCACTCATCCAACCAAATAGCTCCAATTCACAATAGGACCCAACAAAATGTCAAATGTAAGAACTAAGAAGTCGCTTCTAAAGCATAGAAATTACTGTTTGCTTTTGTATTGGGTACCACATTAAACAACCTCTCATTTAAGGAGGCATGACAACGCTTGTGATTGGGGCTGAACAACATGTCGCTTTTGCCTGTACTGGACGACATCCCTATTGCTTCATCAGAATGACCTGCCATTTTGTCTAACACTAAGCTGCATGTCATTTGGACTAGCTATAGTACCACCATTCCTAGTCAATGGAAAACGCCAATCTCACCACAAGACAACTTTAACCATCAATGACTTCAAAAAAACATGAAACCACATAGTTGAACTACATACAAGGAAAAAGCAAAGAAAATATGAACTGGCTTCACCATTCATGTACTGACTTGCAGCCACAATTCTTTAAATCCATCACCAACAACCATAAGGATGCAACACCAAGTCGTTTCCAAGTAGATTAATAGCTCCATACATGCTACTGCCATCAGCATCAATACAATGCAGTTGTTCACCATATAAGCCAGATGTGTTATTTGAATAGTGCTCTAAAACCAAGTCGAGGGTAACAAGCTTTAAAGGAAATGGATCATTGAGGAAAACAAGTGAATCACGGAGAGATAAATGTCAATTGGTTGATATTATATGCATCACAATTTCAAGGTCTAAGTTTGATCCTAGCTTACATGATAAAGAAGGTAACTATTATTGATGTAAAGTGAATAACCATAGAGAGAAGAAACCATACAGATTGATAAGGTAAGTTAAGGTCCATAGTTGTTCTGGGATTATGCCGACAACATCCAAGGCATATACTTTCCTGCAAAGAAGATTCAGAACAACAACCAATTATGAAAGGAAAGATTGATATATTCAATATCTTCAAGATATTTTGAAGTTCAGGTTTGGTACAATTACATAAACCATATTTTGGTCCCCATAATTTCATTGAACTTTTTAAAGAATGTCTAGAGCCAAAAAGTTGATTGTTATAAGAATTGTGCTTCAGCTTGTATTGAAATTACTTACATTCAGTGTGGTTTTTTCAGAGCTAAACTTGAAAAGCTTAATGTAATGTGGCAGGTTTATGACTGCTCCAGAAGATAAGTAAATAATATCACTCAAGTTCTCCACAAAAGCCATATTAAAATATAATGGTGAGACTTGATCCGATTACCTTTGCAAGGATTTTATTTCTATGTTTATGCTAAAAAGGCATCTCAATTTCTAAATGCATCCACCAATGCCGTTAAATTCAAAGTTCAGTGTACAATAACAGATTTCCTATTAGTGTCACCATTCATGCAGCAACCATCCCTCAGGATAACAATACAATACATTTGCATTTCAGAGCTCTACACAGCACATGACCACCTCCATATTGATGGCATTCTACAATAGCCTCAGGAAATCATACAAACAAGAATAAAAATGCATTGATGGGAAAAACACACCCTATGCATTGAAGAATTTCTATAAAACATCAACAACTCGAGATTTAACTACATTGATTCTCATATTCCTGTCTTCCCAAGTTGTGTACAGAAAAGTAGCAAACAGTAGTTTCACAGTAAAAAAGAGAAGAGATTTTCCTCTGAAATGGGTGGACAACCAATGATGGTCTCCAACCCATTCTTTTTGACAGGCGGCATCTCACATTTATCATTAAGAAGTGACCCAATTCATGTGAAGAATGAACTGTTAGAAAAGAAGTGATTCACTTTTTCCTCTGCTTCATTGCATAGCTTTCAGGTGCTATGTTGAATATATCCAACATTTATAGCTTTCTAGAGTGTTCAGCATCCCAAGGAAAACAATCCAAAGGATCATGGCATGCCAGGGAATGAAGCCGTTGAACTAAATAATGTCATTCTGTAGTTAGCCCTTGGATTCTGCTTGCATTATAGGCACTCTTCAGCGTGAAATCGCATATGAAGCCTCTGTCAAGACCATCCTATTTGTCTACACCTGTTGGGGAGGAGCATAGCAGGAGTGTTTGCCACTAATTCCCCCATTCCAGGAATGAAGACTGATTCTAGTTGTTGCTCATAACTATCTTCAGCCTAAATGTTATTTTGATTGGTGGATTTCAGCCTTAATGTTATTATTTGACCTAGTGACTTCTATGGCGCTCCCCTACTGAACTTCAGCATCAAGACCATTTGGATGCCAGTTATCAAACCATAAAAATGTATCCCATCAACTTCCCTCTATATGCTCGACATGCTTGACTCAGCTTCAGGCTAGGTCCATGCTTGATCATTACAACAACATTCAAGTTTCCAACCTTTCAATCACCATGCCACCTTCTACAACGGACAGCCATACACTAGCCCATGCTACCCTCACTCCACCTTGACATAAGTCACTGACTTTCAAAAGAAAGGATCTCAAATCTTTCAATCTGCTTGATGACAGTTTTAGGTAGAATAAAATAGGATGACCAAAATGGTTATACAGTAATAAGATTGATTTTATCAATTGTAGATGAACAGAAAAAGACATGGGCTGGCTAGCCCATCTTCTTGCATTTGCCAATATATTTTCTACCAAAATACTGCAATCAGATTCCTTCAAACTAGAAAAGATGAGGGGAACTTCTAACAACCAGAATGGTAAGGAGATCTCTGTGTAACCTAGTAAAATGTTTGGATTTTTGACTTCCCTCAATACTCAACAAGGGAAGAGGTTGCTCCAGTCAGGGCTAGGAGACAACCCCAACAACTCATAGAATTGGTTGAGACATCAAGGGAGGTGGAATTGGATTCAATTCTAAAAACCATTATATAATCAACAAAGCATGAGCGGGTAACTTTCTCCTCTTAAATCTCTGATGGAACTTAAACCTCTTTTTCAGAATACATGCAACTCAACAAAGAGAATACCCCCATAACTAGCAGAAAGAGTTTGGGGGACCAATTCCAGCAAGCGTCATCATTAAATGCACTTTCAGTGGCACATGATGATTATTTGTCTCGATGTAGTTTGAAATAATTCCAGGGCAAGCAAAAAATAATACTCCATATCCTTCTTCCCTTTATAAAGGTGGTTTGTTGCTTAAACCACTAGGTGAGGAATAGCTACCTAAGACACCTTGTCAGGTGGTTACAAATTGTTAGCGGTTGGTGATAAATACCAGTACATTGATCCTACAATAGAATATTTTCTGATTTACCCACATAATTATATGTTTCCATGTTTGTGTTTATTCTTTTCTTTTAGTACAAGATTTTCTCATTTAAGTTTTGAATCTGCTACAATTATATAAATAACAGAGGCAATAAAATCAGAAATTACATGCTTTGGGGTTCCATTCCTCATAGCATTCTCAATCGTTCAACGTGGTATCAAAGCATCTATGAAAGGAGAATCGAATTTATTTTTATCTTGCTTCTGTGTTTGATTTCTTCTCTTCATTTCGGGTTGCTAATGGCACTAGTGAAGCCTCTCAGCGTTTTCTGGGTAATCTAAAGACATTTCAGTCATGGTGGTGCTCTTTACGACAAAATTTCAGTGGCAGAGTAGAAAAAGGTCCTCTAAATTTTTAAACTAAAGTGAAAGATAGATCAACACAGAAGTGAGACAGAGAAAGATAAACATTTAAAGGGGTCTCTACAACATTTATAACAACCCGGGTGAATTTCTTTATTAAATATTCAATAAATATTGTAGAGCCCACTTTATATGTATATCTCTCTCCAATTTTAGACCCTAAAATCCTTAGGAGATCTTGATTTAGCAAAGTAACCCTTCTCTGCATAAATTTTTTGCGTTTGTTCAGTTCCATCAGTCCCAAGAATGGAAGAACGGTATTTTCAGAATGATTATAATTCTTTCGTATTTTTTCGAGGGCAGTGATCCACTTATGCAGAAACAAGATTCAATTATGTGCAATAGATTGGCTTTTTTAAATGACTTGTCGTTTATCTATTCTTGTTTTCACCCTTCAACCTTTAAAAGAGAGTCCTTCAGAGTTTAAAAATAAAATAATCATCAGCATGTTCACTATTCCTGTATGATTTGTTTATTGGTGCTAAGTCACGAGTTTATGTCTTGAGGCATCAAATTTAGGTGACTTTTCAGGATGATTGATGGGTAGAAACTTTCTTCCATAAACTTCGTAATCTCTGGTAGGAATTAAACCATTATGAAAAATACAAGGCCAAGTGTGCACAGTATGCTGCAGATTTTCAGAAGTTCATAAAAGACGTGTATTCATAAGTTCTGGGAGGGCTACAGTCTCAATATGATCAGGTTCAAGTTCAGATCTTGAAAAAGGATCATCCCCTCTCTTCAAGAGGCAATGTCTTACATCTAGAATAAAGAAAGTTAGAAATTCATGTTGGTACGGTGATTGCTGAGATTGTGGAACTCAGCTTTGTGATTTTTAAATGGAAGTTCTATGAGATGAAATTGCACGAGCTGACTTTAACAAGAGAGGGAACTTAGGAATCGTGGGGATCAGGCAAAACCTTAAACCAGCTAGGGTTTCATGTAACACCCTAATGGAAGGCCCAAGCTGCATGACCTATACTCCAAAAAGACTAGTCAATGATACAATTGGAGCTCCATTGGAACATTATAGAACAAGAACTTCTCATTCCCAAGCAATGTGGGATCCCATACACTAACTAACCTTATCACTTATCGAAATGGGGTATTACAATCTTCCCTCTTTATATTCCCGACGTCCTCGTCAGGCCAATCCGTCGTGGTGGCATAACTCAAGTCCCACATTTCTAGTTAGAATAGGCTCTGATACCATTTATAACACCCCAGTGGAAGTCCCATGCCACATGGCCTATACTTTTTTTTTTATAAGTAAACAATTGTATTAATATAATAGGCATAGCCCATGTACACAAGATGGTATACAAGAGAGAACACCTATTTAGGAAGGAGAAAAGGAAACAAGAAAATCATGCAGGTCTAAACCATTAAAGTCTATAGCTATCCATAGGAATAACGTTCTAAAAAAAAAAAATGTAAGATCCTCAAAAGATCGCTCCTTGTCTTCGAATGTCCTGTCGTTCTGCTCCTACCATAAGCACCATAGAATGCAAATAAGGATCATCTTCCACACGGCTTTGATTTGTGGAATACCTCCTAGATTTGTCCAACAAGCCAAGAGTGCCTCCACTGTGGCGGGCATAACCCACGCTACCTCTAGTCTGCTGAACACCTCAACCCATAACGCTCTAACAACATCACAATGCAGTAGAAGATGATCCACAGTTTCACCGCTCTTCTTGCACATGCAGCACTAGTCTATTATGGTCACCCTGTGTCTTCACAAACTATCCGTCGTCAAGATCTTTCCAAATGAAGCTGTCCATGCAAAGAAAGTCGCTTTGGGAAGCGCCTTATTACGCCAGATCCTCTTCCATGGAAACTGAGTGTTCTGCACCTATGTGAGAGACTTATAGAACGATCAAAATGAGAAGGTGCCTTTACCTACCGGTACCCACCACAACTTATCATTTCCTTGGATGCTCAAAACTGCCAACCTCAAAATACAAAAGTTGAAAGAATTCCTCAAAACCACCAACCTCCAAGTCTTGAGCTGCCCTGCTAAAGATTATGTTCCACTATATTTGATCCCTAGCTATCATCATAAAATCAGCCACAAAAACTTCTTTCTCACACGCCATCCTGAATACTGAAGGAAATAAATCTATGAGTGTATTATTTCTACACCATATGTTGCTCCAGAATTTTATTCTAGAACCATCTCCCAACACAAGTCTAGTGTGACGAGAGAACACCTCCCACCTCCCATCCCCGACTAATATGCTTTTACATCCCCACTCCGTGAGGCCCATTTACCTCTCTACTACTCCAACCCCCCCCCCCCCCTTAAAAAAAACATTTCCATATTTATAGTCAATCACCAACTTCCATAGAGCTTCCAATTCTGTGTTATATTGACAAAACTATTTCCCAAGTAATGCCCTATTTAAAGTCTTTAGATTTCTAATACCCAACCCTCCCATGGGAAGTGGGGAACATACCTTAGTCCATTTGACTAGATGGAATTTAAAGTCATCAACCATGCCACTCCAAAGGAAGTCCCTGAACAGTTTCTCAATCCGGCTCGCCACACTTGCTGGAATTGGGAATAGAGATAAAAAGTACGTTAGTATATTAGAGAGTACTTTTAATTAAAGTGATCCTACCCTTTTTTGACAACTACAATCTCTTCCAACCAACCGGTCTATGCTCGATCTTCTCTATCACTGAATCCCATACTGTTATCGTCCTTGAGGCAACCCCCAACGGTAAACCCAGGTAGTTCATAGGTAAGGCAGACACCTTGCATCCTAAAGTGTTAGCCAGTTGTCTGATATTACAAGCATTACCAATTGGCACCAATTCAAATTTTTGAAGGTTCACTTTCAAACCGATGCCTATTCAAAACAAAGTAGTAGTGCCCTCAGTGCCCGCAATTGGTTTTGTTCCACCTCATAGAATATAAGCGTATCATCTGCAAATAATAAATGAGAAATGTTAATAGTACCCCTAGTGGGGTCACCAACCGAGAATCCAGCCATGAAACCAGTACAAACCAATGTCAAAGTCATTCTGCTCAATACCTCCATAACAATACCAAAGAGGAGTGGGGACACTGGATCCCCTTGTCTCAGACCTCACAAACTGTTGAAAAAACCAATTGGACTACCATTTACCAACACAGCGAATCTTGCTATTGATATGCACCATCTCTCCCCAAAACCACACCTCCCAAGCAAGTAGAGTAAGAAATCCCAATTAACATGATCATATGCCTTCTCCATATCTGACTTATATAGGATCCCCAATTTACCATATATTTTTCTGCTATCTAGACACTCATTGGCAATGAGGATTGAATCTAGGATTTGCCTTCCTCGTACAAATGCATTTTGGGGTTTGCAAGCACCTTATAGATGATATTATACACCCTACTTATAAGACTAATGGGCCGAAACTCTTTGACATACAATGCACCAATCTTCTTAGGTTTTTTTTTTTTTTTTTTTTGATAGTTAATAAGAGTTTTATTACCAAAATATTCTTAGGAATTAATGCTATAAATGAGGCGTTAAGGCTTTTTTCAAATTTTCCAGCCATGAACAGCTCCTAAAACACCTTCATTAAGTCCCCTTTCACCACTTCCCAACAAGTTTGGAAAAAACCTACAGAAAATCCATTCAGCCTAGGTGCTTTGTCTTTGGTCATTTTCCTCAACACATCATGAATCTCCATCTCCTCGAAGGACCTCTCCAACCTCGAGGTATCTTGGGTCAATAGAATCAAGAGCTAGACCATCGAGCTTGGGCTGCCACCCCATTTGTTCTATAAGCAAATGTTCAAAAAAACCAACAACATGAGCTCTAATTATAGGGGCCTCAGTACATGTTGAGCCCTCTATATTTAGCATCTCTATAGTGTTGGTTCTCCTGTGAGAATTGGCCACTCTATGGAAGAATTTTGTACTTCAATCCCTTCTTTCAACCACAAAGCTCTAGATTTTTGATGCCACGAAATCTCTTCCAGCAAAATGACCCTCTCTAATTTAGTGACCACCTCTGAATTTCAAGATATTTCTTCCAAGGATAGAGCCTAGCCCTCCTGTGTCCTCTCTAGCTCCTGAAGATCTTCCAATATGGACTTCTTTTGTTCCCCTATGTTGCCAAAAGACTGTGTGTTCCAAATCTTCAAATCATTTTTTAGAGCTTTTAGTTTACCTGCAAAAATGAAACTAGGGGTTCCATCAAACTGATGAGGACCACCATTGCCGAACCCTATTCACAAAACATTCAGTCTTCAGCCACATATTTTCAAATTTGAAAGACCTATGCCCTCCTTGGATACCACCACAATCAAGCAAAATAGGAAAATGATTCGAGCACAGATGAGATAGCCTCCTTTGACATACTTCCGGATATTGAGATTCTCAATCCAAGGATACTAAAAATCTGTCCAATCTAGACCAGGTATGATTATTTGACCACGTGAATGCCCCTCCCAAGAGAGGGATGTCCACCAGACTCAAGTCAAAGATAAATTCAAAAAACTGTCATTGCTGGTCACATTCTACTATCTCCTCTGTGTTCACTTGGAAATCTTACAACATTAAAATCACCACTTATGCACCATGGTAATTCTCACCAGCTATATACTCCAACTAGTTCTTCCCATAACATACTTCTATTGCTGTCCAAGTTTGGCCTGTAGATACCAGCGAAGGCCCACATAAAGTTATCTTCCACACTTCTAAAAGAACTTGCCACTGTGTATTCCCCGATAAAGTCCTCCATTCGCTCCACTACTCTTCTATCCCACATCACTAATACACATCCCGAAGCCCCATCAGCTGCAAGATAAGCCCAATCCACATATGTACAGCTCCATATACTTCTAACAATTCTCCTTGTATCATATTTCAGTTTAGTTTCCTGTAAGCATATGATGTCTGCCCTCCACTCACGAAGCAGATTTTTTATACGAAAGCGTTTATTTGCCTCGTTAAGCCCTCAGACATTCCAAGAGACAATTTTAGGCTTCATAAAACAAGGACTATTCCCTTCCCTTTAGTTCTTTCTCGACTTGCACTACCCTCATAATTAAGAGACCATGTTAGCCTCTTTAGCTCCCTCCACTTTTTTGAAACTGATTTTTTAGGATCACCATGACCAACTTCAATAGCTGTAAGCAGTGTCATAAATTGCTCCTCAAAACCTTCACACTCCATCCCTACGCAAAATTGAATTTCCTTTACCTTCTGCAAAACCCAACTCGAAGCATTAGACTAATCTGGAAGCATACAGTTAAGAGGAAAGGGTTCCCCCTCCTTGTTAGCCCACTACGAAACCAGCGGCGTCCTCAGCTCACCCTCCTCAGAAAACATCACATACTCCCATTCTAAAGGACCTTGTATCGGTATAAGGCACTTAGAAAACCCTTCATTCATCTGCACCCACGTCCCTTGTTTCCTCTAAACAAAGGTCTCGGGTATCCTCCATATCGTCCAGATGTTGCGTACCATTCGCCAGAGAAGACGCCATTGTCGGAGGGGTGGCAGCCTCTGTCTTGTCGCTCATCGGCATTATCTGGTTCAGATACACTAGAGATCCAGCACACAGGTACTCATCGGCGTTCTCTGGTTTAGAGCAGACCGTTGCAGAGGCCACTGTCATCACCTCTCCTGCCGCACACTTTTCTATACATATTTCAAACCTATTTCAATAATACATGGCCTATACTCCAAAAGGACTAGTCAATAATATAATTGGAGCCACTTTGAAACATTATAAGGAGCAAAAATTCTCATTCTCAAATAATATGGGATTCCATACACCACCTACCCTTATCAATTATTAGAATGGGGTATCACATTTCAAAATTGAGAATCAAAAGGAAATTATAGGGGCTTAGTTTTCCCTTTGCAAAACTTATATAGAAATACTGTAATAACATTATTATCCACACATACATACATATTCTCTATTAGAAATACAACTTAAATGGGTCAAGCCGGAATTCAAATTCCAATACTCTTGTTATGACCTACAATACCGCTTTAATTGGAAGGACCAAATTCATTCCACCAACCAAACTGACAGATGCCTAACTTGTGAATGAAAATAACCTCAATTAAATAAGATCTCTTTGGTGGGAGTAAACCACATGCAATGATAGAATTATCACATGCTAAGAGTAAGACTTCTCTATACAATTACTACTAACACTTTAATTGCTACCAAATACGCTATCAACACATTCAAACATATTTCAAGCTGATGACCTGCACGCATGTCCACGCCCATCATACACATCCACAATTTTCTCATGATGGCATAGACACTGTTACTAAGATGCATGACTCTTCATGTTTTATGTTGTACCTCCCATGGCTACATACTTGGGGTTTGGTTTCCTAATGTTTTGTGGCTTATCAACATGGATCATATTGTAATGCTTTGATTTGGTCAGAAACAAGAATTGATGGACACCCCTACATTCATAGATATTGGTCCGAAAAAAGGTAAGCCTAAGACACAATCTATTAACTTTTTTTTTTTCTTATAAAGAGAGTTGGGAGTATGGGGACTCAATCCCTGGGACTTTCTCTCATGAGAAGGGATAAGTTCCAATAGGCCTTTGGCCCGTCTATTCCAATGTCCAACAAAATGACTTTCTTACTCTTTTTTCAGTCAAGAAGTAAGGTATGTTTATCACCTTGCCCTGCCCACTTTCATACTGCAATCTACACATTAAAGGTGTGCATCTTATATTAGAGCTAATCTACGACTATATAAATTGTAATGCCACTTATAGATAAAACCAAATGATGTGATACAATTATCTAAGCATGAACATGAAGCACTTCAGGTTTTCCATCTTTTGTGAAGAACTGGTATGGAAATTGTGCAGGTGAGAGGGAGAGAGACATACAGTTGGGTAATGTGACAAGTAGAGCTACTATTGTAAGAACAATCACATTTGATAAATGGGTTGTAATTTCCATCATCGAAGCTGGTCGTGTCGATGGCAGCTCCGCTGCAGAGTTCCCCACTTATATTCCATTGATCTGATCGTGCTGAGATTCCCCATTGTTGAAATATTGAATTCAGAGCTCTAGCTGCAATTAAATTCACGAGTAATAATCAATGTCATGAGCTTGGAAAACAAATGCAGATATTTAACCTGCGATGTCTCTTACGGTCTCAGGCTCTCAGCCATTAAAATCTTCAGCCTAAAAGTAATTCCACAAATGTATTGTGTGTCTGCGTGTGTGGGGGTATTAAATAAAAAAAACTCCAATAATCCAATTTGTCTAGATAAAATGCATTAAGCACTTTAAATTTGGTGTCGTGGCCACTTCGACAATGGAGATTCTGTTCGAATTACTAATGTTTTCAAGTTAGATCTCTAACGCACTATCTCTGAATCCTAGACTAGATTGTGACTAAAAATTAGATGTATGGCAGTAAGCAACTCGACATTACTTAAAGAAAAGGCGTCACCTCTTGTTTATCGCAGAAAAATTCATAGCTCTTCTCAATGTGGGGGAAAAGGAGGCTTAAGGAATATGGTACATAGATGAAACCTCCATCGATGCTGAGGGAAACTTCTCTCACTGAAGGTTACGTTTCTCCTGGTGAGAAAGTCTTGCGCTGATGACCATACAATCAGCCGCCTGGGGTGGCGGGAGGGATAAAAATTGTTTAAGTTCTTCACTTGGAAGCCGGACAGAGAGCAGTTTGGAGGAGGGATTTGTGGGTATCCGACAGATTTGTAAAAACCTCACAAATCTAGTACAAATATTTTAAAAATATAGACTTTATTTTAAAATAAATGTAAAAGAATCAGTTTTTATGAGGGCTCACATTTATAAAAACACGTAATTTTATAAAAAGTTTATATAAAATTTATCTATTTGAAATTTATATTCAACAACAACAAAAATAGATACTTGGAGTTTTAAAAATTGTCATAACAAATGACAGATAATATTTTTAAAATAAATTCGCAAAAATAATATTATAAATGAGTTTTATAAAAGTAAATTTATAAGTATTTAATTATTTTTGAAAGCCTAATTGCATCACTTATTATAAAACCAGATATATAATAATAATAATACAAATTTTAAGTACAAGTATTTATTATGATTCTCTCGGTGAAAATGAAATATTTTATTTATATATTTTCTTATGATTTATCGTGAGAGAAGAATAGAAAAATTTATAGGTTTTTCTCATTTGATGTCATAGTTAAGATACGAAAAATTAGCATAATCATTGATTATGGACCATGGAATCGTTCCGCTCATGTTCTATTATAAGGTGTTATATCATTAAAATAATAATTATTTGTCACGTGTCTCCCTAAAGTTTGTTAAATGATTTTTTATTTCATTATATTGATTTTATTTTTTATTTTTCCTTTTAGGGGTTGTTTGGATAATCAAACAATTTCAACTCATCTCATTTCTTCTAATCTAATCATTACAATTTTTTCAAACTTTCAAATAAAATATTTTATTCAAAATAATATTTTCAAAAACTTTCTAATTTAATCATTATAACTTTTCAAATCTCAAAAAAATTTATTCAAAATAAGATGAGAGTTTCAACTCTCATCTCAAAGTTGTAATGATTTGAGATTTGGGATGAGAGTTGAAAGTTGAATAAAATAATCATTATAACTTCTTAAATCTCAAAAAAAATCTCAAATCTCAAATTGAAATAAGAATATTTTATTCAACTTTTAATTCTCATCTCATCTTATTTCAATAATATTTTAGTTTCTAATAATAATATAGATTTGCGATAGATTTAGTTAGTTGATGTAGTGGTTCTTTCTTATTAGAAAGAAATAGATACAAAAAATGAGTCGTACAACTAGTATTTATTAAGCATTTAATTATAATTAATTTTACTTATCATCCCACGCACTACATAACATATATATTTTCATTTTTTTTCATTTTTCTTATAACAAATATGTGATGTATGGATGATAAATAGAACAACTCAATTAGTTTAAAAAGAATAAAATAAAATAAAAATAAAAATTATTAAAAAAAGTAAAAATAAAATATATAAAATATGTGGTTTGGAATGATAAGTAACATCCATTTTTAATTATCTAAAGTATTCACTCGAACAACTCTAAATATCGTGGAATCATTTCATATATCTATTTCTCTCTCATTCTAAATCTTAAGAACTATAAGAGATCTGAATGTCTTCACATTTTACTATATAAACTTTATAAATTAATGTATCACCAATCTAAACTTCAAATAAAAAAGTAAGTGAAATGGATATTTACAATATTGACAATGTGCAACCAATCGTAGGAAGTTTTTAAGATTTCGTTGTAAAACTTATAGTAAGTTTAGCATTTTTTATATCACAAACTAAAAAGAGGGAGAAAAAAAATATAAAATTATAATATTGGTAAATAGAGTCGTCTTCTAGAATTTATTTGTTTGCTATAATCAAAGGAAGAAAAAGTTTATATGGGGACAGTTATTTATGACCAAAATGAATATTTCTTATCAAAATGAGTCAAATTTCGTTACAAATAACTGTTTTTTCTTATAGTAAGGGAGTAATTAGATAAAAATGAAAGCCCAAAAAGACCTTAATAATAATAATGTAAAACTGATGTATGGTGTTTTTTAATAGTTTACCCTAAATACTAATAGAGTTAAGTAAAGAGATTAATATCTATAATAATTAAGAAAATCATGATATAAGACTCTTATAATTACTCCAGAGAAAATGGACGAGAGAAATCGAGAAAGGAACTCAGAAAAAGACAATAAGCCAATAGCTCTTGCAGGATTCATATAAGAGAAATTATTTGTATAATTTAAAATGTGCGGGTCCACAAATTCCGTTTGAAAAAAATATGCAAATCTGATATGTATGTAAAAAGATCCATCTTTTAAAGATAGGTCTCACTTTTTTGTAAAGACAGTATGCGATCCCTGTATATGCTAAAACTATATCTAACATTACTTTATATATATATATATATATATATATATAGATAGATAGACAAATAGATAGATCTAAATTTTCATAGAAATATTGAATTAGTTTTATCGAACTGTTTACTTTGTGTGTATATGTAGGGTAAAATACAGATATTTGATGGAAATCAGCAACTCAATACGTTTAACATAAAAAGAGAGGAGCCATAGAAAAGGAGACAGCTTTGCTTTAGATGTTAAAGCTAGAGCTAATTCGTGAGAGATTCGAGTTAAAGATTGATCTCAAAATAGTTATTCGTCATTTTTTTTTCCATGGGGATATTCGTGGAGTTAGGAAAGGTAACAACTTCAGAGCATTCAGGGAAGAAAAGATAGAAGGATAAAGAGACAGACCTTCAGCAGGATCTGTAACAGCACTGGTACCATTTTGGTCTTGAGCACGAGCAACCTCAACCATGCCAAAGATGCAGGCAGCACAGATGGCAGCAAAAGCTAAAACTGGTGGTGATCCCACCATGACTCTCTGGAAATTGGACAGCTTTCTCTACGATATGGATCCAACAAAAATAGACCCAGAAGAGATGAGATTGCAAAGATGAAGATCAGAGAGCGCAAAACAAGAGAAGATATATATTCTCTACAGAAAATTGAAGAGCCGCCAGATTGAATACTTGCTCTGAATAAACATAATTTTCTTGAATATACAAATCCCGCATCCGTTGTCAAGTTGATAAGCGTTGAAATATTCTAATAGTGTTCAGAAAGTTGAACACTGTTTCAAAAATTATTTAATATAACGTCTACTTGTGTGGGCTCTTGAACGTGGACTTGGCATGTTGAGGTCAAATGGCTGGCGCTGGGAGGGGAAGCAGACCGGTGCGGCACGCATTCGATTAGGGGGTCGACATCGTGAGGCCCGAGCAGCAGCACACTCATACATCCATCGTTAGCGGCTTCAAGCTCGCCAAAAGTTACGTATCCTCTTGTAGGGGCTGGTTTGGGTGGTTATTATTTATTATTTTATTATTGTTATTATTATTATTATTATTTCTTAATTTGTATTAAGGTACCATATTTTTAATAAAAATGATTTATCATCTCAACTATTAAAACTTTTTTAAACTTTTAAATAAAATATAAAACAATTCAAAATTTTGAAATTCTAAAATAAAAATTATATTTTAATAATATTTTAATTTTATAATATTTTTATTTAATTTTTATATTCTTATCTTTTAAAATTATATATAATTTTTTAACTTAAATTATTTTACTATTATTCATAAATTTTTATTTCATTTTATCTCGAGGGTGAAATCAAGCCATCAGCTTCCATTTCTGACTTTTGGAGACTTCTGCTCTTCTCACGCTGTATTTTATTATATGGTTGTCAACTTGTCAGATCTCTAGCATTAAATCTATTTTACCAAGTAAACGCTATCTACTTTATCATTCTTATGGTACGGTACCCCTTTGTTAGGTGAGATGCAAATTAATAGATGTTTGATAATATTCTTTTTATCTTTTTTTTATTTTATTTTATCTCATTCAATTTTATTTTCTCTTCAATATTATTTAAATAAAAAATATTTTTAAATTAATCATTATAATTTTTCTAAACTATTAAATATAATAAAAAAATAATTTAACTTTTTCAAATCTCAAAATAAATATAATAATAAAGAATTATATTCTAATAATATTTTAACTTTATAATATTTGTATTCAATTTTCTCATTTTCATTTTTTAAAATTCTATAAAATATCATAATTCAAATTATTTTATTACTATTTACAAATTTTTCATTTCTTTTTATTTCCAAATATCCCTAATATTTTTTAGTTGTATTTAAAGTGATTTTGCGAATCGGAAAACATTTTGAGTTGAGCACTGTTTATAGAAGGAAATTAAAAAAAACAATGAACAAATTAAAAAGAGTAAGTACCACCCATTGATGGCAAGTTGGTGGAAAACAATTATACAAAAATAAAAGAATAAAAGAATGCTGGGTAGAGCATGAATGAAGGAGCCAAAATTGAGCGTGGACTTGACAGAACACTTCATCATTGATGACGTCGTTCTTTTTAGTGGTTCTCGAAATTTGGTTGGTGATATTATTGTGCAAGAAATTATAAGATATTCTCAGATATAATATGTAATATAATAGATTTTCTATTATAATATGTGATGTAATTAAAATTATTTTTATAAATATTAATTTTAATTAATATAACATTTTATAATAAGATAGAAATATCACGTATCTGTACTCTGAAAATATCTAATAATTACTCATGTTTCATAATTCATTGGCATTTTGGATACATGGTAAAATGATTGTTAAGAGCGGACAGATCAATTGAAAGATCAATTTTTTTTTTTAAAATAAAACCTCAGTATATCATTAATAAACTTCATCCATTACAACCTTTATCTCAATCTAGATTTTGTACAATGAAGTCAAGGACTTATTCAACCTAGATTCTTTCACCCCCCAATTGTAAAGCATCATTTGCTAAAGAATGAGCTAATGTGTTACTATCCATATCTGCAAATTGTATACTCCAATCACATCTATTTCTAAATATCTGTCTAATATCATTAATCGAAGGACCATAACAAGTCAATATCTCTTCATTACTCTTCACAATCATAACAATAGCTTTAGCATCACCTTCTGAAAATTATGATCTCTGCAAATTTCCAAAGCTTTCCTTAGTGCAAAACACTCTGTTATGTTTGGTCTTTGAACCATTCTTTTGTTGTCACAAGCTGCCACCATAGCACCACACATCTCATTTCTAATAATAATTCCCATCCCCATCAACCTTTTCTTAGCATCCAAAGATGCCTCCCAATTAATTTTCACAAAACTAACATCGGGTTTCATCCATGAAGACCTGTTTACTTCGGTTCGTTCACTGATTCCTACGCTAACCTCTGGTTTTTGCACTTGTCGAGCTTTCTGATGGTCCTCGAAACCTTCTTTTGCAATTACCAGCAGCTTCTTGGGACATGACAGCCTCTTTTCAAAGACTGCCTCATTTCTCCTCATCCATACCTTTCTTAACTGGACAGCTAACGCCTCCAACTAATCTTGAGTCAATTTTCCCATCAAACTTTCCCAAGCTCCAAAAAACCACTACTTGTTCTCTTACATTTTTGCACATAACTCTGTTCATTTCCCCACACATCGTTTGCTGTTGCACATTCCCAAAGCACATGCATCATAGTCCCATTCTCTTCTTGATATATCAGGCATTTAGGATCTTCAACAATCATCTTCTTAAACAAGTTAGTTTTTGTAGCCAACAAATCATTCACTGCCTTCCAGAGAAAAACTTTAACTGCATTTGGCACATCCATAGCCCATATGTTCCTCCATCAGCCATCCATCTCACCCTCATTCGAAGACTCACCTTTGCAACTTTTCATTCTATCCATATGCAAAAAATAGGCTCTCCTTACAGTAAACACCCCTTTGGTAGATGGGCCCCAAATTAACTTATCTTCTTGATTACTCTTGCTAAGTGGCATGCTGAGAATCATCTCTACTTCTTCCCCATCAAAGATCTTATTAACCAAATATGCATTCCATTCCCCTTGTTGGTCACAAATAAGTTCTTCAACTTTTGACTCTTTTCTTAATACAGAAATAGGAGATTGGATTGAAAAAGAAGATGGTCTAGTCAACCATTTATGACCCAAAATCTGGATCTTCTTCCCATTTCCCACCCTCCACCTCAGCCCCTCATTCAACAAGCTACTTGCCTCTTTTATACTTCTCCATATCAAAGAAGGTTTAGAACTGACTTTAGCTTTCAAAAAATCATCATTCTTAAAATATTTTTCTTTATACACCACAGCAGCTAGAGAATTTGGGTTTTGAATAAATCTCCACCTTTGTTTAGCTAATAAAGTTATATTGAAATTACTCAAGTCCCCAAATCCCATTCCCCCAACCCTTTCTGCTCACCCATCTTATCTCATCTTCTCCAATGGATCCCACCCTCCTTATTCTACTTCCTTCACCAGAACTTAGAGAACATTGTATTAATCTCATTACATAACTTCAAAGGAAGCTTGAAAACACTCATGGTGTAGGTTGGGATTGCCTAAAGTACAGCTTTTATTAAAACCTCTCTCATAACTTGAGACAACAAGTTATTTTTCCAATTAGAAATTTTCTGTCAAATTCTTTCTTTCAAGATTCTGAAAGTGTTATATTTAGATCTCCCAACAATAGCTGGAAGGCTTAAGTATTTCTCATAACTCCCACATACTACAGCCCCTCCAACTTTCATGACTTCCATGATTCTTTTCTTCACTTCAGATCTTGTATTGCTACTGAAAAACACAAAAGTTTTCTTTTTATTCAAAAATTGACCCGAGGCCTTCTTATATTTTTTCAGCACCCCTTGCAAGCTGTACCATTCCTCCAGTCTAGCTCTTCCAAACAAAATACAATCATTCACAAATACGAGATGATTTACACATGTAACCCCTCTAGCCACTTGAATCCCCTTAGTTAACTCTGCTGTTCAGAAACATTAAGTAGGCAATTAACCCTTCAGCACACAAAATAAAAAGGTAAGGAGACAAAGCCCTCTCGAATGATAGAAAGTTTCCCCTAGCTTCCCATTAATTAACACTAAAAAAGAAACCGAGGAAACACACTTCATAATGAGAGAAACCCACCTCTCACAGAACCCCAACCTCCTCATCACAGCCTTACATACACCCATTCAATGTGATAATAGGCCTTTGACATATTGAGTTTTATGGCTATGCTACCCAAACTTCCTCTCTTTCTGGTTTTCATAGAATGTAACATCTCATAAGCCACCATAATATTATCTGTAATCATCCTCCCAGGCAAAAATGCACTTTGAGTAGGGCCAATAATCTCAAACAATATCTTTTTAATTCTATTAGAGATGGTTTTAGAAATTAACTTGTACAGCACGTTACACAAACTAATGGGCTTATAATCACTCACCAACATAGGCTATTTAATCTTTGGAATTAGTGCTATGAAAGTATAATTGAGTGAAGGGATCCAAGAATTACCATTTAAGAATGAAAGGATAGCATCGCACACCTCCTATGCAATTGTGCTCCATGACCTTTTCTTTTTCCAATAACATTTTATCTCATCTTTCACTCCCCTTATTACACCAATATTGATTTTACTTTCAGCTTATTGTAATGATCTCAGACATTCAGATTTTTCTTTTAATTCCTTTGCATTCCCTCTTCTCCTCAATCTATTCCATCTTTGGAAGGCCTCCTTGCTTCTTAGCAACAAGGCATCTACACTTTATAAAGCATCCCTGCTTCCCACCTCCTTTCCCCACACATTCCTAAGCACTACTTCACATTCCTCCTCTAGAGCCCAACAAGCTTCATTCTTAAAATCTTTATTTTTCACCCACCTCCTTTCCCTCCCCTGCAAGACATGAACCATTAAAGGTCTATGGTCAGAAGTTCTTGCAGCCAGCACTTCAACCCACACTTCATTATAAACCTCATGCCAAATAAGATTAGCAACAGCTCTATTGAGCTATTCCTGGTAAATGAGTCATCTTCATGCATATTACTTCATGTGTATTATTTATCACCCTTCCATCTTAAATCATGAAGACACCCCTCCTCTAACACTTCCCTGAACATTGTCATCTGCCTTTCAGCCCTTGGTCATCCCCCACTTCTCATCATTAGTTAGAATTTCGTTAAAATCACCAACAATACACCATCCTTCGTCCCTTCAGGTTTTAATGATTTTAATAGATCCTAGGATTCCTTCATTTTTCCTACATCAGGCTGCCCATAGAATCCTGTGAGTAACCATTTAAACTTTACTCTCTCATCCACCACCCATGCATTAACATGTCTCTGAGTGTAATTTATAATCTCTACCTTAATAAATTCATCTCATAACATCAGCAAATCACCACCTCTACTAGTTGACTGCACTATAAAATAGCCTTCATATCTTACCCTCCTTCTCAACCAATCAAAATTTCCTTTACTACTTTTAGTTTCCATAATGAAAATAATATTGGGTTTATTCTCCTCTACTAACTTGCAGAGGTCTTAAACTGCCCGAGGATTCCCCAATCCTCAGTAGTTCCAACTCAAGAGTTTCATGATGATTGGCGAGGTTGATAAACAACCTTTGCCACTTCAACAATATAAGCTTTCCGAGCTATCCCCACCTTCTATCCAAGCTTACTTTTCGCCTTCTTATTCTGTACCTCCTCTCCTAACACGCTCCCCTTTCTTTTGTTTTTTTCCCCTTTACTACCCTCTATCTCCACCTTCCTTCCTTTAGCTCAAGCCCTCCTCTTCCATTCTCCCTTTTTTTGTACCTTTACTTCAAGATTGTCACTCACGATATGCACTGGATCCTCTTCCTTCCCAGCCAAAATAATGGACATCTCCTTTATAACCTCCTCCACCTCTACCAATACTCATCCCTCATACATTTCAGATTCCCCTAGACTGGATCCTTGCTTACTTCCTTTCACTACCCTTCTTATCAGAATTTTCTTCCTCCATTTCCTACATTTTTCCTTTAGTTCCCCTTATTCCCTCAACTTCTTTCCCTCCATTTTCTTTAAAACTCTCCACCTCATTCCTCGTTCTGCTATCACCCTCCCCCATCCTGACTATTTTTTTTCCTTTCATTTCTACATACCCCCTCTCTCTACCACCCCCTTCTTCCTCATCCATTTTGCCTTTACTATTCCCCTCATCCCCTATTTGGTTGCTTTTAAAAGATATTATCCGAGGCCCTTGACTTGCTCTCAACCACGTACCATACTGCCCTTCCCTCTCCTTATTCCCCTCCTGATTACTACACCATTTTTGTCCAAGAACTATACACCCATAGGAAAGACAAATTCGAGGTAGCTTCTCATAACTAAATGGGATCTACACACCTTTTCCTTTCACCATAACTATTCTGCCTCTTGCCAAAGGTTGAGTAATATTTAGATTAATCTGGACTTTGAGAAAATTATCCCACCCACTTCCATCCTCCTGAGTGTCTACCTCTTCCACCCTCTATACGGATCCACCAATATGTTCTCCCTAACTTTTGTCATATACGCTAAGAGTAGATTATGCATCCTAACCCAAAAGCTCTCTCATTCAAAGATCATCTCTTGTGGTGGAGTAAAACCATCAAACAGCTTCAGTGCAATTAAATGGCTATCAAAAAGCCACGGTCTACCCCCCATACCCTTTGCTTGTCTGCATGTGTTTCAAATGTTATCACAAAAACATTGTCACTAACCTCAGTAAATATCGCAGCCATACTGACCCTCCACACTTTTGCCATTGTCGACCCCAGTATTTCCTTGTTGATAATTCTAGTCGAACAGATCTTCCCCACTAAACTGTTATTCTCCTTATACTTTAATTCTTCTCTTGTATTTCGTCTTCAACAAAGACAATATATTTTGCTTCACCTTCCAATAGCAGGAATTTCTTCCATTTCTCTTTGAAAATGTTCATCTCCACCACCTTCCTCCACCGTATTTTTCCATTTCTTTCTGCCCTCCACTATAGCCACTTACCGTTAACCGCCTCTAATTCAAATATTTTTTTCCTTTCCGTTATAACCAACGCCTCGTGCCTTTACACACACTGCCACTTCACCTCCCCTTTTCCTAGAGCGAAAAAACAGAGAGAAAACTCACAAAGAATAATGGTAAGACCATTTAGGCCATTGCTTAAGGCCCCTCATCCAATGCAAGGCCTCCAAAAATAAAAGTGATGTGTTATTATTTTTTTTAAACAACAATTTCATTAAATAAAATTTTAAATAATTTTTATATTTTTCAATATGTGCAAGACTCCATGATACTAAATTTAATATTTATTACAATGAATTGTTTAAATTTTTAAATAACTTTTTTAAGATCTTGCCAAATTGAGGCACAAATTTTTCATTGAAACCTCATTTTAAGTTGTTGTATTAAATATAAATTAAAAAATATTTTATTTAAAGATTTTAAATAAAATCTCATTTGATTAAAAATTTTGAAAATATTCTATATAATAATTTATATTTTATTGTATTATAATTACGAATAACTTACTTAAATTTCCGCCTTAGGCTCTCAATATGTATTGAGCCACCCCTAATTAAAAATCAAGATACTCCCTTAAAGTTAAGTTATTCCTCAGTTTAATCACAATCAAACGAATGTTGTAATGTCACATAGTGTTTTGAAAAAGAAAGGAATAGGATAATTTTGACATGATTCTAGATAACCAAGAAATAAAGAAAAACCTATAAAAAAAAATAAAGAAATAGAGAAAAAAAAAAAGAAAAAAAAAAGAATTGTGCTTCACGTGTTGGATTTAGATATTTATTTTGGGGGATGGAGCAAAAATTTAAGATCGTTCAAATAACTTGAGGAACATTGATCAACAAATAAGGCCTGACTGGCCTGTAATGGTTTGGTTAGATTAATTTGTATAATAACTACAAACATTCCCAACCACTTTTCTGTACCCTTGGATTTCCTCCATGAATGCAATTAACAAGTTGGTTTAATACATAAGTAAGAAAATATATGTGGTATAAAAATATACAAAAACAAATATTGTTACCCTAAGAGAGATAGGAAAAAAAACATTAAAATATTAAAAGGTACAAGACCCTTAGATTCGCCTCTGCTAGTAGGATGAATAAAGTTGCCCTCCAAAAGTTATTTATTTACTTTTTTGTAAATATTCTAAAATTTATTTATTTGCTAACCAAAAAGACTTAACCTTACCAAGCACACTGAACTGGGGTATATGTGTGACTGGCAAGAAGGCAAGGCAAGCGGCCCTAGGCCATTTATCCAGTTTCAGAATACCCTTTAGCCTATGCGGTAGATCAGCAAATAACGTCCAAACACTAGGCGATTGAATATCCAAACGACCAAGAAAATCAGCACCTGCATTACACTCCCTGAAAACTTGCCGAACCACAATCTTTCTAGATGAGAGAATAGCTAGAATTTCTTCCCAGTAATGTTTTTTTGTTTTAGAAGAACAAGTAAGAGCCAATAGGCCCCTACATATTTCATTAACAATCAATCAGTCATTACAATATTTTTTCCTTCAACACAGAATTTTTTATCTGTGGAGGACCCTCCTCAATCCATACAATTTCATCACTACAATCAAGAGCCAATTTGGCTAGTATATGAGCTACATTATTAGCTTCCCTATGAGTAAACTTTACAGACCACCTCCCATTGTTGTTAATCATTTCCCTAGTATCTTCAATTATAACACTATAATATGTACTCATTTCAGCTTCACTATTGGTAGCATTAACCACTACCAAGGAATCACCTTCAAAGACAGCACTTGTACAGCCCAACTCCAAGCAAAAGAGCATAGCCCTTCTCAAAGCAAAAACATAAGCACAAACAGGTTTCATCAAATAATTCACTCTTAAGCACAGGCAAGCAAGAATTTCCCCATCCGAGTCTCTCACTATAATCCCAACTCCCACCCTCTTATTAGTAGCATCAATGGCAGCATCCCAATTAAATTTACAAACCAACACATCGGGCTTCTTCCATCTAGCATTAATTCTGTTAACCTGAGCAGACTTGGGATCAGAATTTGCTTCACTGAATTCAGCAAAATTCTGTTGAGCAACACTAATTAAAGCTTTCGGACAATCAAACTTCTTTTCAAAGATAACAGCATTTCTTCTCAGCCATATCTTCCTCAAAATGCAGGCCACCAAACCAACCTTCTCCTCCTCCAAGCAATAATTCAGCTGCTTCCAGAGTTCCATGAAGTTCACTACTGAACATGCCCATTTCTTAACAGGACTGTCATTATCTGCCCACACATCTGATGCAGAGGGGCAGCTCCACAAAGCATGTACAGTTGACTCCTCTTCCCTCTCACAAATTGGACACAAACTACTATCAATTATTTTTTTCTTGGCCAAATTCATTCTGGTTGGTAGCAGATCATGACAGGCCTTCCATAGAAAATGTTTTACCACTCCCTGCGCTTTTAACTTCCATATTGATTTCCAACCAAATTCATTTTCAAACACATTTGAGGTTTCCCCCTTTTCAGCTATTACCCTCGCATGCTCAAGATGATAAGCACTCCTCACAGAAAACAGACCATTACTTGAGAAGCCCCATTTCATTCTATCTTCAGATCCCATTCTGCTAAGAGGAATGCAGCAGATAGCTTCAGCATCTTCTGCACTGAAAATTTCAGAAATCCACTCTTTCTTCCAATGGCCTGTATTCACATCAATAAGTTGGTTAACACAAGCATCTTTATCTAATAAATTCACTGGAGAGGATACCATATGAGAAGAGGATGATGGAATCCATTTATCCTTCCAAACCTTAATTTTATTGCCCCTCCCAACTTGCCAAATCAGACCAGACTTAATCAAGCCCATAGAAGACCACAAACTCCTCCATATCAATGAAGGACCACGACCCAATCTGGCTTCCAACAAATTCTCTCTTTTGAAATATTTCTCCTTCATAACCCTTGCAACCAAAGAAGAAGGATTATTCAACATCCTCCACACTTGTTTAGCCAACATAGCTTTATTAAAGCTCTCAAGCTCCCTAAAACCCAACCCTCCTCTTTTCTTTGATTCTCCCATCCTTGACCAACTCCTCCAATGGATTCTTTTATCATTTTGCATGTGTCCCCACCAAAATTTGGCCATAACTACAGCAATTTCTTTACACAATCTCCTTGGAAGCATGAAAACACTCATTGAATACGTTGGGATTGCTTGGACAACAGCTTTCAAAAGAATTTCCTTCCCTGCCTGTGAAAGGAATGTGTTCTTCCAATTATTAACCTTATTCCAAACTCTTTTTTTTAGAATCCTGAAAGTATTATACCTTGATCTACCTACAATAGAAGGAAGACCAAGGTATTTTTCAAAATTGCCACAGGTAGCAACTCCTGCAGCTTGCTGAATCTGTCTCCTCACTGTCATTGGTGTGTTGGTGCTAAAGAAAATTGTAGTTTTCTGCCTGTTTAGACTCTGTCCTGAAGCCCTCTCATATATACTGAGTAGATTTTGAATCTTAAACCACTCAGACAACTTGGCCCTCCCAAAAATGACAGAGTCATCAGCAAAGAGTAAATGATTTACTCTTATACCTCCTCTAGTTACAGCAACTCCACTTATATCACCCCTCCTTTCAGCCATGTCAACAAGTGAGCTAAGGCCTTCAGCACAAAGAATGAACAAATATGGGGAAATAGGGTCTCCTTGGCGTATTCCCCTAGAGGGTTTGATAGTGCAACCTGGCTGCCCATTAACCAACACAGAATATGTTACAGATGTAACACATACCATCACCAATTTAATCCACCTTTCACCAAAGCCAAGCTTCCTCATTATGGCCTCCAAAAAGCCCTACTCAATTCTATCATATGCCTTTGAAATATCCAGCTTCAATGCCATGCTATCAATCCTTCCTTTTTGCCTTGTTTTCATGGTATGCAAAGCCTCATATGCAACCATTACATTATCTGTAATTAACCTTTCAGGAAGGAAGGCACTTTGGTTCTTTGAAATGATCACTGGCAGCACTTTCTTTAATCTATTAGCTAGGACTTTTGACACTAATTTATACAAAACATTACATAGGCTTATAGGCCGAAAGTCACTAGCTATAACAGGTTTTTCAACTTTGGGAATTAAAGCAATATGAGTAAAATTAATGGACCCATCCAACCCAGTTTTTTCATTTAAAAAAGATAAAACAGCTTGACATACCTCCTCTCCAACAGTACTCCAGTAGCTTTGATAGAAGCATGCTCCAAAGCCATCTGGTCCAGGAGATTTCAAAGTTCCATATCTTTAAGTGCTGCCTCAACTTCTAGCTTGGTAAAATCCTTCTGCAATTCTTCATTCATTAAACCAGAAATCTTGCTCTCTATTCCCCACAAACCAGCATCTATATCATCTGTTGAAGGATTAGAAGAACAGAACAGATTGCTATAGTACTGGAAGAACACCTCTTCAATTCCCTTCTGAT
The DNA here is from genome assembly GCA_011037825.1 of Carya cathayensis. Taxonomy (NCBI): domain Eukaryota; kingdom Viridiplantae; phylum Streptophyta; class Magnoliopsida; order Fagales; family Juglandaceae; genus Carya; species Carya cathayensis. The sequence continues at coordinate 1,778,676 of QGSO01000139.1, read as the reverse complement.
CTTTCACACATCTTTCTTGTTCATCTATAACCTCACTGATTCGATTCCTTTTCCTCCTCTGATTGGCACATTCATGAAAAAACTTGGTATTTTTGTCACCAAGCTTGTACCAGGATCTTTTGGCCCTTTGTTTCCATTTTAAATCCTCCTTTTCAAGAAGAAGACCCAACTCCTTTTGTAATTTTCTCACAACAGAAACATTATGAGAACTTTCATTTGCTTGCTCCATTTTCAACCTCTCAGACAGCCTTAATATCTCCTTTTCTCCATCACTGGCTTTTTGAGAATTCCACCTAAGAAGGTCTCCACTACATGCTTTCAGCTTCCTTTGAACCTTGATCAATAAATTTTTTGTTTCCAAGGTTCTTTCCCATGAATCTTCCACAACCCTTCCACCTTCCTCATCTAAACTCCATTTTGCCTCAAACCTGAACAGTCTCTTTCTATTCCTTATACAAGGTTGATTTTCAAGCAAGGTGAGTAGAATGGGTTTATGATCCGATTGCCTAGCAATCAAAGTCTCCACCACCCTTTCTTTAAAGATCTCCAACCATGAAGGGTTAGCAACAGCCCTATCAAGCCTTTCTTTGGTAAAAGTGTCATCTGTGTGTTGATTTGACCAGGTATACATCATAGCCTTCCATCCTAGATCAAAAAGATTGCAGTTCTCTAGGCATTGTCTGAATCCTTCCATCTGCCCTTCAGGTCTCTCCCTCCCCCCCACCTTTTCAGATTGTGTGATTATTTCATTAAAATCACCAATCACACACCACCCTTGCTCCTTTGCAGGTTTCAGGCTTGATAATAGACTCCAAACTGCACTTCTTTTAGAGACCTCTGGATGGCCATAAAAGCCAGTCAACATCCATTTCCTTACACCATCATCATGCATCACCAAGACACTAATATGATGTTGAGTAAAATTCGGCACCTCAAGATTAACCTCTTGATTCCATAAAAGAGCCAAACCTCCACTATTTCCTCTAGCATCCACTACAAAACAGCCAACACATCCCAATTTCTTCCTTATAGCATCAAACTTCTTTGCTATTAGTTTAGTTTCCATGAGAAAAACTATTGTGGGCTTCTTATCCTTTACCAAAAGGTAGAGGTCTTGAATTGTCCGAGGGTTCCCAAGCCCTCGGCAATTCCAACTTAAAATTTTCATAATGATTGGCGGGGCTGCACAACAGCCACCGCCAAAACTTTAGAATCCATTTCCTCATAACTGTCATTCACCCTTCCTTTTTTCACAGGATTTTCATTTGCAGTATCGGCCTCATCAACTAACTGCAAATTACGTTTACCAAGCATCACAGTTTCATCTGAACAGCCTATATGCCTTGCCCTTCTTTTCCATTTCCCTCTACTAACTACTCCTTCACCCTCATTCCTTTGAATCTCATTTTGTTTCAACTCTGTCAACTGACTGCTGACCTTCATCACTGTTTGTTTCTTCTTTGATTCCCCTGCACTCAGCATACTTCTCCTTGTACAAATCTGCTTAGGATCACTCATACATTCAGTGGTAATAGTTTCAGGCATTTCCTCAAGCACCTGACTAGCAGAACAAGAATCATATTTTCCAGGGATAACAGATGCCACCTCAGGACTACTATCATTGACTTCTTTCACACCACTCACATTCAGACCATCCATCCCACCACTACTATTCAATTCCATAGATCCTTCAACTTGTACAGGATCAATTTGAGCATCTAATCCAGCCTCCTTCCCTGAATTGTCATCATGAATTTTCCCCTTCCTCTCATCATGCTCCTCCCTTCCATCATTTGGAATACCACTCCTCTTCCCCATAGAATAATTGGCTCGAATCCAAGTACCATACTGTTTCCCTGATCCATTACCATTCGAGCTAGAACAACCTTTCCCCCCATGGACAATCATACCACAATCAAAACAGATTCTAGGTAGTTTCTCATATTTTAGAGAAATCAAGTGCTTCTTCCCCAAAACATCCACAGTTCTACCACGAGCAACTGCCTTCTTCAAATTCAACTCTACCTTCACTCTTAGACCACCACCCCATTCAGATCCACCCTCCCTTACATCAACCTCTTGAACCCTTCCTATCGACTCCCCAATCTTCTTCCCAATCTCACTTTTCATACAAACAAAAGGCAAATTATGCATCTGAATCCAGAAACACTCACTATCGAAATTCATTTTCATCGGATGGATGAATCCATCAAAAGGCTTAAGAACTAGCAGACAATTACCAAACAACCAAGGCCTCCCTTCTAACACTCAGTTTTTATCCTCCTTACACACAAAGGTAATTACAAACAGATTCATACTAACCTCTTGGAACGTGAAAGAGTTATCAACTCTCCAAATCTTGGCCATTGTAGCACGTACAATATCCTTCCCCACTCGTCGATCAGACCACAACTTGCACACAACACACAACTCTCCTTTCTTAGTAACTTCACTTAGATCAACAGAGCTTATCTCAATTACCGAATTCTCCTCCTCCGTTAGACTAAATTGATCCCACTGCATCTCCAAATCCTCCATTTCTTCCCGCCTTAATCTTCAGGTTTTGATCAAGGGGAAGTAACTACCTCAGCCACTCCACGAGCACCGAGACTCACACTCCACCTATTCCCTCTCAGCGAGAGAGTTTTAGAGGAGACTCTTTTCGAAAGATCCTTCTTCCCAGTAATGTTCAATAATAGTTCTAGGAATATTATCTATAAAAAGATTATTATAGATAAATTAGGGGAGTTAAAATCTTCAATATTATTGTTTAAGATAAACAAGATTATAGCTAACTCCAATAATCTTCTTATTTATCTATAATATTTCCAGAAATAACTACCCTAATTTGGATATCCAAATTTTGGATTTTATTTTAAAAAACTGAAGTACAAACAGATCTAGGTGTTTGATAACTAAAAGGTGTAGATGTAGAATAATGAGAAAATGATCTTATAAAAGGTTGGAAAGATATTTGGACTGATATATATGATTTTCTTATCTATATTTGGTGAATCATTAATAGCATTATTTTCTATTTTAGATAAAGGAGTTATATTATCTAATTTCTATTCATTAGGAAGAGTAATATGATTTCAATTAATCTGTTTAAAAATTTGTATGCTAGAATTTGGTGTACTAAATTATAATAATAATATGTAACCTTTAGGGCTAGTAATTTAAAGTTGTTGTTTTAATGTAGTTTTGATACGTTTTATAATGAATATGATAAACTACAGTTTATTGATGTAATCTTTTCATCAGATGATAATCACTAGTTTTAATATTTAATAATAAAGCATGTAGAATATTATTAGTATCATATAAAGAGAGAGAATAAGTAAGATAACAATTAAAGTAAACTGGACCTTGGTACATACTTGATTCTAGCATACCAAATAATAAGTCATAAAACTTATAATGTCATCTATCTCTTTGGTAAAGTAGTACAGAAGCATTTAATACATTTCTTATAAGTGGTTTAACGGCCACTTGAACTAATAGACCTAAAAGGGAGGTTGAGTTAGTGTTACATGTATTGTGGAGTTGTCCTGCTGCAAGTGATGTATGGGCTGTTTCTCAATGCCCAGTACAGAAATGGCCTGATTCATTTCTAGATTTTTCTGTAGATTTTTCTGTTTTATGGTCAGATCTGTCCACTAAGCTATTTGTGGATGATTTTCAATTGGTTTGTTTCATATTGAGAAGGATATGGACCAAAAGAAGCTATGTAATCCATGGGAAAGCTCTTGAGAGTCCTCAATAGGTGGTAATGGTAGCTACATTAGATAGAGATTTATTTTTGACATCACTAATCCGAGAAGACACAGGTACTGCTCATAGTGCAATTAACAAAAGTGAGTTAAGATGGAAGAAACCTAGTTACATATGGCTAAAAGCTAACTAAGATGCCTCATTTGTACAAAACATAATAAAGTGGGCCTTGGCATTATTATCAGGGATGAACAAGTGGATGTTGCATGTGTTTGTGCAGAGATAAAATCTTGTGTCAAGGTTGTGATTACAGAAGGTATGGCTCTGAGAAGGGTAATGGAAGTTTGTGCAAACTTGGGGTTTGTAAGGGTAGTGTTTGAAGGTGATTCACAGATTATTGTTAAGGCTGCTAACACTAAAAAAGATTCAAGCACTGACTATGGGATATTTAGAGTTATGCTATTGGAAAGACCAAGGTGACAAGTTGTTTTTGTTCATTGTGAAGCTAATTGTGCTGCTCATCAGCTAGCAAAACTTGCTCTAGTGTTTGAAAGTCATCAAATCTAGATTGAGGATGGCCCAATGCAGATTATGTCTACTGTTTTGATTGAACAGTCTATGTAATGTTGATAGAATTTTCTGTCTTTGCATTTTTACATCAATATAAATCCTCTTCTTTCAAAAAAAAAATAAAGAATTTGTTTTTTAATATTTATTTTATGAATTGACACTATCAATTGACTAGTTATAAAATATCTTAGAAAAGAGTTGAGTTGATATAATTACTCTTAATTAGTGAATAAAAAATGCCCTCTTTTTGCAGCTAGGAGGGGTTTTTATGGTCACGTCCAAAGAGAATTGTTATGCTGGTAGCCTTGCTCCCCTATTTGCAAAGAAAATATAAAAATAAAAATAAAAACAAAAAATACCCACTTCTTGCATGGGGTCATCCGTTACAAGGGTCCCAAAATTACTATCTTTTTTTAAGGATACAAATCTGCAAAACTTGAGAGTTTTACTGCAGTTCGGCTGCCCATTAGGCCTAGAAGTCCATCAAAGGCTTTGGATTGACCTAAACTTGGCCTAATACTCCAAACTCCAAGGAGGAAACAAAAGCGAGTATACACTATACATATGAAAATGTCACAAATCAAGTTTATCATTATAAAAACCTTTATCTTTCCTTGACATATATTTCAATCAGAATTTTGGTTGAAAAAAATTAGTATCCCTTTCTTTGATTTTTATTCAAGTTTTTGGTCTAAAAATATGAGAATTACATTATGAACCCACTACCCACAAACTATCGAGCAATTTACAATTTACATCCTAAACTATCAAAACCGACAAATTGCAATTCTTGGAATTTGAAAAGTGAGACCCTCCTCGCCCTATGTAGCCTTCAAATATGGATGAAAAATGGATGAGGTCAGGTGGTACACAATTATCAATTAAATCTTAACTGATGATGATGCACATTTCAATTTTTTCATGGATTGAGGGTGCAAGACTTTCGGGCTCAAAGCTTGTTTACTCCTATTGGTAGCTCAACTAACTGTACCCATTAATAAAGCCGCCCAACCAACTAAAGCGTACTCAACTAACTTTCCCACTCTATTTTATTTGTTGGGCCCAAGGTAAAATATATTGTTATCTACTAATATAATTAATTTGGGATTCAATGGGTTGTTGGGATTAGTTTCGACTCAAACGTACTTGTTTAGGTACGAGGAAACTGTTGTATTTGCATGGGAAGTTTTAGTTTTGGAATTTCACGGTTGCAAATTAACCACACATCACTTTCATTGATTAACAACAGTACATCCAATCTTCAGCAATGGATTGAATAACATGCATAAAAGGGTACTTTTCTATATGCACACTAGATAGACTTAAAAGTAGCTTTCGCCGGATAGTGAGCTACCGAGATAGAGAATCAGGGTTAATTTGTAATAATATTCAACATTGTCTTGCTAGCAAGGCTTTGTCAAAGCACTTTATAAGTCTAAGAAACCAAGTCCACTAACACTTTTGATTTCCCTATTTGATATGAGCTAATCCAATGTAAACCATTGGTTTTCTTTTTATTTTGATAAGTAAAAAAAATATTGAATCTAGTGAAAATAAACAAAATCCAAGTGCATAAGAAATATACAATGGAGAGTACCTAATTATAAATTAGGAGCTAGAAATGAATACAAGAAAATCACGAAATCTAGCCCTTTTAAAGACAATACGGAGACCCATAAAAATAAGTGAAGAAGAATGAAACAAATAAGTTCTTCTGAAGATCATTCCCAGTCTTCAAAAATTTGACCATTCCTTTCAAGCCAAATGGACCACATAAGGCAAAAAGGAAGTCATTTTCCACAAGGCAGCAATTTGGGAATTACCCTAAAGACCTCTCCCTCAAAGTCACTTGCCAAGCAATACTAACCTTGCTAAAATCTTCATCCCATAAGACACTTACCACCTTACAAGGAGAAATAAATGATTTACAGATTCACCACTTTACTTGCACACGTACCGCCAATCTACAACATTAGTCCACACTTTGTCAAGTTGTCAACAATCAAAATCTCCCTATGTGAAAAAGTCCAACCAAAGAAAGCCCCTTGGAAAGCACCTTGCACCTCCAATTTCCAAGGAAAATGATTGGGGATATAACAAGACATAACCTTGTACAACGATTGAACCGTGAACTTCTTGCTCACAGTGTGAGTACAAGTCATACCATCCACCACACCACTACCATTGCTTGTGGCATACAAGAAGCTGGAAAATGCAGAAATATTACCCAATTCGAAATCATGGGAAAGTCTAATAAAATAGACATTCCACTATGAGGAGCCACTAGGGATATTGAAAAGATCTAGCACCAAAACCTCTTGGTTTAAAGCAATCCTAAAAGGAAACAAAATGTAATCGAGAGGGCCACATCACCACTCCAAATGTCATACAAAATTTGAGCTTGGATTCCTCACCCACCACAAATCTAACATCACTTAAAAAGCCCCCCACCATTCCTAATATTTTTCCACAATCCCATGCCATGCACACTTTTCGCTTCATTCAAGCACCAACCCCCAATCAATCCAACATTTTGAATCTCCATTCCTCATAAAAGACTTGGTAAGATCTTGGTGCCAAGGGTGCCAACCTCAAGGTAACAACCAAGGTTTAAGTCAGGATTGAAATCTAGCATTTGCTACGATGTGCACGTATAAGGAATAGTTAAGCAGTTCACATCAGAAAAATAATGGTTTCATCTTAAGGCTAAACAATATAGTACCAGAAATCCAAAAGAAACCACAAGTTTATTCTCACGATATCCACAATGTCACTTCATTTTTTGACTACTTAAACACATAACCAGCTTTTCTAACATATTTCCCAAACAAGGCTAACATAATACATAACGTTGCCTACCTAGCAGTTACAAATATAGCTTCTACAACTGACCAATCCTACAACAAGAAAAGGTCCTACTCGCCTACTGCTCGGGTTGTGCTGGCTCCTCCTCCTTCAGTATTACTCTTGAGTCTACCTATGCATCAAGGTCAATGGTTCCGATGTCGAAACCATCGTTAGGTTATGTAGCTATGATAAGACCGCTAATGAGAAACAATGCTCATGAATATGCAACGAACAATTTAATGTAATAAAAACAAGGGCAAATGCATGTAATAGTGCACGGCGAGGAATCACACTCTCAGTAAAAGACATTTATATAAGTATGCTGAGGAATCACCCTTTGAGGAATTACCCTCGGTTGCAAAGCTCAATACCTATATACATATTTATGCATGTCACAAAGGAGAGGAATCACCCTCTTCTCAAGCACGTAAAACTCGTAACACCAGTCACACAACAACTCACAGTCATCACATAAATATTTATCACATAGACATACATTGCCTAATGGGCCAACAGGGGAAGAGCCACTTCACCGTTTGAAATCTGGGAATCTCTCACATCCAAGCAACTTGGTGCAAGTGAACTCGCATGTACCCCAATGTAGGTCAACTCTCACATAGAGATATACACGTTGCACTAGAAAAATATTTACCCACCTAACCAACTCGAAGACACCAACATGTGATATGGCAGAGGGTTCTTCATCCCAACTATAAGGCGAGGCCGACACGATACCATCCCACCCCAATTCTTCATGGGGACTCTCTTTACCTGTATAAAGCTCATGGATACATCTCAAAAGAAGGGTTTGGAGGATTCTCTATCCCATCCCATGATGATCGACGCACTATACACTTACACACATAGACATAGATATTCACACAAAGATTTCACTAAAAATGCTTTCAAATCTCGAAATTTGTGAAGTAAGGATATTTGTAAATATTGTAACACCCTGCTCAACACTACTTAGTACCTTTGTCAAATACTGAGAATTTAACAATATAACCCATGACCTTGGCTTAGAGGAAGTTATGAACTTTAGGGAAAAGAGAGCTTTTGGATCATAATTTGGCCAAATGACATCCACCATTGCTTTAATTAGGATTTTTAGAGATTTTTAGAGCAATTGAATACTTTTGTGAAAATAGGTTTCCAAGAGGCCAATAGTAGGATGACAGGTGGCATGAAGAAGACTTGCTACCTTAATGAGCTTGGTATTTGTTTCATAGCAAGCCATGAAAATTAGATAGATTTGAAGAAGGCCCAAGAGTTGGTTAAAGTGAGGGTCCAGGCTTGAAAAGATTAAGGCTAAACAAAGGTTCAAGACTAAGTCCAATGTGAGGCCCAAGACTAAGGCCTAACTTTGTAAGCTATTGAGTTCCAAGAAAATGCCCAACAAAAACTGAACATGAGGCCCAAGGAAAGGCCCACATTAAGGTCTAGCAAAAATAGAAATTTAGTGCCCAATGGGATTGCACCACTTGGAGAAAAAGCCTAGGTTTCTCATCACTATGCAAATAGTAAAATACCACCACCTAGCAAATAGTTTTCCTTCTCTTGAAAACCACCCACATGCCCCTAGGGTTTTTTTTTTTTTTTTTCACCATAGTCAGCCATCCATCATGAATTCAAGCTTACATTCCCAAAACCCTTCATCATGTCATAGAATAGTAACTTTGACACCATGCATGCCGATTTCTTCTAGCTTTTCTCTCCATTATTTTTTCTGAAATTTTCATCTTCTTCACTTGTATTGGATCAATCTTCCACAGCTCTAGGATAGTAGATTGATCACAACTCATGTCATGAAGTGGGAAGGTATGTCAATGCCAAGAAAACCCACCAATCAGATGAACTAAGTACAAACCAATGCACTCCAAGAACAAGCCAACAAAACCTTGTTCTTTCAACCTCCTCATCAATTGGTTTTTTGCAAATGATTAACCCACTATTATGCTACCAAGATCTGAAAAATTCCAGACTAAGATGAAGCCAAGAACAGCTCCCATAGTCACTCTAAAAACCAAACTATTTCACATTGGAAAGGGAACTAGTTTCAATCGAACAACACCCTTGTTTTTCTAAATTTTCTTGTGAAAAATCTAGCCCTCTTCACACACCTATAGCACCACATCTAGGTTCTGAAATGTGTCATCAAATCACACACATGATACCCTAAGAATGAACCCTAGCAATGAACAAAATCAATGGACACTTCAAGAAGAAACCATGTGTAAAACTCTCGGCTGAACCTTCCCCATTCAACCAACTTTATTTTGCTACACAACAAACACCACGTGTCTAACATTCATACCTCAATACTCCTCTATAAATGCCACCAAACAATATAGAATTAGAACTAAAAACTTGCCACAAGGATAGGACAAGAACAAAATGAGGTTTGGAGACCAAACCACCAACCTACACTTAGTTTCTCATGGGAAATCATTTGATTTTTGTCCCAACTTCTAAAACCACTTAGCTCCTGCACTTATCAACCTCCTTTGGTCCTTGTCCATGAATCAATAGTGTGATGGATTTTATTGTGCTGATCTGGAAACACAAGCATGCATTCCATGGAAAGCCAACACCAATCACCTTGAATTCACTTCAACCAAATCGTGCACCACTTCACCCACTTGCACCTCTTGCTTCCTCACTCAAACTCTATAAATAGCACTCCCCTTCCCTCACTTCCTCCCACACCATTCTCAAGCATTCCTTAGCTTCCTTGGGAGCAAAAACATCCATATTGTGAGGAGAGTGAAACCAAGAGGTGAGAATGAAGTCCTTGGAGTGAGTTTTATTTTGAGAGCTCCATAAGCCATGGATTGGTGAGTTACTCTACCATATATCTTTATTGAAAGTTAGAATCACATGGTAGGCTTTGATTTATGGTATGAGAATAAGATTTTGATTGAGTTAAATGAGTTGAATTTTTGGGAAGCATGTTTCAGTTCAGATTTGGAGTTCTTCATGCATAAATTGTTTTGATTTGAAACTTTAGCCATAACATGTCTTGATATAATATTGTAAGCTTAGCTAATGTCTTGTTTGATTAATTGAAGGATTGTATTTGAGGAAAATAGCATGTCATGAAAGGTTTATAAATCTATATCTAGGGTTGATCATCTAGCATGTTTTGGTTTTGACTTGATTGAAGGTTGTTTTGTGATATCATAATTAAGTTTTGCAAAGCATACATTATAATCATCTAGAAGTCTATTATCATCATGTTAAGAGTTCGAATCCATGGTGCTTTAGAGCCATAAGTGTTCATATGTTAAAGAGAAGTTAGATACATCATGCTAGGTACTCGGTTTTGGTGATTTCATGATGTTTTGATTTTGTTCATCACATTGATGTTGATATGATTCCATACGGCTTACATCTAAGTTATTAAAATGTTATTAAGTTCATATGCAATGATTGTTTATAAAGATCTCATAGAGATTATACGCTTAAAGTCAAACATAGTGTAAATTAAGCTATATGCATGCCATGAGTTGGATGAATTTCTCATAGTGGATGTTTGATTGTTGAAATTCTATGGTCATATATGGAATAAGAATATGGCTTATATAAGGTTTTTGAAATTTGGTGGAATTTGGAGCCACAATGCAAATAGTGAAAGTTTAGGGCCCACATAGCAAATTTGGGAAAGCTAAGGAGCAATTTTTGAAATACTGATTTTAGTTTATTAACTTCTAGAAGTTTCATGGTTCCTAAATATAGTACATATTTTAATTTAGCCGCAAAGATTTTTAGAACTCAGGAAGCTTGTAAGTTAGCTTCTAACTTACTCTTGGATAATTTATCTATAATTCTTATATAAACACCACACCACATTCATGTTATTAATGTCATTTTGATCATGACATGTCATATAATACATCATTAAGCATTTAGCTACATGCATATATAACATGTGTTATGTTACTTTTGCACAAAGCGTGAAAGAATATTTTTTTAACATGGTACATGAAAATATGTCTTTTTAAGCATGAAGGACATTGCATGTTACGGAATAAACGCATGTCATGAATTATTTTGTCATGAAGCATAGCATGAAAATGTTTTATCATGACCCAATACTAGGATGGGGGAATATCATAGTGGAACTCCTCGATCCACTCCAGAGTAAGTAAAAATGAAGTGATAACCCCTTGGTTGACAAAGAGCAATCACCGGGTATCAAATGGATTCTTTGTAAAGAATTCTAGAATAAAGTCATGTATGGTATCTAATGCTTGTGGGTGCAAATGTTATGATGATGAAATGTTTAATATCAATGCATTGAAAAATATATATTCGCAGCTTTAATGACGTAGTTGCAACCTGAGTTGTACTACAGCCACTGGCAGATACTCACAATGGAAATAGGGAACTATGATGATACCTTATATATGTCATGATGGCTCTAATAACAAGAAATATGTTTTAAAAAAGTAAATGTTCTCTATACGAAAATGTGCATCAAATTTTTCTAAAAGATGTTAAGAAATCTAGATGAAAGGCAAATATTGTTTACCCTCATTTCTCAATATTGTCTTAAAATCTAACCTACCTCACAATCTTAGAGTTATGGCATCACTACACTGCTCCTCTCTTTGTCTCCTCTGAAGTTTCTTGCTTCCTCTGAAGAATCTAACTCCAAGGGCTCTCAAGTGCCTACTATCTCAAAAGTGAAATTTTGGTTGTTGTCCTAAGCCTTTTATAGCACAGGTGTGTTGGGTGTCTTTCTGATGTTTTTCTGACTTTAGATGTGATTAAAAAAGAGCTCTGAGTGATTTTGTAAGGTCTTGGAAAGCTCATGCATGTCAGCAAGGGTCTTGTCCTCACTCGTTCCTCGCCTTGCACATGTTCTTCGCCTTTGTACGTTAGGCAACTTTTCTAGTTTGCCGACCATAAGGTCAAAAGTCCTTTATCACCTTGTGCCGGGATGTGTCAGCCAAGCTTTCTACATAGTATTGCTCATCCATATGCGACACTTTGTAGCACCCACAACTATTTATCACAAACCATTCAAGTGACTTCACATCTTTTCCTTCCACTCAACTCCATTGGTGGTCTGTCTCCTTGCATTTGGCCAGTTCCTTACATCCTCCCCTCCTTCTAAGGAATTTCATCCTCAAAATTCAGTGAGTTCTCCCTACGATGTAGATAGGTATTTGTCGATGCCTTCGATGGCCTTTGACTGAAGAGGGTACTTGCCCTCATCTGGATCCATAGACTAACCTTCATCATTTGCAAGGGGGACACGAGATGACTCCTCACGTCTCCTCTGAGCTCTTCGTCTGGGCTGCCTGTCAGTTGTGTTCTCTCGTGTACTAGCTCCTCCATTAGGTTTGGTATCATTGGACATTGGATGGAATTATTTTCCATTCTCTACACAATAAAGTTCCATCCTCACTCAGATTGAAATGTGAGTGTTCATTGCCTTTACGGACTCGTAGCCTAATTTCCAATAGTTTTTTATCCTTCTTTTACTAATGCTTCCAAGACAAGTCCTTTAGAAGTAGTTGTCTCATCTCTTCCAAGAGTGAGCCCACCCTTGTGGAATCTTCCACACTTTTAGAACCTGATTGGCAACTTAGTGCATCAATGACTAAGTTTGCCTTTCCAGGGTGATGCTTGATTTCACACTAGTAGTCATTGATGGTTTCTAACTATATATGTTGCCTCATATTGAGATTCTTATGGGTGAAGAGGTGTCTTCAACTCCTATGGTCCGTGTACACCTTGAACTCTTCACCATAAAAATAGTGTTGCCAAATCTTGAAGGCAAATACCACGGCTGCTAGTTTTAGGTCGTGGGTTGGGTAATTCCTGTCGTAGCCTTTCAATTGTCTAGATGCATACACTACTACCCTTCCTTCTTGCATTAGGATGCAACCCAACCAAAACTTAAACACATCACTACACCACAAATCATTTCTAAGGTTTGGACAAAGCTAAAACAGGATTTGTGGTTAATCTTCTTTTTAGTTCTTCAAAGCTCCATTCACACTCGTATGTCTAGGTGTGTGATGACCCACTTTTATGTGTATTTTCACTGAAGGAATATTTTAATTTAATTAATATTATAGTGCTTGTATTTTAAATAATTGGATTTAATTGGATTTTATTCGCTGTTGAGTTTAAAATTGCTGTTTAATTTATTTTATCTTCTTTTTGGATTTAAAATTTAATAGTTGGTTTTCATTAGTTATTTTATATATTTTAGCTTATCGATGTGTTTAAATATATTTTCTTGGTTTAATCGCTTTTAAAGTTATCTTTTTTGAATCAGTCGTTGGACTCCCGAAGTGAGGATTGGACCTCATTTCTTTTCCTTTATCTTTTTCTTTTCCTTTTCTTTTTTTTTTCTTTTTCTTTTTTCCCTTTTCTTTCCTTTTTCTTTCTTTCTTTTTTCTCTTTTCTTCTTCCCCGTTCGACCTCTCTCCCGCGTTTCTCTCTTTCTCTCTCTCTCCTCACCCACGACGTCACCGGCCAACACCCCAGCCCACCGCCGTCCGGCCGGCGTGGCCATCACCACCCCCACCAAAAGAACCCCCTCCCTCCGGTGAACCACCCCACCGAAAATCTCCCCCAACCGGCCGGCCGTTTAGCCGGAAAAACACATCTAAGCCGCACGGTTTTTCACCGTTTCCGATACCGTCGCTCCACCTCCGGCCACCACCTCTTCACCACTTCTTCCCCTACCTCTTGCCGACCTAACCCACCCATTTCCGGCCTCAAACGGTCACCGAAGCGGCTCCCACGAGCTCAATTCCGATTTGCACGTTTTTCGCTTCTACCGGCGTTTTCGCCGCCACCCACGACCAAAGCTCGCTTCCACTAGCTTCACAAACATCCCTAGACCATTTCCTATCAATTTGGTGTCTTGATTTGTCCCCGTTCAAAAGTGGGTATTTTGCGACCCACGGCTACAGTGCATTTGCACTGTTACGTTGCTTTCCGCTCATCTTTTGGTGTGCGCCGAACCTTCTAAAAATACCTTATAGCGCTGTAAGTATTTTCCAAACACTACTTTTAGATTTAAATATATTTTGCTCTTTCAATAATTTATTGGGTTGGTTTGTTGATTCCAGACTGAGTCCGAGGAGTTTGGGGGTCGGATGGATGGAGGACGGAGTTGCTTGATTTGTTATTTTATGGTTGGTTGATTGTGTCGAGTATTGAGATTTCATTTACATGGTGCATGCACGTGCATTTTATTTAAATTGAGAAAATCATGTTTTATTGGCGTAAATGGATTTACGGGTGCGTGTGTACCACGACCCCAAGCCGGGATGGGGTATTATCTCGGTGGAGCTCCTCTGGTCACTCGGGAGCGTAATATACTGAGTGACGTCCCCTAAGTCGAAGCTTGGCTATGAACGCACCGGGCGCGGAACTGAGCGACAATGGGAGCGGTGGCTAGGGGATGCTTGGCTACGAACGCGCCGGGCGCGGAACTGGGCATCGTCCTATGCACCGACTTCGTGGCCCTTCGCTGGCGAGGGCTAGAGGATGCTTGGCTACGAACGCGCGGGGCGTGGAACTGGGCATCGCTCGTTTAGGTGTCATACGCGTGGCGGATACCCGCAATGTGGCACAGGAGCCAGGGTGTGCGGATGACCCCTAGGGGAGGTCATGGTGCATACGAACTAAATGGATTTTTGCCGTGATATGGGCCAAATGGACTTTTGGCGTGATATTTGGAAAGGATATGTTTTTGGGCCAAATGGGATTTTTGGCGTGTGTGGAAAAAAATATGATTTTATGGATGTCGTGCATTGGCATTTATTCATGCATATTGTTTGAGTTCTATATGTTTTTATCTGGTGGTTTTTGGATTTTACTTACCTGCGGCACCATTTTTGGTACCGTAGATTTTGGTGTAGGGATCGAGGAGGAGGAGGAGGCTGAGCCCGAAGATACGGCTCCGCCGGAGTTTTGAGTTGGAGCTTATGCTTTGGAGTTGGCTTTAAAACAATATTTGTATTTGTGATATTTTATTACGTATGATTTGAACAGCTTTATGTTTTAATTAAGAAAATTCTGGTACTTAGTTTTATATCTTTGCTATCCGCTGCGTATCTCTTCATGCACATTTGTTGCTTGCACACACTTGGCACTCATCGATAGGATGGTGACCCGTGTTGTCACCATCCGGACGTCTCGAATTCCCCGTGTCCGTGCGTGGGGATTTGGGGGCGTCACAAGGTGAATTTAACGGTCTTCCCTGTTAACACCGTGAGAGGACTGAACAACCTAGAAAATCCTTCCATGAAACTCTTATGGTAACCAGCTAAGCCTAGAAAATTTCTCACCTCATGTATCGAGGTGGGTAGGGGTGAAAATTGAACCGATCGGTTTAGTTCCGTCCCAAAATTGAAACCGACTGACCAGTTTTTTTTCACTGGGAAAACTAGCCGAAGTAGACTAATATAGAGGGGTGAAACCAGCCAGACCAGTTCTAGCCGGTTTAGGCCATTTCTTTTGGGCCTTTGTTTTTGCCAAATCCAACATCTTTTTAGGCATTTTTTTGGCTCAATTAATGATCTTTTTGGGATTTTTTTTAGTTGATTTCAAATTCTAATTTGCTAAGTTTTCATAACCCATTTTAAATAATTAGTTTAATTTTAATTTTAATATAATTTGTAATGTTAGCCTTAGGTTTAAAAAAATTTATTAACAATAATAAAATAGTAATGCCATGATGGTGTAAGTACTAACTAGTAATTACTAAGTATATACTAGTATACTAATTACTAGATAACTTAAAAAAAATAAAGAAAAAATCTTCTCGCAAGTCATTGTGAAAATGGCCAAATAACAGCAGCCAATGTTTTCCTGCCATATAGGCCATCTATGGAAAAAATAATAGATCTCAGCACGCAAAATAATTCTACTGTTGGAGTCTAACTCCCAAACCCAAACCTGCAAGTGCTCTCTCTCTTTTCAAGAGCCCATTAGAAATTGATTAAAATGCCAAAATGTCAAAAAGAAAGATGAGGTGTGGTATCAACCTATGTTCCATCTCCAATATCACCAAAAACTTCTGCATTGCAAGATAAATTTACCACACTACTTGTTTTTAAAAAGGTTGTATAAAAAGAATTTCGAGGGATTCATGGGTCTACAGTGAGAAGAAAGATCTTGTAAAAATGGATTTTAAGGGACTCATTTATCTGCAAACATCGGTAAGAAGGAAGATGAAAAAAGTGACTTTTATCAATTGTAGTTGGTCTATGGCAAGAACAATAAAAATAGTTCCCTCCACCCATATCCATCCCCCCACCCAGAAACTCCCTCAACCCAGACCTGTGCTCCTCTATCCCCTCAATTGCTAGGAACCTCTCTCGCTTCATGGCAATTACAGCTGTAAGTCATTGATTTTCCTTTTTTCCTCGCTTTCGAAAAATAATTTGTGCGAAATTTGGGTTGAGAAATCACAAATTTTGGGCGTTGAGAAATCACACAGTCAATCATGAATTTGACAAAAGTTGTAGCCTACGAATTTTACAATCCTATTGGCCTTCGAATTTTTCATAAGTTGTAGACTACATTTCCTGTTAGCCTTTGAATTTTACAATCCAAAGTTGTTTTAGAAAGTGAGAATGGCACATTTCATAAGTAGGAGTAGAATAAAATTCATGGGAGGCGATCCTTGTTGGGTTTTTTGAATCTTGTATGAGCAAAATAGAAGTTGAGAGGTAGGGTCTTTTTATTTTATATCTGCTTTGTGGAGGTCTAGTTGCAACAACGAAATGCTCCCAACGGCAGCAAATGGTTGACGATGCTGGGAAGAAAAAATCATAGTGCCTGGGAGTGGAGAATGAAATCCTCGTCGGGAGTGAGTGAGTTGAGAGAGAGGCAAAATCTAAACAACACAAGCAGCAGCTCATGAGAAAGAAATTTCAGGCTTTTTTATTATGCTAGAAATCTCCTGTGATCCGACTCATTAACTTTCAATGTGTAGTGCTTACACGTCCATCTGTTATTGGTGTCCGTTAATCCTATGAGAATAGCACATCCGCTCCAACGCAGAACTCAAAAATAAAAACTCCACTAGATGTTTAATACACATTACAAGTAAAAACAAATTATCCTAAGCAAAAATGCAACTAAAAAACATAAGATAAATAAATTGCAATAATTCTTGATCTTCTTCAGTCTTCAATCTTCAATAGTTGTGACACTTGATTGTACTCCCAACTCTATATAGAAACATTACTAAGATTAAAACATCAAATATTATTGAATTTGAATGATGAAAAATACTAAAATTAATTTATAGAAGTAAATGAATATTGAATGAGGAAAACATTACCAGAATCTACCACAAAGCTCTCCACATTATCCATGGACTCTCAGATATCAATTGGTATTGACGAATGTCACAACCAATTCTGAGCGCAAATAAAAGTACTAACAGTTCTCGAAGCCAACGAACTCTGAAAATGATCAAGTACACAACCTCTTGTATTAAATGTTGACTCTGATGCAACCGTAGAAACAGGAATGATGAACAAGTCTCGTGCAATCCTCACAAGTATAGGATAGTTAAGCTCATTAATTTTCCACCAAACCAACAAGTCAAAAAGATGGGCTAAGTGCCTCACAATCATCTGATAAATAAATTGCAATAATTCTTGATCTTCTTCAGTCTTCAATCTTCAATAGTTGTGACACTTGATTGTACTCCCAACTCTATATAGAAACATTACTAAGATTAAAACATCAAATATTATTGAATTTGAATGATGAAAAATACTAAAATTAATTTATAGAAGTAAATGAATATTGAATGAGGAAAACATTACCAGAATCTATCACAAAGCTCTCCACATTATCCATGGACTCTCAGATATCAATTGGTATTGACGAATGTCACAACCAATTCTGAGCGCAAATAAGCGTACTAACAGTTCTCGAAGCCAACGAACTCTGAAAATGATCAAGTACACAACCTCTTGTATTAAATGTTGACTCTGATACAACTATAGAAACAGGAATGACGAACAAGTCTCGTGCAATCCTCACAAGTATAGGATAGTTAAGCTCATTAATTTTCCACCAAACCAACAAGTCAAAAAGATGGGCTAAGTGCCTCACAATCATCTGATAAATATTGGCCCACCACTATTTTGGCAACTATAAATCTAATGGTGGAAGATGCTTGATATCACTCATAAAACAATTGTGACTCATGATTGTTTTCACCATCTTTTGTGATTTTAGATGTCGAAGAGGGCTCATGTTCTCGGCTTGTTGAGGTAAAACTGAATGTAGAATTATACTCCTCATACAAGTCTACTAATAACTGTCTCTCACTTGACACCAATTCTTTAGCACGAGTCTCATGATAAATCTTCTTCAGGTTTAAAGTAAGAAGCCCTAACTTACTACATGAATCAAGCACAACTAAAATCAATATCAACAAGTTCATCATATCTAATGAACCCCAATACTTATCAAATTTTTCTCGTGCTTATGGCCATGTTAATCAAACAACTATTATCACTCTCACTCAGTCTAACCAACCTTTTTTGGAGCACAAAAATCTCATAAAAGTGGTGTTGGCCGTGACATATAAATACTCAGAAAATCTTGTAGTGGCATCATAAATATTTTCAAAAATTTTATAAAAACCTACACCATCTCACACTCCTTAGCTCTAAGAGGCGCCATATGTCCATCATTAAAGCAAGACAGGAAATTGTAGTCCTCACTCTCCATCCGCCTGAAAGCCTTCTCAAATTTCTCAGGTTCCTCCAACATCATGTAAGTTGAGTTCCATCGAGCTTGTACATTAAGAGAGAACATTTTCTTATAATTAATTTTCTCTTTATCTACACATCTCTTAAATTTGTCTAATCTTGCAGGGCACATATCTAACCACATTCCTAACCATTGCGATGGCATCATTACAGTCGTTCAGACCCTCATTCACAACAAGGTTCAAAATATGAGCACAATATCTCATGTGTATATACTTTCCCCCAACACATTCCCCATAAAAAAAAACTATCTCAAATATGAAATCGTAGTATCGTTTGAGCTAGCATTATCAATAATAATAGTAACTATCTTATCAATGCCTCAATCAAGTTGACACAATTCAATATATCTCCCAATAGTATCACCCAGATGATTAGGGATTAAACAAAAATTAATGATTTTTTTTTTTACAATTTCCAATCCCTATCATTGAAATGTGCAATTAGATACATATAATTAAGATTTTGTACCGATGTCCATGTATTGGGAGTCAATGAAATCTTCATGCCCCCATATTTAAACAACTTTTTAAGCTTTTCTTTTTTTGATGCAAACAATTTCATACAATCTCTTGCAACTGTCACGCGACATGGCATTTTAAATCGAGGTTAAAGCAACCAACACATCTTCCTAAATCTCTACCATTCAACAATTCTAAATGTAAGTTCATTCATAATCACCATCTCTGCAATAAACAACCTCACAGCCTCTTCACTATACTTATGAGTTACAAAATTTCTTACTATACTACCATCACTTTCTCCAACCCCCTCTTTAGGTGTTACCTCATTTGCCAATGTTTTTTTGGTATTTATCCAAACCCCACATTTATGAGGATTTTTTAGACATGAAGGCAAATGATTTTGCATGGTTAAAGTTTCGTTCCTCTTTGAGTGGCAAGCATACATCTTACCACAATAATTATACTTAGCCTTAGCATCATCTACGGGACAACCATCCACCTTAATTTGTAAAATGGTCCCACAATCGATGAATCATTCCCCTTCTATTTCTTAGGAAGTAGATAACTACTACTTTTGAAGGCACTAGACGGCCTTGGTGTTTGCACTGATTATGTCTCTCTCAAATCATCTCCAAAATTAATTTGATCTAACACTCACAGTGGGAATTAGGTCTCAAATCACTACTCACGGTCCCAAGAATTTGATCCAAAATTTTAAAATCCATGTACATACCAAATACATCAAAATTTCAAAGATGAGGAACATGTCAAAACCAAATACATTAAAATGCAAAAATAAAACTACGGAGTGCAAAAATAGAACTTGAGTGTTAAAGAGATAATAACCTCAAAAGCCATTGGCTTGCAACGTGACTATGTGAAGGAAGTGGACCTCGAGTCACAGAGAGGTGATAGAAGTTTCGGAGAGGTGACTCAGGAGAGTACATGAAACATGCGACAGAGCGAGGTTTTAATGAACAGCATGAATGCCATGAAAATAAAGGGAAGCAACGATGTAGGGGGGGCTGGTAGTCAAAGGCTTCATGATCAAAGAAGAGAAATGGAATCAAGAAGAAGAATAAGAGCGAGGGGAGGGGGTTATTAAATCCTAGGTCGAAATAGTGTCGTTTGGCCTAAACCAAATAGCATCGTTTCACTTAATTTCTTTTATAAATGTCAAGTCTAAAACAACACCATTTCACTCACTTAAGTGAATTAGCATAGTTTTATATACGTATAATATTACATATATATATATATATATATATATATATATATATATATATATATAATTTTTGGTTAGCCAGCTTGAACCAAGTTCAAATTGGGATGGAATTAGTCGACGTCGGTTTTACATGTTTCTACCACCGGCCAACCATTCTCTGTCAATTGGCTGGTTCCATACTTTGGTGGCCGATTTGCATTGGTCACAGCTAGTTTACTCAATTTTTGTATAGAGGTGGGCCATGGCCACTCAAGCACTACCTCTATATTACTTAAGTCAATCATGACTCCTTCCCTGGATATCACGTGACTGAGAAACTTTATCTCCTCCAATCATAACTTGCACCTGTTGAGTTTGGCAAACAATTGAGGGTTCCTAAGTGTTCCTTGCACTAACCTCAAATGGTCTTCATGATCCTCTACACTAAGGGAATCCACCAGTATATCATAAAAATAAATCCAAGAATGACCATGGCACCCTATTCATAATATCCATAAAAGTCACTGGGGCATTAGCTAACCTAAAGGGCATCATTGTAAACTGAAAATGGTTGTAGCTCGTCTAAAAGGCTGTCTTTGGTATGTCACCTTCCTTAATCCTCAACTGGTGATTTCCTAACCTAAGGTGAATCTTAGAAAACACCACAACTCCCCACAATTGATCGAACACATCATCTATCCGTGGTAATGGATACCTCTTCTTTATGGTTGGTTACCTTATTCAACTCCCGGTAATCAATAAACATCCTAAGGGTTCCATCCATCTTCTTAACAAATAGCATTGAAGCTCCCCAAGGTGAGATTCTAGGTTTGGTAAATCCCTTCGTCAATAATTCTTTACAAACTTGAAATGATATTCCCACTTGCATTTTTCGATATCATGGTGCACTTCACTATTCATCTGCCAGATGAGGCTTTGCTAGCAGGACTTGTCCAATACAGGTGGATGTACCCTTTCGAGAGGTATATGGGTAAGTTCTAACAGTATGTCAGCAATAGAGCCCGTCCAAAAGGCTCAATTGCAGAGGCATATTTGCATGTCGAGTGCCTGACATTTTGGTCTATGTACCTTAATGATATCGAGACTAGACAAAACCGAGAGGAACGGAACATTAACACAGTTGGGCAGAGCTCCCTAGAGCCAAATTTATCGATTTTCTCCCAAAAGGTTCGCCTGCTAGGGGCAGCAAAAATGGCAAAATTACTCGACACTCTATTGGCCAAGGCCACGTGGTATGTCCTTAACAATTGCCCGGAGATTGAGGACTATTTAGAATAAGTCCACCCTCGTTGTCCACTTCAGCATTCTATTTTGTGTATTTCTAAGTGGATACGTTATTAAAGCATTTATTCTTTGTAGGGACCATCGTAACAAGATGTAAGAAGAGGACCCAAGTAACTTCGAGCATAGGCACCAAATTCAATTCCCAACGTGGTTCAGAACACACGTATGTCATTCTCTTTTTCATTTACAAACATATCCTTTGATAGAGTTGTGTTCGACTTTCTATAATACTGTTATGACATGTCAAATATCCATGTTAGATTGCCGAGTTGCATGCAATGACTCCCCCCGTGGTGACCGATGACATTTTTGCATTAGCATGTGGTCCAGATCCATTGGTCGCGAGATATTTCGGTTGTATAATGAATGGAATTCAATTTCACATGAAGGAGCTTGAAGGGCGTCGCCACACCCAAAACAGTGGGGTTGTTGTTCATGGCAACCATCAAGGATTGCCTGTTGACTTCTACGGTGTGTTGCAAGACATCATAGAAATACGCTTTATGGGTTGGCATAAGTGTTTCTTGTTTAAATGTGATTGGTGGGACATTGGTGATAGAAGAAGGGGGATACATGTTGGGGACCACTTCACGAGTGTTAATACTTCTAGGTAATGGTATAAAGATGAGTCCTTCGCCCTTGCATGCCTAACGTTGCAAGTATTTTACATCAAGGACCCGAATTGGGGGGAAAGTTGGCATGCGGTACACAAGATAACCAATAGGAATGTTTACAATATTTGCCACAAGACCTCGGACTTGCATGATGATGCTGATGATGATGATGATGAGTCTAACACTCTTGAAACAGAAGATGAGAGTGAGACTGATATTAGGGATTATGGTTCTGTTAATGAAACTAGCCCGGAGACGCTCAATCCACTGATCCGAGGAGATTCATACAACTTGCCGGTTGATTCGTCAACCATGTCACCTGAACATGTGTGTAGAGCAACTGACGATGAGGATTGTGTTGATGATGAAGACCTTAACGATGGATTTAGGATGGAGAACATAGATGATGTGGATTGCAATGAACTGATTGAAAACCTCAATTCCATTTTTATACATTTTCCAATGATGGTTTATCTTATCCTATTAATTAATGCATGTAGTCTCTAATTAATTAATATTATTTTAATCACTTCTATGTAGCTATTGAAATGGCATTAAATGCTTCCAATTTTGTTTCCACCATACATGCAAATTAGGACAAGTGCATGGTTGACACATGCTTTTGGTTATTCTATTATAGTAGTATCATGTACCATCATGAAGGTATATATTAAGTGAGGATTTATATTGGTGCCTGACTTGGATGTTAATTTCCTCCGTTTGCAAACAGCGCGTGACTTTTGTCAAGGCCATATCATATCCACACTTTATGTACGCCAGTGTGAAGGCATAAGACAGATGAAACAATGGTCCAGCCTATATGCTTTCTTTACTTTGACTTGCAATGAGGAAACTTTGGTAATCAGAGGATTAGTTTCTATTTCATATGCTGAATGTTGCTTGTTATTCAAAGGATGATGTTTGGAATATAACATGCCTATGAAGTTCCTTACTATGCTTGAAAATAAGTTTCTTCCAATTGCCAATTGCATGAAAAGAATCTTGATCTTATTTAAATACTTTAACCATGACCATACATTCACTTTCAAGAACAAAAAGAAGAGTCCAAAACAGACACTAAGTTATAAGCCCCTTAATAAATAGAAAAGGTCAGTAGATGCCCGATCCTCTACCTTTTATCTCCAGCTACATTAAGCTATAAGAAGCCCACTGGTGGAATGGTCCAACATCATTCTGGGCAGAAAATTAGCTGCATGTAAAACTTTGATGACTTGTAAAATTTCATATTGCAGATTTACCACATCGCTCGAGCGGTTGAATTCAGGCAGATTCAACAGCTCGATGGTCGCTCGACAGTGAGCTCAAGCGGGTTGTGGGAAAACAAGATCGCTCAAGCGGAGACATTGGCCGCTCGAGCGAAGTCAGGTAAAGTTAAACGCTCGATGTGCGCTTGACACTCTCTCGACACCCCGCTCGTACGAACATCTTATTTTACAAATCTAGGGTTTTCTACCGTCAGAGCATATAAAAGTGATTTTTCATCATATGGCCGTATCTTTTGACTGGAGAACACGTTTTGGGATAGAAAAACACAGCTAGAAGGATTCAAGTCATTTGTTTTGGAGAGGGAGTTCCACACATTGCACGTACGTTGGAATTATACACGAGCACAGACGGGATAGAAGCAGAAAATCATTTCCTTGAGTTTTTGAAGACGAGTTGCGGCTGCGATGAGTATTTTTCAGTGTTTATTTTCCTTCCAATATTTTCAAAACAATTATGGTGAATTCGTTTATGTTGAATTCTATTTTTAGCATGACCTAAATTTTCTTTATTCTAGGAAAACGATGTAACCTAGTTCCGAACTATGCTTGATTGTCTATGCTAATTTAAGGCAATTCTCTGATTTAAACCTGTTTATCTGATTTATTCTGAGTTTATTGCTTCTAATTAACTGGCCATTGATTAGATGATATTTTAATCTTGTGATTTGCTATCGAAAGAGGGAATTATAAGGTAGATCTTGAATATTTCGACATAGGTAAATATAGAGATCAAAAGACTTGTATGAACTTATTTAGTATTTAAATCATTGGTCTTATTGCTTTCTTGCTTTATTAATTAGCATATTCTTGTGTGAATTGATGAACAAGAATAATTTCTAATTGACTATCGAAAATGGCTTTTGGATGAATTAGAGATTTGCTAATAAACAAAAAGAATTCAATTAAATTAGTTGGATGAGTAAAGCATAGTGAGGAGTTAGGTGAAATCGATTTCCTAGAAGTTTTCTTCCCCATTAATTTGATCTTCGAAAGTCAGTTTTATTTCCTTTGCGTATTTCTCTGGGTTGATTTTAGTTTAAATTGCAACTACAAAAATCTTGGTGATCCCTCTAGATAAAATCAAGATTAGTATAATTTTGGTATTTGGCAAAAGTAAGGTACCAATCCCTAAGGACGATACTCTTCTTATCACTTTACTATAAAACTACGATACTGTGCACTTGCAGTTTTGCACCGATCAAACGTATTCTTGTGAAGGGATTGGAAAAACAACTTCAAAGCACCAGAAAAAGTACGGAGCTTAGTCACACTGAAAATGTATTTTATAATTTTGTGTTGGTTATAAAATATAGATGGAAGAATTATATGGCATCATGTTATTTTTGATGATATTGATCTGGTACACGCATCAAATCTGCATAGAGTCTCATGAGCAGTCACTCTCTTATAAATTGTCCATCATTTCTATATAGTTGGACTGATGAATTCAATAAGGAATCATCTCAACTTTATTTTTCATTAAAGAATTTGTTGTCCCATCTTACTCAATGACTTCAAATAGTTCATATAAATATTACACAAAAGCCAGTGATAGAGTGGTGGTTTGTGCTGGAGCAGAGTTGGTTAAAGTTACATAAAAAGCCTCAGTGATTCAAAATGCATGCTGCTTTCAATTTAAATTAATCACCGTCTCCACCATTTTCAAACCCAATGTCATTATAGTTACCAACACAGATTTCATTGAAATAATGCATATAATATGTATGGGAAACCTATTATATATAGCTCATCTTTTAGCTAAAGCAGGCATTGTCTCATCAGTCATGTAATGCATCGTATTGCTGCATGCAGCATAAAAGATGACCTCAATGCATCTGTATGTAAGAACGATGCAGCCAATCATTGGGAATTAACCAATTCTAACCATGGTTTTGTAGTATTAAATCAAAGACACATTAATGGATAATTCTAGTTTTCTTGGATGGACACTTTGCATAGGGAAAGTTTTATATATGGAAAGTCTAGGTATTAAAGTGATGGTGGTAAACATTCCACCATATTTTACATAATATATGAAAGGTTTGATGCCTATGTTATTTAGGAAAAAAGTCCA
This sequence comes from Carya cathayensis, assembly GCA_011037825.1. Taxonomy (NCBI): domain Eukaryota; kingdom Viridiplantae; phylum Streptophyta; class Magnoliopsida; order Fagales; family Juglandaceae; genus Carya; species Carya cathayensis. The sequence continues at coordinate 1,752,824 of QGSO01000139.1, read as the reverse complement.
GGTCTATTATAAGACAATGGTGGAAGTTATTGACCACCATTGTCATATCATTCAACCAAGTATATGGCGGAGTGGAAAATAAATCTGTAAAATTTAAATGGTGTGACCAAACGTATAGCATGTGAAGTGTGTAACATTTGGCTGAAAATATAAGTTTGAGCTACCAACTAATTTTAGATTAGTTTTGCACAATTAAATTGAGCTGAAAGGGCATGAAAGGGGGATAAGGTAAACAAAGACAATCACCAATTCAGTTAATTGGCAGAAAATTCCTTGCTATGATAGTAGCAGTCCATTAATGGCATGAAATGGACATGTTAAAAAAAGGCCTACACCAATGCAAAGCCTAAAATTTTGGACTGATGGAAGGTTGTTAAAAGATCGTGAACCATGTTAAAAGAATACTGGACTATGTAGGTAATTATAAAATGGAATGGAAATTTTACATCGAGCTAAAAGGGCGATGTATCAGACATGTTAAAAAAAAAAAGCATAAATCTGGAAATGTAAATTTAGAATATTTTGCACTCATAAATCAAGCTAAAAGGGCATAGAATGGATATGTTAAAATTAGGTATAAACCAATAATGGTAAGAGGCCGCAATGGATAAGTGGCTGACTTAAGTAAGCCAACTACGGTTATCTAAATTGCATTGAAACATTTCCAATGCAATGGCAATGTTGATGGTATTATGTTAACACATGATGTTGTTTATAACACCCAACAATGCCATGATAGTTTTTCTGGGCTCTTCGTTCAATTAAAATGTCAAAATTGCTATCTTAGCAATTTATCGCAGCTACATATCCCATTTGTCAATTCCATGGGACATACAAGTGGTACGTCCAAAATTCTTTCCTTATATTATCTTTCAGCTAGACTAAACCACTAATTATATACCACGCCTAATCCAAAAAATTGCCAATATTTTTTCCAAGAATTTTGTACCTTGTGTTAAGCAGTTTAAATAAAATTCTATAAATGCCCAACAATAAGAGAAATATTAGCCTTGCAATATTAATACCAACAGAGTTGACTCTTCTAACCGTCTAACATGACGAATATAACGTGTACGGAATGACTAAACAAGCATATCATAACAATTCATATATGTCTTATAGTTCTCTACATTGATAATGAGATATTTTAACATGTTACCAAAGTGGTGTTCAAAACAGGAGTGTCAAAACTTTTTGCCATTGAGTCCCACTTTATTTATTTTTTAACATCTTAGAAAAGTGGTGTCCAAAACAGACAAGCCTTACCTTGTATGCCATTGGGTCCCATGGTATATATTTTTTAACATGTTAGAAAAGTGGTGTCTAAAAAAGACAAGCCTTATCTTGTATGCCATTGGGTCCCACGGTATATATATTTTAACATGTTAGAAAAGTGGTGTCCAAAACAGATTTTATATAAAACTGTATGCCATCTGGGGCCCACTTTATTTATTTGATTTACCCCTGCTGTCCAAATTGTTTGGACACAACAATAACAGTTGGACAAAGTCCACGAAATGATAGGTCCAATTCATCAGGAGGTTAAAAAAAGGTTTTAAGTTTTATAAAGCATGTTGCTTGCAGCCCTATACTTTACATGTGTATCATTGGCAGCTACTTCATTATTAAACCCCACAAAAATACTCATCCAGTACATTTTAATATACACCACAATTTGCTGGGCAACCCTTTCCAAAGACATTTGATGCCCGAAATAACACCTAACAACAAATATATAATTAGACACATGGCCCAAGAACTCCATACGCGGGAAAGTAAAACATTATAGTAGTTGGCGGGATTTTAACTTTGGAATACTTGTGAACTCGCGCCAGTCTCTGAGGATAAAGTGACAGAAGGTAGCTTTACATCATAGATTTGTGGGTACCTAAGGGCAGAAAAGTGGTGAGGTGCTCTAGGTTCCAGTGGGATTAGGAAGTAAGCAAAGATAAAAGGTTTACAGTCTGCATACCAAAGGATAAGTACTCACATAGCAAGGGATCAAAAAGAAAACCTTGCTCTCACCACACAGCTCTTCCTCTTCGCTGCCAAACTAACCAACAGAGGCAAGAAAAGGTAAACCCTTTTTAACCCCAAAATCACATCCTTACTTTCCACGAAGCCAAGTCATTTTTGCTTGATGGTTTTTTTGTGGGACATATCTTGTTCAAAAAAATATGCCTCTTTTTCAAGAAGCATATATTTTCAGGAAGATCTGAAAGTTGTTTTCATAGAATATTTTTCATATATGGTAGGAACTTTGAGTAATATTGAGTGGCAAAAATTCATATTAGGGTTTGCATATAAGGAATAATTAGAAGAACATAGTGGAAAACATGTTTTCTTGGTTTGTTGTCAACTGTAGTCCTAGTGGTTAAATCAAATGCTTTTCAGGCATGTTGCTAAGTATAGTGAAGACATTCAAGGTAGCTGCATACCCGCTTTAAATGAGGTGTTTAGAAATCACCTCATTTTAAAGCATTCGGTTTTTTGTGAAAGAATCACCACTTCAGACGAGAAAGTAATGTTTTCACAAACCTAAATGTGATAAGTCCTCTGATTTTAAAAGGACACCAAAACTACCTAACTCCTGTTGAAATAGTTTTAAATTCCTGGTATAATCCATGAGTTGAGTGATAAACTGACCTGTGATATTAAAATGTTGTATCTGGTTTGATCTTCCATTGACTCCAATGTGTTCAACCTGTTTAATGTGATAAGGGGAACCATCAAATCTCCATCATTTCTATTGGGGAAGGGTTATATTATGTCATTATAAAAATTATCTACAATAGATGAAATGATTTGTGTTAGGGAAACATTGTGGGAAAATATTTTTCTTTATGTTGCAGTTTCTGTGAAAAGGTGAACAGATTTATACATTTAAAAAAAGGGGTCAACTACCAATGATTTGTATTTTGTAACCTGAGGAACTGATGCATATTTTCAGGCACATTCAAACATCCTTATTCACTTATAACAATTAATGGTGGGGAATTAGGAGTAGATAGAGTGAGGAAAAAGTAACAACTCCATGTAATGGTGATAAATATTGTTATTTGAACATGTTCAAAGAAAACATGTTCAGTCGTTATTGTACTTATTGGAATAAACATTGTAGGTATTAATGGTGATATCTGGAAAAAGAGGCCGGAGAGGAAGAATTAGACCTCGACATCCACTCATAGTATCAAGCCCTAGTGATGAAGTTCCAGAATTGGTGCCTTCAACAAGGAGCCTAAGAGATTTCGTCAATCCCATAATTAATGCCTCAACTGAAGCAGTACCAGCAATGGGCGTAGAAGTTCCAAATTTGGTGCCTCCGAAGAGAAGCCTGAGAGATGAGGAGGATCCCAGGGATGATGCCTCACGGGAAGCAGTACCAGTAGTGGGCGTAGAAGAGTCCATCCATGATGTACAGCATGATGGAAATGAGGGGGATAACAGCACATGTTTGAAAATTAAAAAAAAAAAAAGAGGCTGAGGGCCTACTAAGGGTACTATGTTTGAGAGGTTACAAAAGTTGGGTAAGATCCCTTTAAATATAAAGGATGGGCATAGAGGCCCATCATGCAAAAATGCCACAATATTCACCAGTTTGGTGAGCTGGATTATAAGAGTACATGCAGATATGAGACATGCAAGTTGGAGTGTGATAGATGACAAGGAGAAGCATGAGCTCATCAATCGTGTTAGAGTAGGGGTTTAGTATATATGCCTATGGTTCTGTTATTTATGATTCATGTGATAACGTTTTTCGAATGACAAGAAGAATGTGATATTATACAATGTCTATGTAGGCTAACTTCGTGTTGGATTGGACTAGAGACAACCATCTTGAAGCTGTAGTAAACGCACTAGCTGATAGGTACAACACTTACCATTATGAATTACACAAGCACTACAAGAAATTTGCTTTGCATGAGGAGGCATTAGCTGGTCGGAAGGAATGGGTGGAGCCACATGTATGGGAATGGCTATGTCAAATGTGGGCCAGCCCCAAATTCAAGGTAAGTGTGACTAGTGTTATAAGAAGTTCTATAAAACTATTAATACCTTGCTGTTTTTTCCTCCATCTAAAAATATATACATATATACACATTCAGGAGATTGAGTACATAAGTCTAAGTGCATGACAATATTTATTTCTTATTCTTTCAAGAGCAGTCTCGTAGGAACAGTAATAATAGGAAAAAACATAAGGTTAAACATACAAGTGGGAGGAAATCTTTTGTTAGGCTTATGGAAGAGAGGGTAAGCTGTGTCATTATTAAAGTGAGTGTTATGTGTTTTGATAAAAGGGATTGAGCCTTAATTAACAAGATGTTTATTTGAAGGGTGAGGAGGCACGAAATATGATTGAATTTTACAAAGAAACACACTGGTCAAATAAGAAGGGGAAATTCATCAATGCAACAAGTGAACACAATTATGTGAGTTACCCTAATCGTATTCTAATTTCTAATTATATAATGGACTATGCATGGCTGATTTTAAATTAACTTTACGATGTTATTGTATAAACTTTCAGAATCTGATGCTAGAGAGGTTGAGTGAGAAAGAAACTGAAGAGGATGTTGATGAAGCTACTGGTCACGTTTTCAAAGAGGTGTTGGGGTTCAAATCTAGCTACGCACAAGGGCTGGGCCACTCTGTCATACCTGAGCCCTCCCCGTATATGAAAAAGAACAAGGCATTTAAACGTATAGTTGAGGAGAATGAAAGGAACAAGGAATCTGCTGACTTCTATAAGAGTAAACTAGAAGCACTTTTGGGTGATATGGCTGAGCTGTGCAAACAGCTTTCTGAGCATAACAAACAAATCATGGCCATATCATCACATTTGGGGTCAGGTAGGGAGTGTCAATAAGAGACTTAAGGAGATGCATAACATCTCTCATAATTCTAAAGGTTTTTTTAAGAAGGTCATGGGGACTTTTGTGTTTTTTGTTCCCCCTATTGGAGATGGCAACAGTTATAAATGCCAATATATTGATGTACCGTGTGGGCAAGTTAGGGGTCATGTTTTGAAAAAAAGGGTGGGAGGTGGTTATGTAAGTGGCCACAGTTTGTGTTTTGGGAATTCCATAAACTAGTATAATATGGGAATGGATGTTTGGTGGTCTATGCATCAGGTGATGGTTTGCACATGAATGAGTGAGTATCCAATTTCATTACAACTATGAAGTAGTGTTTGTAAGGCTCTGGATATTCATTACCTGAGTGGGTACAGTTTATTAATGAATTATTTTTTCCATGCAGGGATACACCAACGAAGCATAAACGGATCTGCATAATTAAGGGTTCTAGCAGGGTGCAGTTTTCTGTGATGGAAGGCATTCTTGGAAAGTCATGGAAGGATATTGAAATTGCAACCACCAAGAGAAGTGAAAAATATAACTTAATTGGACAAGTTCCAGATCGGGTGATGGTATATAATATTTTCTGACTTTCTTGGTTTATTAAATGTGATTAACAATTCATTGGTCCATGATGTTGTTATATGCTCCTCAGGGTAGTCCACATGTTTGTTTAAAATATATATGATTAATTGATGACTAGTGGATCGAAAGAGTAATTAGCTGGAAACAGTTATAGGTGGGACTGATGTTAATTACAGAATTTAGTCAGTTAACCACCTTCATTTGTCTGGTTGGAATAAAGTCATATTGTAACCCATATAGATGATGACATCTGCAATATCAAGATTTGGGCTATATATATATTTTAACATTGAAACAGTTAAAGCAAAAGATAAAAAAGTCATTTACTTAAGAGTAGTTTTATTTCGAATTAAAATGAGGAATCCACATTAACAAAATTGGCTAGTCTTTCATGTGCACATCACTCCCTGGGTCACCAAAGAGTTGAATGGCAAGTTATGCAATACTTGCCATATCTGATACTATAATGTATAGCAACTTTGGTTAGGATTGGTTGCAAAGTTGTAATGTTGGAGCTGTAATGGAAAATCATTGGACACAGAGCAGATAATTTATGCCATATAGAGATTTTTTCATGATGCTGATAATATGAGTTTTGAGTTCATAGGATACTATATTGGCTAAACATGTGGACATATATTCCTTGCAGCAAAGGTGTAGAGCTCGGTTTTGTTTCCTTGTTTTGATCAATGTACTTACAATTAGGAATTAATGAAGAGTATTTCACTTGTAAATGACCATAGGGGATACTAGGGATTACTAACTCAGCAGGTAACTATTGAAAATAGGGAAAGATGAGTTGCTTTTAACTTTTGGAAGTTGGAATTTTCTTGCTATCCCTAGAACCATTGTATGATAATTTTCATCTATTAGCATGGAAATATGGGATTTCAGTATGATAGGTTAGGATTTGGCATTTACACATACAATTAATAGTTTATGTCAACTATATCAACCATACAGTCCATATAGAATTGCCATCTACAATGGTGGTGTCCTTTATTGTATCAGAATTTTGGTTAGGAGGTAATTGATAACAATGTGCTATAACCTGACCGATTGGATTGGGAAATCTTGTATTGGGTGTCAATATATCTTTTTAAACCTGCGTTGTTGGGTAAAAACATTTCATTGCTCCAAGTATACATTTCTCAGCTATCATGGGATTGCATTCAAACATCCATGGGTGAAATATTGTAAATATCCAGATATATTAATTAAGGGATCTGGATAATCCAAGATTTCTTGTCATTTGTTGAAGTTAGGTTGTAGCCAATTGCATTGTAGGGCTACTACTGCTGATGCTAGTGTTATGATAAAAATCATAACATCATGTATACTCTTTTCGGATCTTTTTCATTCAGCCAGTGGGAATTTTCTGGTATAGAAAGGCAGTAGGATCAGCTGGTGCTTCAATGTCAATTGGTGAGATCAACCCCGATAATCTCATACATGATGCAATGGAGCTACCAAGAAAGATAATTTGGAGGAAGTTGAACCTAAAAGTCTATGCATGTAGAACTGTCTAGTTGTTGTATGGGTTTATAAACTAAGTAGTTGTAATCATGCTGATGACCCTCTTCTCCTTCCCACACAGTAAACATTAATGTATTTCCATTTCCTTCAAAGAATATGCATATGGGAACATTCCTGAATGTTGTAAATATATATATATATGGGAATTATGTTATATGGTTGTAAGAGAAAATGATCAAGTTTTGCGACAGGATGTCTCCATGTAAAATATAAGAATTACATGCAATATGGTTGTGGGGAAAAAGTCCTTCAGTTTAAAATCATACGTATTTCCTACAGGGTCAACTCATGGAAAAAAATGTATTCTACGAGTGAAGTTTTGTGGAGAAAAAAATAATATGTGCATCCATATTCGTCTTTTTGCCACAGTCTTGATTCATGGAAATTAAGTACTTTCCATCATCACAATCATAGGTAATCACCAAATATATCTTTGTTGATTACCCATGATTGCCACCAAATATATGTTTCAAACAGGACTTATTTGCCACCAACTAAGTAGTGGCTAATATGTATACCCACAAAATGCTCTGGTCTCTGTTGCTGTGTTCACCCACGAGTTTGTATGGTGGGACTTGCTCCATTACCCACGAGTGGCACTGATGGGAATTACGCCTTTACCCAAGGGTTGCTCTGGTGGGACTTGCTCCATTGCCCATAAGTTACATTGATGGGAATTACATCTTTACCCATGGGTTGACTTAGTGCCAGTATCTCTTTTACCCACGAGATTGATAGGAATTTAATTGGTTTTTGCGATGACGAGTAAAGGATTTTCACACGGAGTATTCCATGGATAAAAACATTTAGTCCCCACCAATTAGAGTTATCATGGGAAATATTACTTTTTGCTGCGAATTATACGCCACGAGACTCCCATGGGCCGAACTAGTGGGAAAACATTTTTTCCCACCAAAAAATGTCTTTTGGCCACGATTCCCCCGCTTGGGGAACCACAATATTTCTTGTAGTGAACTTTAAATTGGGTCTAACATTCAAACACTCAACTCTCAAATTATTAAACTTATTTCAACTCAAAATCCTTTATACGTGAAACTCACAACATTTTTCAACTCAACACATCTTTATATATGGGACTCATAACCTTTTTTAACTTTTATATAAATATTTCTAAACTTATATTAATATCCAAACACATCTAAACTCATCTTAGATGGGTCTCACAAAACTCACTCAATTCTCTCAACTAACTACTATTTATAAAGAACTTAACTTAACATCCAAACGTAGCCTAACAGTCACAATGACATAAAATTTCACTTCAAAAGGATGCAAGAAGGCGGACTTCGCATATTTCAAACCCATTCACGCATATAAGCACTAGGACAACTTTTTATTTTTTCCGGTTAACTTTTGGACTCGGCCTGTTTTTTCCTATCTCTAGCTCAAAACAAAACCTACCTATCCATAAAAGCCCAACCAGCTAAAGCCTGCTAAAACTAAATACACTTATTTCACCTATTGGTAATATATATAGAGTTTTGAAATGAACAGTTCTCGCATACTCCTTTAAAAAAAATATGTAAGGATTCATATTAAAAAAGTTATTTTTATATATATTTCAAATATATTCATTTCTTTTAAATAAAATATGCAAAGACTGCATGCTCTAACACTGCAAATATTATTTTGTAAGTTAAATCTCACCAGCCAGGGGTCGCTGCCACTATTAGTTCACTGCCTAATGGCCTAATAATTCTGCACCCCAGTCAATTAAAACGGTAGTTTGCATTAAAAATAAATAAAGGGAATCAAACCTAACAACAGTTTGTCTTGTCCTGTAATTTTAATATTCTTTGAAGGAAAAATGGCCCCATAAGTTTTGTCACAAAATTTTAGTAGCAGAAACCGTTTCTTTTGTACTGTCATACATTTTAATTTTTTTACTTAATAATTAAAACAAATAACTATCAGTGAAATTATGTATTTTATTTTTATTTTTTTCTTAATAGTTAAGGATGTTAAAAAAATATTTTAAAAAAATCATTTAAAAAAATCAACTAGTGGTACACCAACAGTAAAGACAGGTTGGCTCGCTAGCAGCATCCTTTTTTGGTACTTAAATATCAAGATTTTTTTTTTCTTTTTGTGTATTAAGAACATATATATATATATATATGAGATTAACTTCAACTTTTTTTTTTATTAATTTAAACTTCTTTATTTATCTATATATATATATATATATATATATGTATTTGTTAGTGAGTTAATTTCTCTTTCTTTATATCGAGAAAAGATCTATTTATAAGTCAGAGTGTATAATATATCAAGAAAAATGCTTACATAACATAATTATTTGATTTAAAAGAGAAATTTTAAAATTTAAATCTTATAAATTAATCCACTCTATACACCAAATCTCAAACCTAACAAAAGTAATGGAAATTGGAATACAAGATTTGGAACGCATTGTCAAAATATGCACGCGCCGGTGGTTGCGCGACAAAATTCTCGCCAGCTTCCAATTAAACTCCAACAACTCTACGAGAAGGAGAGTAGATCAGAGAGGGGGCCATGACTGAATTTGTAAGTTGTAATTATGGGTGACAAGAATGGTGGATCGAGACCCATTCCTCATTAATTATCAACTCAAAATAACCAACCTTGTTGCATCATTGACTACAAAAACTAGAGACACATGGAAGAGATTCATTTATTTATTAGGGGCCGGTGTAGCATGAATGTCTTTGGTTATAACATGTTGTAGGGCATGCATGTACCCATTCTACGCATCCTTCTCTTCCTATATATATTGTATTTTTCATATTCCTAACTCACCAATAAACTAATCCCAATAGTCAATAGGACCACCACTTTTTTCCGGACGTGAAAAGTGATGCAACACGGGGAAGAAGACCTTAGAGTACGTCGAGCCAGTGGACCCCACCAACCACATTTTGTAGATTTTTTTGTCGTCTTTCAAAGTTTCAACGTTCCGTTTCATTTGAGGGAAGGAATGGTAGGTCGGTGGATTGTCCATCTTCCGTAGTACGGCTTTATGACAATTCTTAAGCATTGTAGGTCCCACCCACCACGCCAATAGCATAATTCCATACACCTAACTCTCTTTTGGGTAATTTACACCCTCCAGTAGAGGAGTGACACATCATTAATTCATTATACTTATGGTGGGTTGTCTTAAATGCTACTATATGCTCTTCTGCCCTACTGTTAAGTGTTAAGTCCGTTCATCCCCTCTCTCTTCGAGTTCAGTACTCACTCAAGCCCTCTCTCTCTCTTACAATCAATTTAAAACTTCTTATTTAATTTTATACAATTACTCACAATCAACAAATAATGCAGCAGAGCGATGAGTAGATCAAGAAGATTTCACTTCTTTTTTTCACAATAAAATACGTAACAAAAAGATCTTATTATCGTCATCTTCATTCTCCTCAACATTTTTCACGTTCGAACTTCAAACTTTTTAACATTTTGAGAAAAGCTAATCGCTTTCTTAAGTCTCCATTTCCCCTTAAATTCTCAAGAGAAAAGAAAATCTAAGAAAATACAGTGGAAATTTAGGTCAAGAAAGCAGCAAATTACATCCAGTTGACAGAAAGTAACCTAATCCAACAAAAACAAACATAACCATTTTCATTTTAGAATAAATAATGCAATTTCACTGAAGCAGAAGCGGGATTATACCAAACTCCAGATAACAAAAAATCATGCTTTTTTTTTTATATATATAACCAGAATTCATTCATATGTTAACAACATAATACATCAGAAAACAATACCCATGCGAAATTCACATACACATGCTCAGAACATCTCTGTGTCTAATAACACCCTATTGGAAATGTACTCTGGATAACCTGATCACGAGGGAAACTGTTGATGTTGCATGGACGAAGTGTGGAAATTGGGACTTGTCCTGCCTAACTGTCAATAGAATTCCAAATACTAAATAATATCTAATTTTTGGTTTTAAATAACTTTTACGACAATAATAAAATTTCAAAAAAAAAATTATTATATATTATATAACGTGAGTTCAAGAATTGTTTTAAATTATAAACTCATATGGGATTAAGAATCCTCGATCTAGTGAAATTAAATAGTCTATGTCATAACCAGATGTTATAAGTGATGTATTATGTTAATAAGATTGTGACTTAATATAATACTCCTACCCTTTGCCTTCTTGTCAGGTCACATATTTTATTTTTTATATGAGAGATAATTGACTGAGAGATCAGAATAAGAGACAATGCTAGGGTAAGTACTACCAAATGTGCACACCAAATATAAATTCACTATAATAAAATTATTTTTTAAATACCCTTACCTATTAAGAAAAAAATATAAAAAATATAAATTTACTAATAGTCATTTCTTTAACTATTAAGAGAAAATAAAAAAATAAAAATATATAAGTAAACATATTTGGTGGGCATATTTGATAGTCATACTACTTATAAAAATATATATATATATATATATATTTGATAGTCATACTATCATTTTCCTGTAATGAGATCATTAATGGGCATGACACCCATTATGGACTAGAGAGAGATGCTAGAAATGGGTATTTGATGATTCATGCAGTGTCCACATGGATGGAACAGTTACAAACAATTAATTAACTCTGCATAACTGGATGTTAATTAACTTCTAGGAAACTTAATTAACCACCTCATCAGAAAACTCTTTAAATGAGAGTTTTATGTATGTTAATTTAACGAGTGGAAAAAGTAAATGTACACAAAAAAAAAATGTTCTCTATACCAGCGAGTTTTGAATCGCTGGAATATAAAATTTCTAACCCAATTTCTTTTGCCAGCGATTAAGAACTCACTGGGATATTCAATAGCCGCGATTCCTAAAACGCTGGCATATGGATACACAAATCGAAACATACTTCCCAGCGATTATATAATCGCTGGTAAATTATTTGACAGCGATTTAATTGTCGCTGCCAAATAATATTCAGTTTTTGAATTTCTATGCCAGCGAATCCAAAATCGCTGCTAAAGCTACAATTTTTGGCGGCGATTTTTAATTTCCACCATAGGATATTGGAAATGGTTAAATAGTACCGGCGATCCGGCAACGAGTTGAAAATCGCTGATATATACATATGGCGGGAATTTTTTGGCTTTTCCTATCGATTTATAAATGCTGGAAAAAGTCCAATCTGTTGTAGTGCTCTTTACAATTTCTTAGAGCAATTATTTAAACTCTTGATATTGAAGTGTAGGGTTATTTTAAAAGATTCTGGTAGCATCTTAAGTGACGTAGATGTACAATTACAATAACTTGACAGAGTAATCAGAGGAGCAAAGATCTAATCTTATTGGAATTACACTTTACTTGAGGTAATTCAAAATAATCTTATCAGATTGAACCTACTTTGTTAAAACTGAATATCTCTTTCTTCCTGAATATGTTGTCATGCAGAATGGCGGTTGAAAGGCTAGGCAACTTGCTTAGCTAGGCCATCCCATGCAGATAGGCGCTTTTATGAATTTTATGCTTTGCTCATAAATAAAAGAGCTTTGAAACTCCTGAACCATACATTACACACTATATATATATATTTTTAATTTTTTTAGATTTATTCTTCTTAAATTAATTAAAATTTTCTACTCATTATTCATATACTAAACATTTGATAAAAGAAAAAAATTTAAAGAAAACAAATGTTGTATGTAGTGTGTGAGCTTATATTTAGAATTTTTCAAAGAAATAAATGAAAACAACCATTTACATTTGTTTTTTAAAAAAACAGAGTGGTGAAAAGGAGAAATTAGAGGGAACAAAAGAGCTTGTGTTGTAATGGATGAAATGAATATACCTGCCATATTTTCTTAATGACATGTGATATGCTATTAAAAGAAAAACAGAACAAGAAGACTAAGGGCCTGTTTGGAAAAAGTTTTCATCTCAAAATTATTATTTCATCTTATTTCCTTCTTAAATATTACTCGAATATAAATACTTTCAAATTAGGTGTAGCTTGAATAGCAAGATGAGATGAGATGATTTTAGATGAAAGTTAAAAGTTGAATAAAATATTGTTAGAATATTATCTTTTAATATTATTATTGTTTTGAGATTTTGTAAAATTAAATTGTTTATTATATTTTGTGTAAGAATTTGAAAAGGTTATAATAAATAGATGAGATGAGATGAAACCATTTCGATATCCAAACTAAGCTAATCATTACAATTGTTTCAAACTAATCATTACAGTTTTTCCAAACTTTTAAATAAAAAAATAAAAAACAATTCAAGTTTTTTAAATCTCCAAATAAAAACAATATTATGACAATATTTTAACTTTATAATATTTTTTATTTAATTTTTTTTCTTTCATTTTCCAAAATCCCATACAACAAAACTCAAACTATCTCACTACTATTCTCAAACTATTTTATTACTATTTACAAAATTTTTATCTCATCTCACTCTCCAAGCTGGTACTAAATAAAAAATAAAATAAAATAAAAAAATATCATGTTAGTGAAAGCTCTCAAAAGGTGTAGTAGCTTGAGATAATACAATAAATGGGAAGGGATATGTGGTATAATGTTAAGTAACTCAATATAAATTCTTTAGATATGTTTTAAAAATTAGTTTTTTGAATTTAGAAATTTTATAAAACGTAGCTTATATTCAGATAATGGTGGTCAATATTTTTACAAGAAAACCAAGTAAAACAAAAATTAATATTCTTACGTGAAAAAATAGTCTTTTACAAAATGCTTATAGAATATTATTATCAATGCTTGAAATAATTGCTTCTATTAAAAAAAATTCTGAAAAAATAAAATGAGAATATTAGTTTTTAAACAAAATTAATATCAATTTAAGAATGTATTTTATTATAATTAATCATGAAATCCGACTTTTAGGCCTCAGTATCTATTGAGCTGCCTGGAACTAGCATTGTCAATACTCAATTTGATTTGTTTAAGGTTTAGGTATTTAAACACACACACACACAAAACCCCCCCCCCCCCCCCCCAAAAAAAACTTAGCGGTTAACTTTTTTATACACTTCACTGATATAATTAATTATATAAAAAAAAATTATACAACTAATCTTATCAGTTGAATGCGTAAAAAAATTCAAAATTAACCGTACGTAACATTAATTTTTTATTTTTTTATCAATCACCTTGATCAATGAGACCCATCTTTTTACAAAAAAAAATAAAATTACACAAAACTTCACTATTTGATACTTTTACTATACATTACTCTTAAAAATTTGCTTGAAACAGATAAGTTTAAGGAAATCAGGAAATCTGGACAAGCTTCGATTTGGCTAACTCAGTTGCTGTTTTATTTTTTATTTTTATTAAAAAGAAAAAGAAAAAGCTGTGGACAGAGCAGCCCAAAGTGCAAGCAGCAGAGGTAAAGTGGATTCAATAGATAAGATCTTAAAGAGTTTCAAGTTTAGCCTGTTTCGGTGAGCCGTTGCTTTCACGTATGTCCACCCAAAACGTTCTTTATAGACTCCTCATTCTCTTGTACAAGGGAACAAAAGTCCGTGACTCCTTAATTTTTGTGCCTGATAAATGACATACGTCTCTTGGGCCATAACGACATCTACTTTTATTCTTCTTATCCCCATTGTTTTACTTCTTTTTAGTTAACCAATTTTATATACAAAAGCATAATATAGGATGTGATTTAATAATTTATTTATAAATTAGAAAATTGCCACTAAATTTAGATTTATTTGTTGATTTATTTTTTATAAGATGTTTTTCAGTATGGATGGGTTTTATTTTTCAGTAAAAATTAATGTATAAAGGACTTCATTTACACCGGGCCTAAGACCCGGTTTGGATATTCAGATGATATACAAACTATCTCATATGAGTTGTATATAATCTTTCATTTGTTTATATAAACGGTTGAAAACAAAATCTTATCTCATCTCTGAATTTTCAATTAACATTACAATAACACTAACTACCACAGTTTTAATATATATAATTATCTATTAGAATTTTTTCTTTTATTGTAACATATAATTAGAAAAATATATTTCCAATTTTATAAAATATGGTATAATAAATAGGTCATAATATAATAATATAAAAATATATTTTGGGAAACTCAAAATATTTATGACTTTTTAAATTAATAATGGATATTACTTATTTTTAATATATTCATAATATTTTTTACCTAATTATTAAAAATAATTTTTAATAATTGGTGAGATCCACCACTTTGTCAAATCTCTAAAAAGTTAAAACCATCCCATCTCATCTCACTATCTAAACACATACTTTTTTACAAACCATCACATTTCATTTTAACTCAAAAATCTTACTATTATTCAAAATATCTCATCTCATCTTATCTTAATTGTGTAACTAAACAAGGCTTAAACTAGGTCTTGATTGTAGTAATTTATTTATTTTTTTAAGTATGGCCAATATATATTTATATAGTCTAAAAGTGTCTCAGATGATCGGTTAAGAATTCGTTTGGATATTAAGAGTATTAGATGATATGTAAATAGTAGTAAAATAATTTATGAACAGTAATGAAATAATGGTGAATAGTTTATAAATAATAATAAAATAGTCTAAAAAACAATTATATTCTACAACAGACCCTAAATATCATAATTTTGTGAGTAAGAAAAATTTTCTAGGCAATATTTTTTAAAAAAATTATAATATTATACAAGAACACTTCCTTAATCAAGACATTAAAAAAAAAAAAGAAATTGCAGCGATGGCTGCAAGCTCCCGTTGGGGAGCTGTGTGCTTTGCATTTTCCATTGAAATAATAAGTTCAAACGTAATCAACAAGTTAGAAAAGAGTGAAAGGAAAGCGTAGTTTCAAATATGTAAAAAAAATCATGTTTTTAATGAAGGTCAAGATCTTGTGGTGTTGACTACTAATAACGTGACATTAAATTTCAAACATACAGACCCCCCCGTGCACTAGCTGTCTGAGCAGTTTGAATGAAATGACTCGTGCTCACAGAATTCTACCTAATTTGTTCCTCAAGTCCAAGACCATGAAAACCCATTCCAACCAAAACTTGCGCTCACGCTTCCCCCATCTATTGACACAACCAACGACTTCATCAATCACCCTCGAGTTATTAAAAATGAAATGAAAAATATTTGCAAAATGTTGGAGACACGGGCTATACAGTGCAGTTGGTGTTAAACAATTTGCATTGATTCGTGTCCACTCCATAAAAAACAATCCCTCATTCTAGATAATTGTATCCCTTGTCTTTATTATTTTCTCTCTAAACTTCTAAGAAATTAACATGCTTGTTCTTAAAGATTCAAAAGCACCAAACAATTATGTCATGCCACATCTATATTTTTGTTTATTTCTTTTACTAAATCTTTTAGCATTTTTTTTTTAATTCTAAAATTTCTTTCCAATTCTTTTACTCTTCATGCTGGCGGATCGTCTTGTGCTGACGTGACAGTTAACTATTATATCAGCATTTTTTTTATAGGAGATTAACGATTAAAAATTTGATTAAAATAAGTATTTATTTTATTTATAATTTGTTGCGTAAATATTACAATCAAGATGAAATTCATTAATCCAATTATACAAAAATTAAAATATAAATATTTTTGTTGGGTAAATATGTCTAGGATTAAAATAAGTATTTTATTTTATGATATGCCCCCATCAGACAGCTTGAACGTGACCAAGTCAGAAATGGTTAACCAGTGGGCCTGGAAGAGATATTATTCGTACATACAATGCAAATGCTTTCTCGGGGGTCATTTCTTCGGCTTTTCTTAAGAGGAAAATAAGGCAGAAANCCTCTATTGTGGCTTTTTCCCAGCGGGTACAAGCCAAAAACAATGAGGTTGAAAGGCTTAAAGAACAAATTGCTGTACTACAACGAATTGTTCAAGAGTCTCACACCAGGGAAGGAATCCTTCGGCAGCAGAATAAACAGCTGAAAACTCTACTGGATTCTTCATTCCGTTTGCCAGTTCCCATGAATAGGGATGATATGATATTGTATGAAGAGAATGAGCGTCTCCAACATGAGGCTAAGAACCTCAAGTTTATGTAGAAGCATTTTTAAAATAATATCTCTCTATATTTATGAACTCTGGTTTATCCTTTAAGAGATATTCGTAACATGCTTCATACCTATTTCTCTTCTAATCATACGTAATCTATCTTCTGGTAAAGGTTTTGTGAATATAACTGCTAACTGATCATGTGTGTTTGTGAACTCTAACACTATATCGCTTTTCTGCACATGATCTCGAATAAATTCAAGCCTAATGAAGACTAAAATTTCAAGCCTAGTATTTGGTGCATTTCCTAAGGACATGTGGATTTACAACCCAGAGACGTATTGCTCTGATACCACCCTGTGACGCCCCCAAATTCCGCTTGGGATTGAACGGACATTTGAAGCGTCGAGACATGCAACACAAGGTTACCTGCCCCCGTTCATGACATATAAGATGCAATGTTCCTAACATGCATCTAGCATTATGCAATATTCGCAGCGGATAATCTTTTTCTTTAGCAATACTATGCACCAAACTAAATATATCCCAAATACTTGAAACATAATTCATACATAAAGGCATACTAAAAAGCCGTGATCATCACACTAGTCCAAAATGGTTGTGATCAAAAGAATACTTGAGATACAACTCCAAAAGTACAAGTATTAACCTAAGTTAAATACTATACCATCATCAACATCGCACCGTGGCCTAGTCGACCGTATTCAGTTGGTCAGATTCCAATTCTCCTTTGGGTCCTGTAACAAGATCTACCATTCGGGGGGAATGGTAGTTGGGACTACCACAGTGAGATTTGATTACAAATCTCAGTAAGTTAACATAAAACTCACACACAGGTTAAAAATGCATGCATGGCAGTAAAAGCATAAATGCATAATTATAGTCATACATAAACATAGTATAACTTGACATATAGCATGACTTAACCAGAACTTAAGCGTGAACTGAACTTGACTTAACTGGCATGAACTTAAGCTTAAAACATAACATGAACAAACAACATAACATGAACGTGAAACATAACATGGACTTGAAATATAGCATGAACGTAAACCTGCATAACATAAATAAGAACTTGAAAATAACATAAACTTGAACATAACATGTACGTGAGTATAACATAACATGGACTTGATCTAAAACTTGGCTTATCATGTATTTGATCTGAAACTGTACTTAACATAAACTTGGAATATTATTCAATTGTCTTGATTAATAACGTGCATTAATACGTACTCCACAGTTGTTGTGGCCCCACGTATTCAAGTAACATAAAACATAATACGTACTCCACAGTTGTTGTGGCCCCACGTATTCTACATGTCACAATTGCTGTGTCTCATGTAGTGTATGCTCCACAGTTGTTGTGGCCCCATGAATACACATAACATAAAATATAATACGTACTCCACAGTTGTTGTGGCCCCACGTATTCTACATGTCACAATTGCTGTGTCTCATGTAGTGTATGCTCCACAGTTGTTGTAGCCCCATACTTCTATGTAACATAAAATATAATACGTACTCCACAGTTGTTGTGGCCCCACGCATTATAAGTAACATAAATATAATACGTACTCCACAGTTGTTGTGGCCCCACGCATTATAAGTAACATAAATATAATACGTACTCCACAGTTGTTGTGGCCCCACGCATTATCATAACATAACATAAGATATAATACGTACTCCACAGTTGTTGTGGCCCCACGCATTATAAGTAACATAAATATAATACGTACTCCACAGTTGTTGTGGCCCCACGCATTATAAATAACATAGAATATAATACGTACTCCACAGTTGTTGTGGCCCCACGTATTATCATAACATAACATAAGATATAATACGTACTCCACAGTTGTTGTGGCCCCACGCATTATAAGTAACATAAATATAATACGTACTCCACAGTTGTTGTGGCCCCACGCATTATAAATAACATAGAATATAATACGTACTCCACAGTTGTTGTGGCCCCACGTATTATCATAACATAACATAAGATATAATACGTACTCCACAGTTGTTGTGGCCCCACGCATTATAAGTAACATAAATATAATACGTACTCCACAGTTGTTGTGGCCCCACGCATTATCATAACATAACATAAGATATAATACGTACTCCACAGTTGTTGTGGCCCCACGCATTATAAGTAACATAAATATAATACGTACTCCACAGTTGTTGTGGCCCCACGCATTATAAAGTAACATAAATATAATACGTACTCCACAGTTGTTGTGGCCCCACGCATTATAAGTAACATAAATATAATACGTACTCCACAGTTGTTGTGGCCCCACGCATTATAAATAACATAAATATAATACGTACTCCACAGTTGTTGTGGCCCCACGTATTATACGTATCATAACATATCTTATCTTTCTTAATGCATGAGACATTAATTAATATCATATACTTTTCTAACATGGCGTATACTTGTAAATGGCACAATATGATTTAATCATAACATTTCATGGCATACTTAACATGGCATACTTATAACATACATCATTGTATGACAGAAAAGATTATGTAACAGATAATTATTCATGAGAGATTAAATCATACATAGCAGATAAACATGTAATGACATAGCATGACATGGCATATACGAGAACATACATACATAAATTGTAGTTCTCTTACCCATCACACATACACAATAAACTGATAGTAAGTTAGAGGCTAACTTACCTCGATCGTCGCGTTCTATGAGAATAGAGTGCGAAACACGAGGAACTGCACAACAGCTGGAAGAGGAACACTCAAGTCCTTAAGATTTTCACTTCTGAACTCAATTGCCATATTATGAGCACTTGCAACACCACGAGCAACGTGAGGTTTCACTATACCCAGAAGAGATAATTTGACTTCAGAAAGCCTTTGCACTAAAACAAGTTCATTAAAATTATCAATAATAACCAAACAAACAATTCCTTTCTCAATCCATATACTCTTAGCCATAGTCAACCACAAGATGACATCAGTCACCCCGGACTATAATCCATATCATCACTGTTTCGGGACACTGTCATACAGTTTCCCAACACTACACCATACGCTCCACACTTCTCTGCTACGCCATCCAACCCTTCGTGACACGCCATCCGGTGTATCACGACCTAGTACAGAGTACACTCACGTGAACTCTCTTCCATTCACACTACAAAACCCATCACTGCGATACACGTCTCACGGTGCATCGCTACGCGACACGGAGTACGCGCTACGCGTACTTCCTTCGCTACAACTCTCATCAACACGATGCACATCACACGATGCATCGCCATACAACACGGAGTACACTACATGCGTACTCCCTTCCTTCTACGACACACATCACTACAGTGCACGTCGCGCGGCGCGTCGCTGCATTACACAGAATACGCTACACGCGTATTCTCTTCACACAACCCGCCGTATCACATCTACGGCATCCATCTCACGCCTATACTTCACAGCACAGTCCACAAAATACACAATCAAACGCAACACTTCACAACCACACTTCGCTTCACAACTACGCAACGAATTCCACAAATACAACTACACAATCCACAAACCAACCAACTAACTATTTTAAACGTAAAATAACTAGAGATAGAAGGTTATACCATCGACGGGATAACCCGTGCGTCGCTCGTTGTTCGTCACGAACATGCGTCGGAGGAACGTACGTGGCGGCGTACGGTGGCTGTCCACCACATAAAGTGGTAGTTTGGGCTTGAGAAAGGCTAGGCGTGGTCTTGGAAGACTCATGATTTTACAGCTGTCGGTGAAGAACAAATTACGTGATTTACGGAAAAGATAATCTATACGCGTGATTCCAGATGAGGGTAAAGACGAGAGAGATGTGATTGCTGTCGGGAAATAATCCAAAACTGATAATTTTAGCGGGCTGTTACACCCCCCCACCCTACCATTAAAAGCGGATAGTGAATGAAACTTTTATCATCATTTTTACATATTCTTTTATATATTTTATTAATGTAATTAATTATATATTAAAAAAATTATACAATTTATCATATCAATTGAGTGTGTAAAAAATACGTAAAAATGACTTAACGTACCATTACTTTTTTATTTTTTTATCAATCACCTTGATCTCTCTTAAAAATTGAGAAATAATTTGTATAAAAATATGAAAAAAAAAATTTATTAATGAGACCCATATTTTTACAAAAAAAATAAAATTACACAAAACTTCAATATTTGATACTTTTACTATACATTACTCTTAAACATTTGCTTGAAACAGACAAGTTTAAGGAAATCAGGAAATCTGGACAAGCTTCGATTTGGCTAACTCAGTTGCTGTTTTATTTTTTATTTTTATTAAAAAGAAAAAGCTGTGGACAGAGCCGCCCAAAGTGCAAGCAGCAGAGGTAAAGTGGATTCAATAGATAAGATCTTAAAGAGTTTCAAGTTTAGCCTGTTTCGGTGAGCCGTTGCTTTCACGTATGTCCACCCAAAACGTTCTTTATAGACTCCTCATTCTCTTGTACAAGGGAACAAAAGTCCGTGACTCCTTAATTTTTGTGCCTGATAAATGACATACGTCTCTTGGGCCATAACGACATCTACTTTTATTCTTCTTATCCCCATTGTTTTACTTCTTTTTAGTTAACCAATTTTATATACAAAAGCATAATATAGGATGTGATTTAATAATTTATTTATAAATTAGAAAATTGCCCCTAAATTTAGATTTATTTGTTGATTTATTTTTTATAAGATGCGTTTCAGTATGGATGGGTTTTATTATTTTTCAATAAAAATTAATGTATAAAAGACTTCATTTACCTCGGGCCTAAGACCCAATTTGGATATTCAGATGATATACAAACTATCTCATATGAGTTGTATATAATCTTTCATCTGTTTATAGAAACAGTTGAAAACAAAATCTTATCTCATCTCTGAATTTTCAGCTAACACTACAATAACACTAACTACCTAAGTTTTAATATATATAATTATCTATTAGAATTTTTTCTTTTATTGTAGTATATAATTAGAAAAATATATTTCCAATTTTATAAAATATAGTATAATAAATAGGTCATAATATAATAATATAAAAATATATTTTGGGAAACTCAAAATATTTATGACTTTTAAAATTAATAATGGATATTACTTATTTTTAATATATTCATAATATTTTTTACCTAATTATTAAAAATAATTTTTAATAATTGGTGAGATCCACCACTTTGTCAAATCTCTAAAAAGTTAAAACCATCCCATCTCATCTCACTATCTAAACACATACTTTTTTACAAACCATCACATTTCATTTTAACTCAAAAATCTTACTATTATTCAAAATATCTCATCTCATCTTATCTTAATTGTGTAACTAAACAAGGCTTAAACTAGGTCTTGATTGTAGTAATTTATTTATTTTTTTAAGTATGGCCAATATATATTTATATAGTCTAAAAGTGTCTCAGATGATCGGTTAAGAATTCGTTTGGATATTAAGAGTATTAGATGATATGTAAATAGTAGTAAAATAATTTATGAACAGTAATGAAATAATGGTGAATAGTTTATAAATAATAATAAAATAGTCTAAAAAACAATTATATTCTACAACAGACCCTAAATATCATAATTTTGTGAGTAAGAAAAATTTTCTAGGCAATATTTTTTAAAAAAATTATAATATTATACAAGAACACTTCCTTAATCAAGACATTAAAAAAAAAAAAGAAATTGCAGCGATGGCTGCAAGCTCCCGTTGGGGAGCTGTGTGCTTTGCATTTTCCATTGAAATAATAAGTTCAAACGTAATCAACAAGTTAGAAAAGAGTGAAAGGAAAGCGTAGTTTCAAATATGTAAAAAAAATCATGTTTTTAATGAAGGTCAAGATCTTGTGGTGTTGACTACTAATAACGTGACATTAAATTTCAAACATACAGACCCCCCCGTGCACTAGCTGTCTGAGCAGTTTGAATGAAATGACTCGTGCTCACAGAATTCTACCTAATTTGTTCCTCAAGTCCAAGACCATGAAAACCCATTCCAACCAAAACTTGCGCTCACGCTTCCCCCATCTATTGACACAACCAACGACTTCATCAATCACCCTCGAGTTATTAAAAATGAAATGAAAAATATTTGCAAAATGTTGGAGACACGGGCTATACAGTGCAGTTGGTGTTAAACAATTTGCATTGATTCGTGTCCACTCCATAAAAAACAATCCCTCATTCTAGATAATTGTATCCCTTGTCTTTATTATTTTCTCTCTAAACTTCTAAGAAATTAACATGCTTGTTCTTAAAGATTCAAAAGCACCAAACAATTATGTCATGCCACATCTATATTTTTGTTTATTTCTTTTACTAAATCTTTTAGCATTTTTTTTTTAATTCTAAAATTTCTTTCCAATTCTTTTACTCTTCATGCTGGCGGATCGTCTTGTGCTGACGTGACAGTTAACTATTATATCAGCATTTTTTTTATAGGAGATTAACGATTAAAAATTTGATTAAAATAAGTATTTATTTTATTTATAATTTGTTGCGTAAATATTACAATCAAGATGAAATTCATTAATCCAATTATACAAAAATTAAAATATAAATATTTTTGTTGGGTAGATATGTCTAGGATTAAAATAAGTATTTTTATTTTATGATATGCCCCCATCAGACAGCTTGAACGTGACCAAGTCAGAAATGGTTAACCAGTGGGCCTGGAAGAGATATTATTCGTACATACAATGCAAATGCTTTCTCGGGGGTCATTTCTTCGGCTTTTCTTAAGAGGAAAATAAGGCAGAAATGTCTGACCAGCAAAACCATAAAAAGAAAGAAAAATAGAAGATGAAAACGACAGGATCAAGTCTTTCCGTAGTGAGCAGTGTACGGTTTGGACTAACAACTTACTATGTCGACCAAATCAATTTACCATGTCGACCAAATCCTCTCTCTCTCTCTTTCTCTCTCACACAAATAAATTTTTCGGTGGTCAAGCTTCAAACTTTAATTTTCATTTGCTTGATTTGACTTTAAGATTTCAGCAATCTTATAAAGCACGAATGATTTTTATCAAGTTTTGAAGACATTTTTGCACAAAATCAATGTATTTTTATCAAATACTCCATTTGTTTACGCAAAATTAATGCATGTTTACGCAATCAGATACTATTCTTAGAAGATGACTTTGAAAACCGAAGTCTTAAGATGAACATTTTAATTTAGAAACAATAAAAAAAATTAATGTTTTAGTGTAAACTAAAAAAATTTATTCAAATTTTGATGACATTTTGCACCGCGGTGAATTTATAATCCTTTTGTTTGTACGAAATTAACGCATGTTTACGTAATCAAATACTTGTAATAGAAGACGAATTTGATGAAAATCGAAGGTTCCATCTCTCTTCCAAGATGACTCTTCAACACGTTTTGGGATTTAGGTTACACGTCGGTGTCAAAATCATTTTAATTCAATTCAAATCAATTATTAATGAGATATTTTTTAACTTCTCATAAAAAGTTAAACTCATCTCAACATATTTAATATATTCAAATGCATATCTCACTCTATTTACATTTAAACACATTTTAATAAGATTCATAAAACACTACTATTTACATATCATTTAAAATCACCTCATCATCCAAACGTAACCTTAACGTCAGAAATTAAGATGGAACATTTTCGTTTATAAACAAACAAACAAAAAATAGAGTAAAATGATAGAATTTCATTTAAAAACTAATTTTGATTGAT
Source organism: Carya cathayensis (assembly GCA_011037825.1). NCBI lineage: Eukaryota > Viridiplantae > Streptophyta > Magnoliopsida > Fagales > Juglandaceae > Carya > Carya cathayensis. Next base: position 1,728,045 of record QGSO01000139.1, on the reverse strand, counting down.
TTTTCTATAATATTCATAATTTCAACCAGAAATTATTTAAAATGAACAAGTGTGCTTTAATAAATTGAATTAAAATATAAAAATTCAGAACAATAAAACCTTGATACGCAATACTAGTTTCAATGATAGCTTCATTTTTTTATTTGGCTTTTTTTTTTTAATAATGATACACAAATACAATATTATATATATTGAATAATTATATAAGTAAAATTAAAAGTATAAGTATATTTTGTTTTTAAGTATTAGAGATGGCCTCATTTGTCTAGTCCCTCTAGCCCGCCTCTACTCACTTTGCAACGTTAGATAGATTTTAGGTGGTTAAGGTAAACGACCCAAAATTTTAAAGATTATATTTGAATTAAGTTCAATGATTTTTATATTTAATCGCTATATATATATATATATATATATATATATATATATATATATCTTAATACAAGATAAATATAAAAAAATATTAATTATTCATTTATGTACTAACTATCAAATAATTAAGAGTTGATCAGTCATTAGATTGTTCTCTTAATTTATACACCAATCTATTAAATAAACAAATATAAAAATTCTACTTAGCAGTCCTACATTATATATCTGTTAAGAAAAAAATAAGAAGATAAAAAATAAAAATTCACGTCAACAAGTGTATAGTGTAAAAAGTTGTAGAAATAACACAAACAAATAAGAAATCAATGTTTATTTTGTTAGTCTTTTTTTCCAAACTTTCTTTTATATTTATTTGACCGTTCAACACTTATTAAAGATGAAATTGAGATGGTTGCAGAGATTTCTAACCTTCACCTTTTTATGATAAAAATAGAGAGAATCACCCACACGCAAATAGAATTATTCTGAATATATATAAATGTAAAAAATATGTATATATGTATATATGTATTTAGGTATAATGGGTAATTTGTTTGTACACGGGAGCTGGATGTGGGGGGAATCTTAACCGGTATCGTGCGTACCGAAAGTAACGGTTGGATGAAGCCAATCTGGGGACTGGAACTGAGCAAAAGACAAAAGCTACCCCTGCCTTTCTCCATTCTTCTTTATTGTTTATATATGTTTTTTTTTTTTTTTTTTGACTGTTTGTTTCGTCCATAGTGCATGAAATAAAACTATGCCAATTTGTACAGAATGAACACTTTAATTAAGATAAGAAAAGCATAGCCATTAGAAAAAAGCAGAAAAGATAGATAAGATCTCAAACACGCACAAAGAAGAAAAACATGCGGCCCACGTGTAGCTATGGTTTGCACATTGGGACCCAGATTGTGGATTTCCATGTCATGAGTTCTTACTTTTTTTTTTTTCTTTTCTTTTCTTTTTATTTAAAAAGAAAGGGACCACCATCGTGCTTTCAAATGATATAAAGTATGATTTGAATAGAATATATATCAACTTAGTTTTTCTTTTAATTAGACTCCTAATTTTAATTAGTGAGTTTTTATAAAATATCAAATCTTAATTTAGATTATTAATTTTGTATTAAATTTAAACATATAAAATAATTTTCAATCGTGATTAAAATAACGAAAATTAATTTCATTTTTTTTATTTACAAGATATGAAAAAGAATTTCAATTCATGATCTCTTTGCATAAAAATAAAAATAAAAAGCCTCTTATTTGTAAATCAACTTTTGCACCTTTATAGCTTTTTTTTTTACATTTTTATATCGTTCGCGGTATAAAAGGCCAAAACGTTAGGTCGGCCGGTGCTTTCTTAAAAGTCGCCCTGTACTAGTGATGGCTGCATGGTACGGCATTCTACGGAAGGACCACTCGCCACTGCTTTTTGAACGTGTGTTAGTTTTAAATTGGTGAGTTCCGCTCCTCACGCGCACGCCTTCTCATCTGACAATTCAACGTGTTTCGGTTGGCCAGACTTTTCTAAAGCTAAGTTTAGGTCTCATTGTTTAAAGCTATATTGGGAGTTAAAGCTTTATTGGGGTAAATTTATTATTATAAAAAAAAAATTTATGTATTCTACTTGGTTCCATTTTATATAAGTACTGTACAATTCACTGCTAAATAAAGTTTATTTAAACAGGAAATATCAAAAGGAATTTTCTATACCAAACATAAAAATCTTTACACAAGCCTCATGCTTTTATTTATTTATTTTTAATACATGGATGGAAGGTTCAAATCCGATTTTCTAATTTGGTGGTAGAAATACTATATTAAAATACATAACAAAAGCGATATTATTTCGTTGACAAATCGTAAATTTAATGAGATTGTTTCACATATTCTCTATTGTCGTTGTTGTGCATTCAAAACCTTCCCGTATCGATAATGGAGTGTTCTACGTGGTAAGATTAGAGCAACACTCACAAATTTTACAACTTAGATATCGAGACTAGAGAGAATTCTTTGAGAGAGATTTTCTTTTTTGTTGTTACAAGTGTCTTATCCAAAGGGGAAGTGATAGCCCTTCTAAATATAACCCCCAACTGGCCATTAAGGACTAACCATCAAGACTCATTAAAGACACTTCATAACCCCCATGAGAAGGGACAAGATGTGCCTATTATGGATGCCCCTTTATTACATTTGGAGACTAGGTCTTATGTCATCTGGTCCAAAAAACCTTGGTGGCCTCCTGGTTCCTTATTTTACTCAATGGGATAATATGAGATGAGCACTACATCCACGAAAAGATCTTTAAAAAATAGACACTGAAATTTGATATACGTTGATGTGATATATTAAATTGTAAAATTATTTTTCTTGTAAAGTAGATATAACACATTATATCAAGTCATGTCAATTTATAAATATATTTTTATGAGATTACTTTGTAGATGAAGCCTTTATCATGAGGGGGGAGAGAGAGAGAGAGAGAGGGAGAGAAATCCCTTCACTCATATTAAGCTGAGCCACTATTTTTACCACATGAGAAAATCACAAAAAATTAAAGAAAAACAAAAAGAAGGCTCAAATTTGCCTCAAAAACAAAAAGAAACCCAAGTGGGGTGTGGCATATCCAATAATATTTATCCGACTTGATTCAGACTGAACCGGTGAAACGAGACAAATAAGCCAACTTGTAAGGTAAATCCAAGGTGCAAAACTCACTATCAATAAAGACAAGGCCAAATCATCCTACAAAGTACATTTCCAGCACGAATATAGAGGATAACTTTACACTTGACCTGAGACACGACAAAGGGCGGCCTCAAGGCACACATACTTTGTATATATAGAAGCCTCGCGAATACTGAAAATGATAAACTCACCTTCAATGGTGAGACTTAACGTACAAATTCAAAATGAATATATATGATTGATCATTCTCTATATACAGAATCTTAGATTCACATTCACTCTCATTGAGATATTCTTTTGAGACAAGATAACAATTTGCCTATCAATGGATGTCCAATCCGTCCATATTCGAATAAGACAAACATCACAATTCACGACTATTGAAATTATCATTCAAGATTCCCATTCTCCCAACACTATTAATGTAGGATATTCCCATCACTATTAAAAAGGAAATAGCTTAGCTAGCAAATGTATTGTAGGAAGTACGATCCAGCTGTGAATATGTTAATTTATCCTTTAAAAGAGTTATAATTAATTTATATTTTTAATATAGAATATTAGAACTCTTTCTATCTCATCTCGCGATATTAAAATTTTTAAAAGCATCTTCAATTATTCATTTAATTTTTTATTAGAGGCATTATGATTAAGATCTCATTTGGATACAAGAATGTTTTATTTCATCTCATCATTATAATTTTTTAAAATTTTCACATAAAATATAATAAACAACTCAACTTTTCTAAATTTTAAAATAATAATAATATTAAAAAGTAATATTCTAATAATATTTTATTCAACTTTCATTCAACTCACTATATAAATTGCACCTAACAATCTATGCATCATACTTTCCTTTCACTTCTATCTTTTTAGGATGAGATGACATCATGAGTCAACTTTTAGATTTCCTTTTATCAGAAGCATTAATTTTGCATCTATATATAAACCAATTATATCATAAATCAATTGCCTAATATGCCACAAAAAAAAAAAAAAAAAAAATTAAAACCATATATTAATGCTATCTCTTTTCAGGTGGAGGACGAACTACTTCGAATTTCTAAATGCCAACTTTGGAATGTTATGAATTCCCCCACGGCTGATCTATACATTAATTACTTGAAAAGTGTTCCAGGCCAATCGAATAAGGAGACATGAGTCACTAGATATTGCAGAGAAAACTCCGACTTTTTGCCTCAAACTTTAACTTGGATTAATTATACACGCATATGTTTAGGAAATACCAAAAAATTAAAAAGACTGCGTTATTATATATACCAATACCATGATGTATCTCTCATAATCTAATATTAATATCATTACAATAAAACTGTTTATTTTTTGTCCATTATTTCCTACGAAAATGACTATTGTCTGTCAAAATAAATTTATTTTTATTGTAAATAATCATTATCGTCACAAATATTTTGTTTTATATGCTTGTTTTTCTTGTAGCGTATATCAGTAACATATATATAAAAAAATAATACTATATGCAAATCTTTTTCGTTGTAAATATTATTGTTAAGTTACCTATGAACTTAGAAATGTCAAATATTATCTCTATCGATCCTGGATAAATAGGAAATTTCACATATATTTTTCAGGAATTTTTTTGGCAATATCAATGACAAGTTTGTTTGCAATAATCTTTTGTGCGCCGTCCACGTTTTTTCTATAACAAAGATTTTTGGAGATCATATAAGAGCATTAGTAGTGGGCTCAATATTCTTAAACTAAAATTTAGCTAGAGAATTCACTTTTACAAATTTTAGCTAGCCACTTTTTACAACACCAAATAATAGGCTCAACAAATCTTTCACTATTATATTAAAATATTGATTTTGAACTTTTTTTATATTTTAATTCTAATTATAATTTCTCCAACGGCTATATTTTTAACAGTTATATTTCTCCAACGGATATTTTTTTTAATGGCTAAATTTTTCCAACGACTATATTTTTTAACGATTATATTTTGTAACGGCTATAATTCTCCAACGGCTATATTTTTTAACGGTGATATTTTTTAACGGCTATAATTCTCCAACGGTTATATACTTTCACTATAAAACATAACATTTCATCAACAATTTCATTCACTTCAACTCAAGTATCTCTTTGAAACATTTTCTTTTCCATAACATTGTGTGCTTTTGATCTTTTCCTTGTACCGCATCTAAGGAAGTTTCAAGCCATCCTTCCATAAGCAACAAATCTTCCTCATTACTAAAATTATTACCTCGTTGTATTTTTCGTCCACTCGGTTCAACTTCAATAACCTCAACTCGGGGTGGAGAGATTTCTTGTTCAATTGTGGCACTCTTCAAAAAGTCATTGTAAAGTCATTGTTATTTAGAAGATTTGTGAAGTAGGTATCACGGTGAGTGGATGGATCCATTCCTAACAAATAAATTGACGAATGAAAAACATAATATTTTAGCTAACTTATGAACTTCTAAAAATTAATAAAAACGATGGCCTTGGATAATTTTCAAGTATTTTCAGTACATCTTGCAACCTTCAAAAAATTCTCCCCAACGTATCAAACAGAGCAAAGAATTTCTCCCCAACATATCAAACAGAGCAAAAAATTCTCCCCAACGTATCAAGTATTTTCAATACAATACACCACTAGTATTTTCGGTTTCAGTACAATACACCACTAGTATTTTCATCAGTAATGCTTTTATCAAATTCAATACACCAAAATCACATCCAGCAATTCAAAATAAGCTTGAGAATTAAAAAAAAAAAAAGCAGTAACTCGATGGCAACATGAATTCCAGAAATCGCATCTGAAAAAATTTCAGTCAAGAATTCAAAAATAAATAAATCAAAGCTTGAGAATTACATCAAGAAATCGCATAAAAAAAAAGAAGAAAAGAAATTGCATCAGAAGAAATCGCATAAAAAAAAAAAAAAAAAACAAAACAAAACATAGCTCACCGGCATTCGAAGGCTCACCAGTGCTCCTTAAACTCGGAGTGGCGTCGCCGTTCGGTGCTACAGCTGGGAGACAACGGAGAGAGTTCCGTCCGGTGCGATGGGTTGAGCTCCTTCGGTGCTGCAGCTGGGAGACGACGGAGAGAGTGAGGTTCGGTTCGTTCGATGATATGGCTGGGTCCGGTGTTGCGGCTGGGTTCGTTGTTGCGGCTGGGTTCGGCTGGGAGATGGGTTTCGAAGTTTCTGATTTACAGTGAGGGAGTGAGGGAAATGAAAGGGAAAGGCAGAGGCGGGAGAGAATTGGGTTTTGCGGGAACAATTATTTTACTCCAAAAATAATGTTTAGCTAGTGAAGTTGGCTCAATAAATTTGGTCAGCCATTTGGTTGAAGGCCAAATTTACTGTAGCTTTGTTGAGTCCATTGTAGGACTTTTTTCACATTTTAGCTATTCTTTAGCTATATTTTAGCTTTGTTGTTGAGTCCATTGTAGGACTTTTTTTCACATTTTAGCTATTCTTTAACTATATTTTAGCTTTGTCGAGTCCATTACTAGTGATCTAATATAAACTCAAACTAAGCCAAAGAGGTACATGAGTGAAATTACAGAGCAATTTAAATGAGGCATATACCAATAGTACCATAGAAATGATACTGATTTTTTCTTGGCAATAAGATGTTATTATATTAACATTGAAGATTACAATGAGGAGAAGCAAGAAAATGAGGACTTCAAATAACTACTCTCGTCTCACTCATCTCGCTATGATGATACATGATATGGCACTACCCAACAACATTTGAATGAGTTTATGTAAAAGAAGCTGATTCAAGAGATGATAAATAGTACTGTCATATCCAAACGATGAGTGGCTAAGGTGCAACATATATGGAAACTCTAAGAAAATGGTTTCTCTTATTAATGAAATTAGACCCGTTGAGAAAAATAAGTACAAGGAGATCAAAATTATTAATTTTGGGTTTGAATTATCTTTCCCAAACACACGAGCAATAGAAATTAGTTTGAAAGAGAACATAAAAGTGAGCCGAATATTTGAGTTTGGGTAGCTTCTGTAAACACGTGTATGTCAATAATCAATAGAAAAGATTTATATATCTATTCACTTACATCCTTTAAAATACGAACTTCAATAGTCCAAAAAAAAGTTCGATTTTATTCACTTTAAAACGAAAGCTAGATTGAATTTACCAAAGGCATAAAGCAATTCATTTTAAAATTTTTTTTATCCAATCATGATAAAATGTTATCATAAAAAGCTTTACTACTCATCATCCCCACACACCACAAATCACTTTTTTTTATTATTTATTATTATTTTTTTGGTTTTATTCTTCTTAAAGTCTTAAATTAATTGAATTCTTCTACTCATCATCTATATGTCACATATTTGATAAGAAAAAAAAAGTGTGGTGTGTGGTGTGTGGGATGATGAATATAATTTTTCTATCATTAAAAAAAAAAAAATTCTACTAATTATCTTCACACCACGCACTATAATTTTTAAATTTTTAAATTTCTTTTCTTACTAAATGTGTAATGTATGGATGATGAATATAAGAATTTAATTAGTTTAGAACATTGGCATTGCCAACTCTAAAATTTAGCTAGAATGTTAACTTTGGGCCATAAAATAGATTTCTAGCTAGAATAGTCCATATTAGACTAGCTATCTTAAAGTCTAAATAATAATATAATATTATATATTTTGATAATATTTGATATTTTTTTTAATATTTTACAAATACACTTCATATATTAATTAATAACTTAATTAAAAAATAAAATTATTATTTTTCAACTATTTTTTCCCTCAACCTAATTATTCAATAAATATATTTTGTCAAACCATTCACCCAACAATCACATATACAAACGTATTAACACTCTTCTTTCCAATATTTACATTTAGAATTGTGGTTGAAACCAATAAACATGCCCTTTCACCATCTAGTTTTGTTTAGATGGTCACCATCTAGTTGGTGTAGATATTTTACATGGTCACCATCTAGTTTTGTTTAGAAAATTGTAAAAAATTCCTTGCATTTCACCAATGAATACAAGCATATAACATGTACAAATTATGTACATTATCCACCATTATTCAGAACCTGATGCAACCACACGAGAGCACAAACATCCATAACATCCTCCTCTGTTTTTATTTTTTTTATTTTTTATTTATTTTTTTATTTTATAAGTCCATAACATCCAGTTCAGAAATAGCCAAAACAATCTAGAAATTACCCCAAAACAGCTCACAAATTACCCACATATTTCAGTTTTTAGTAGAAAATAAAATATCCAATCTTCAAATAGCCAAAACAGTCCACAAATGGTGAAGATAGCTCACAAATTACCAACACAGTTCAGTTTTTAGTAGAAAATAAAATATGTGGTTCACAAATATCCAAAACAGTCCACAAATTACCAACACAGTTCAGCTTCTAGTACAAAAGATGATATCCAGTTCACAAATAACCAAAATAGTTCAAAAATTACCAAAACAGTTTAGTTTCTAGTACAAAATAAAATGCTGCATCCATACCATGGTCCATTAATTTACATCATATAAAATGTAAAGAAGTACAAGTGGACCAAAACAATTTGTATGATTAATGTTAGACTGAGAAAACTGAGTTTTACATAAGCCAATAAACTTTTCCTGACCTTGATTGCCATCTCTAGATAATGATCAAGAAGTATGAACATGATACTTGGGCTATGGAATTTCAAAATCACCAAGGAAAATACAGATTGTAGAGTGCACCCTAGATACTTGGTAAAAATCGCCAAGGAAAATCACCAAGGATACTTGTGCTTTGTTTTGTTAACTTTTCACCCACCCTGTTTCTATTTTAGTGAAATGTGGGTTGCAATATTTGGGAGTTTCAATCTCTAGGTTAAGAGTTCATCCATACCTCCAAAGTACTCTAGGCCTCAAAATGTGAAAATAGAAACCTAAGTCTGACTTCTAAGCATATTGAAATATAGTAGTGAATTGAGAATATTGCAGGAAAAATGAAAAAAAAAAAAACATGTCACTGGGTCAAACACTAGCACTCAATTACAATGAAGTAAGAGTATTATCCACATTCACATAAGTAAGAGTATGAATGAATTGGTCATTTGACATCTGAAACTAATGATATGAAATACCAAAGTTGTACATGATCTTTAGTTCAATTAATACCATCATCCCTCACGGGTTCAAGACCCACTAGATGCATAAGTAACTTACACATAAAAAATGAGATTTGAAGTAAAAAAGAGATGATAAAATTATGGTGTGACTTTGGCTACTCAACAGATTGAAATTATTTAAACCAACGTGACAATGCTTTGCCATTAATACAAGTGAACTTAAATTTCAGTAAAGAATAATAACCAGACACTCATGTCAAACAGAAGATCAACAATAAATGAAAAAAATGATGAACAGAGTAGGAAAAATTGGTACAAGTACCTTCCCTAGCAACAATAAAAGAAAGTGCATGCTCAGGAGAAAGAATAACTTCTTCCTTTATACCCTCAACATAGGTTCCCCGAATAGATCACACACAACCCTACCAATTTATAAATAACAAATACCAAATGATTTATCCAAATCATGATTTTGTTGTGGCAGATTTGTGGAGGAAATGACACAAACTTTGGACGACGATTAATTGGCAAGGAAAGGGGTTCAACACATCAATGGCCCTAGCAAAGCAAAATACACAGTGGTTCAATCACTGGATGAAGAGAAAATTGGAGAAAATAGAAAGAGAAGCGGGAGAGGAAAGTATTGTGGAGAACGCACAGAGAGGAGGGAGAGAGGAGCGAGGAAGAGAGATTACCGTTTGGATTGAAAGATGACGGCAACGTGGACGATCGATGGAGAGAAGAGGGCTTGCGGGTTGAAGAAGAGATTCTTGCAACGGAGAGAAGTGGGGTTTGCCTGGGTCGAAACAGAGAAGTGAGTTTCGGGAGAAGAAAGAAAAGAAAAGATAATAGGGAGGTTTCGTTCAAAAGAAAGAGAAAAAATGAGGGAAAGAGAGAGGGAAGGAGATTAAATAATAAAATATACCTTTGGTCTTAGAACAGTAACTTGCTAGGTTTGGAAAGGTTCTAAGATTTACTCTAGCACAAATGTCAAACTTTAGAAGTATAACTAAGCCAATGTAGATTTTTTTTTTATTTTTTTATTTTTTAGATTTAGTTGAAATTTAGACTTACATTGGCAGCCATATGCCAATGCTCTTAGGAAGAATAAAAAAAAAAAAACCAAGTGTGGTATGCAGTAGTGGTGAAAACCAAAGGTATCAGTGCGGTTTTTTTTTTTTATTATCTAAAACCGAAATCCTACCGATACCTTGAAATGGTGTAAATCTTGATCGAAACCGGTCGGTCAAGGGGGAGAAAACCATCAACATCAATCTTGGCATAACTCTGGTCAATTCGTCGTCATCTTTAGTGGCAATGGAGGTGACCCTATGTGTGATAACGGGGCGGCATCTTTGGACTCTGAGGAGAAATGAGAACGTTGAGAAGTGAGAAATGAGAAATGAGAGAAGATGAAGAAGAATGCGCGTGTTTAAACCCTAGGGCGAAAACGGCGTCGTTTGGCCTATATATATATTTTTTCAAATATTAAGTCCCAAAACGATATCGTTTCACTCACTGAAGTGAGACAACATCGTTTCATATATATAATTAAAAATATATATTTAAGCTATCAGTCGATTCAGTGTTATGGTCTAGCCTCAAACTGGGATTGAACTGGTTGACGACGGTTTTAGCAAAATTCAACCACTGGCCGACTGATTCTACGCCAGTTTCAAGCTCTGGCCGGCCAACCAGTTTTGAGCTCCCGCGGCTGGTCTGAGTTAGTCCTAGTTGGTTTTACGGGTTCTTGTACAACCTTTGTATGTGGGGATAATGAGTAGCAAAATTTTAGAAAAAAATGATCAAATGTTATCCTGCATACTGCAATGGATCAATGGATTAAGTAATGTTAGATTTAAATTTAGGGTATACAAGCCTAAATTTTTAAGTAATGTAGAACTCACCATAAAAAGTAGATTTTTAAGTAAATCTCATTTTTTTCAATTTAATTTTTGTGTCTATTTATCTTTTACCAAGTCCTAGCAATGGAGTAAATGTTCTTTAGATTAGATGGCATAAGATTTGGTCTCTAAACGAGAGAATCACATTTAAATCCCCCCATGTGTGTATATATATATAAAGTCCTAGCAATCGAATATAATGTCATTGACTCATTGGATCTTATTCCTATCTAACCTATATAGCCCTAGCCCTAAAAGAGGAACATGAATATCACAATTTTTCTTTTTCCTGCAGTACTGTTTATATAATAAATTGGGATGAGATAAATTAAAATAAAATTAAATATTAAATTAAATATTACTAAATATTATTTTTAATATTATTACTATTTCAAAATTTTTAAAAATTTAATTATTTATTATATTTTATATAAAATTAAAAAAATTATATTAATAAAAAAAATAAAAAAAAAATAGAATAAAACATTTCTTACCTCCAAACTGTACCTGATTGCACGCATATAAGCCATATCTACCGCAGCATCATACATCATTTGTAAATCGCGCTCGAGAGTCGCGGGTATTGATAGGAGTGTGTAGCCACGCGTTGGAAAGAGCGTGACGGTTCAAAAGGTAACAGGCATGAAAAGAGGAGTAGAAAAAACGATGGGATAAAGGGTGGGACATTGGGAGTCACGGAACTGTACCACAACGGACTACGGAAACTATACCGGAAATTGCGCTGCACCTACATTATTTCTTTTATTTACTTATTATTACTATTATTTATTTCCTAGGTTGTCCTTTTTTGCAATCATTATTTTTTCTTATTTCATTTTTGTTTTCCAAGGCTTTGACACTTTGTACCATTCTATTTCTTTTTATTTATTTATTTATTTATTATTTTTATAATATTATACAATTCTCATCTTATTTTTATTTTATTATATAAACTATAGCATATTTATTATTATTAAATAATAAAAAAATATATAATAAATAATCATTTAATAATTACTTAATTAAATAAAAATAAAATAATAATATAGTATATAAAAATTTTCTTTTCAAAATATATTTGCAGATGGTAATAAATATTTTTATAATAAATATTTTAAAATTAACGTCAGGTCATGCGATCTCTACTTTATTTAAATAAAAAAATACTGATTTTTATTAATTTTTTCCGGCGAGTTTGTGATAAGAGTAGGTATTCTTCAAAAGCTTTTCGGTTATCAAATTAATTCTCAGCTCACAGAAGCTTCTTGTGTGAACTCAGTTGTCGAAGTCAATACTCAAAACTTCTATACGAAATTTTTTTATATAGTAATTATAAACTTAATTATATTTAGGTTCGGTATAAATGATTTAACCCTATAATGGAAAGTGTAAAATCTAAACTTCACTTGGACCTTTCACTTGCTATTTTAATAGAACTTTTAATATTTTTCTCTGTTAAGAAAAACTCTTAAAAAAGATTCGCGAACTCAGACATAAATACAGTATAAAGTTAGTAAGTTAAGATTCAGAGGTTCATGTCCGGTTTAATTAATTAAATGCGTTAAATTCTGAAAAAATACTTGATGAATTGGGTTATAGAAATTCAACAAGAAGCCGACTCGATGTGAATACATTACAACTAATTCATAGCTTATTTTATAATCAATAAATATAATTACAACATTTGATTAAAAATAATCTCGATTTTACTTAATTATTTTCAATTTAAAATAAATTTATAAAATAATTATAAAAGAATTAAAAATTTATTAGTTTTTTGAACTCGTGTGCAATAAATCAAATTTCCTTTACCTTTCACCCTTTGTTTTATAAATGAGTAATGATATATGGTATACTATTATCTCACTTATATTTTACTATATATGATATGACGTATTTATTATTATTTGATAATAAAAAAATTTGTAACAAATAATTATTTAATGATAATAAATATATCACATCTTATTTAATATAATATATGTAAAATTATAATAAGATGTATAAAATTTTCTTTTATAAATTAATAAAAAAAAGGGAAGAATGCTGAGTGGCAAGCAGCTAGTCTCACCTGCCCCGGAGGCTTGCATGATAGTTATGCATGGTGTATCATACTGTATATCCTCGAACTTATCTAAAAATAAATAAAGAAATAGAGAAAGGTAAATAAAAAATAAAATAAAAAAAGGTGAGAGAGAGTGCCCCCTACTAATTGTACCTCCCAAGTACGCCTATCTGTACCTCCCAACAATTCTGTCATCATGACCTTTCTATGTCTACAGTACACTCCTTTTCTATTCTCTTTCTTGCCCTTTATATATTACCCCCTTCTCCTCTTCACACCCACCACGCTCTCTCTCTCTCTCATCTCCCACTTTCCTCTTCCTTTCTTCGTTTTCTTCTCTTTCTGACTGTTTGGCAGCCGCTGCTCCTTCTTCTTCTTCTTCGTAAACATGAAACAGCTTATTCGCCGCCTCTCCCGTGTCGCCGACTCGTCTCAGTACTGCCTGCTCCGGTCGAACCCTGATCAGGGCCGCCAGCCTCGCCGGGTGGAGTCCTTCCGGGCCAAGCTGCGCCGGTCGTCTTCCAATTCTCCCGTGGTCCCCCAGGGCCATGTGCCGGTCTACGTGGGCGACGAGATGGAGCGGTTTGTGGTTTCCGCTGAGCTCCTCAACCACCCTGTTTTCGTCAAGCTGCTCAACAAGTCGGCTCAGGAGTACGGCTACGAGCAGAAGGGAGTGCTCCGCATCCCCTGTCACGTCCTCGTCTTCGAGCGCGTCCTCGAGGCCCTCCGCCTCGGCCACGACCACTCGCGTGATCTCCACGACCTCCTCAGTTCCCTGTCCTCTGAAGACTTCTTCTGAGGATTTCCCCCTTCTATTTTTCCTTCTTTTTTTCCTTTTAACATTTCTTAGATTTTCAGTAGAAGAGAGAAAAGAGACAGACCTCTAAAATGGTGATTTACGGAGATCTTTCTTTTTTTTCCTTGTTCCTTTTTTTTTGTAAATATATTTTGAGATCTTCGTCGCCCTCCTCATCAGATACAAAGAAAGAGATGCAGACAATTAGGGTTTTGTTTCTTGTTGTTTGGTTGTACAGAAGGGAAAATGAATCATCTGTAGTAGTATTACTACTCTATGTTACTGAAACGACAATGCAGTACTTGTTTTTTTTTTAATATATTTGCCCAAATTTTGATTTATTTACCTTTTGCTTTGTTGTATTTGTTTTCTTCAAAACCATGTCTAAGGAAAAGATCCCTCTGGAGGAAACGATCGATCTTAAATTGGTTGCCGTGAAAAACAAAAAAGAAAAAAAACACAGAGAGAATTCTCGAAGTTTTACTCCTTCGGGTGTTATAAATAAAGATAAAACAGAACCTGTAGCATTCATGGTTTTTGGTCTTTTGCTTTTCTTGTTATTTTATTTTTCTTAGGCATCTTGCATTTCTCCCGGAATCCAAACAGTCAGCAGCCATAGTCGTCCTGTCTGCTGTAGGGGGCGTGAAGTTGGGGGAAAATTACGGAAATAATTTGTAGTTATGGAGCAGGGGAAGTGTGAGGGTTGCAAACTGAAACGTATCATTGGGGGTGATTAATTTCCGTCATATGGTGGGTAATTCAATTCAAGCTTCATCGCGTGGGCCAGTTTTGGTTTTGTCTTTGTTTTTGTTGTCTTTTGTCTAGTCTTGTGTCGTTTTGTTTCCAGGCTTAGTTTCGTCACATTATTACCTGTCATCTTGGGGTTGGAGGGGAGACCCGAGAAGAATAGGAAAAATGGTATTAGTAACCGTAGATTGCATATTGCATAATTTTTTAAAAAATAATAAATAAATATGAGGATTTTTTTAATAAAATTTAATATTTTAATAATTGATTTGTTTTTTAAATAATTATATAATATTTACATAGTCTATAATTATATATAATATTATTTTAGAAAGAAATAATGATGAGATATGTGCTGTGTGGTGCGTTTCATTTTGTTTGTTTATATATATAATATTTAATTAGTTTTTATTTTGTCCTTCATGCTCACATTTTTTAATTATTGGATAAGATTTTAAGTTTAAGCACCACCCCCAAGTTAGCTTTCGGAAGGTCTGAAACTTCAACATTTTTGTATTTTTATATTTTATATTTTTATTATTATACTTGAGCTCATGACCATTTGCGTGGGAAGTCTCTTTTCATGTTCATTAGTACTTGGACTTTCTTTTATTTTTCATAGAAAACAAGCTCTATTAATAGACATAAGCCTTACAAGTGTTTCTCAGTTCAAAGGATTAGAGAAATTACATCAGGAAAAGATCTCCACCACAAGCTAATATCATTCACATTCCAAGCAAATCTTGCAAGCCTATGTGCGGCTTCATTACACATCCTTCCTACATATCTAACTTCACTGCTTCGAAATTGTGCAATCAGCTCCTTTGTATCCTTTATTACATTGCCAACCATAGACATGGAAGGCTCAGCCTGTTTCAATTCCTTCACCAGGATCAGGGAGTCACTTTCAATGATGAGATTATTGATTCCCAAGTGGACACTCAGCTGCAGACTCCTGAGAATAGCAAGTATATTGATCATGCTGCATCACTAACTTCTTACTCTTTCTTGTTAGTTGTCATAAGAACCTCATCCTAAAAATCTCTAAGAATTGCTCCAAAACTTGTACTATGATGTGTTGGAAACATGACCTCATCAACATTTAATTTAAACACCCCTAGAGAGGGGTGTTCCTATTGGCAATGGTGTCTCACTACTTTTAATGGCTTCCTCTTAGTATCTTCAAACACCTTATGCACAGTCATAGCATGTTCAATAGCTTGTTCAGGATGCAGGCACTTGTTCTAAAAAGTCGACAAATTTCTTCTGTACCAATAGCTCCAAGATATCGTAAAGAAAAGGTCAAGGTCTTCCTTGCGCCCCATCCCACTTAGGTAGCCTATAATACCACCATACTATTTGTGAGAATCTGCTGATCTACCAATAGATAGATACTTGTCCCAGCATTCTTGGATGGTAGAACATGAGCAAAGAGCATGGGCCACATCCTCCACCTTAGTACCACAGAATTGACACATTTCCTTATTTAATACACATCTCCTCTTCAAATTATGTTTAGTAGGTAGACTCTCTTTACAAGCTTTCTAAGCAAAGTCTTAATCTTACTAGGGACATAGTCTTCGAGCATTCACCTTCCATGCTTATTTTTTTGGACTCTCTGAGCAACCTGTATGCACTTTTCACACTAAAATTTCCATTGTTTTCATGGGCCCAAATTAGCTCGTCCTCTGGTGTACTAGGGCTTTAGCACGTCATCAGCTGTTTCTGTAGGCAACACTATTCTCACTTTCTCAACATCCCACCACTTGGTATGGTGGTCAAGTTGGTTATCCACAGTTGCATTGCTGTCAGTGATTTCCTCTTCTCCCATACTGTTAGCAAGTTTAAATAAGAACCTCTTTACCTCCCTGAGACAACATCTTCTCTTTCCAGCTTTGCAATTTTGTCAACACTTTATGCTTGATGTCTAAGAATGCTTTTGTTTTGGCTCTACCAACCAAGGGAGGCAAGCCTTATTAAGGGGTGGATTGCAGGATTTGACTAAATGCAAATTGTAGAGGAAGTGCATACCTTGTTTTCGCCAGTCTCTGCCATCCTGCAAGGCCAGAGGGCAAATGGATGGACAAAATCAATGGTATCATATTCAAACATATTTGGAGTCAGAGATATAACTGATAGTCCCCCAGTTAAAAAGGCATTGGATAAAAGCCAATCTCACTTTTGTGATTGTTAAGTGTTAAGCTCTACTTCTGGTTAAAGTCTTCAAGAAAGTAAATGACTTCAAAGGGTGCGATGGACGAGTGGTGCTAGCGCTTCCATAATAATAGAAATATTGTTCAAGTAGATTAGCTCCTATGACCATACTGGGAATATGGGGTATATATTTGTGAGTATATATTTGTGAGTATGTTATAAGATTATGATTTGCATATCCTATAACTTACATCTTTCTACATGAAAATGATATGTCTTCTTCATTATGCTTATTTTTTTACCTTTACCAGGTGAATTTGAGATGATGAGTTCGAATGATGCGAATTGATGATGTTGTGGTTTCCGAGTGTTGAGTCTTATTATGTATCGATCATCATGGAAGGGTTGATGAGTCACTGCGCTATTCCTATGGCACATTGCCGAGAGTTTCATACAGTAGGGTGATCCCACGTGATGACTGGGGTGGAACATCTTCGTATTGATCTCACTTGATAACATGGGTAAAGAGATTCCTTGGGTTGATTATGCGTGATGTCTTTGAGTTGGTTGACCAGGTAGAGGGATTCCTTGAGTTGATCATGTGTGTTTTCTTTGAGTTTGTGGACTTGGTTGAGCGATTCCCCGTGTTGTTTGGTTTGGATTTAGCGAATGAGTTCACACACATTGGCTAGGTAGAGTGAGTCCTTGAGTTGATTAGGTGGAGTGACTTCCTGTTGAGACTTATATTATGATATATTGACTTTATGTGATTTGAGAAGAGGGTGATTCCTCGCCTTGGTAATGATGTGTACATGAGCTTTGTTGAGAATGTGATTTCTCAACATGCTTATATACTTGAGTTTTATTCAAAGGATGATTTCTTGTTATATCCTATGAGTACGTGTGTTTCTATCTGAAAATTTCATACCATGGTCACACCCATGGTCCCGTTTACCAGAGCCATAGATCTTGATGAAGATTCAACCTAGGTAGAGCTTCCCGAGGAAGAAGGATTGACCAAACCCAAGTTGTAGATACAGAGGCCTATCTCTGATAATAGTTATTCGTATTTGTTAAGATGTATATTTGGGTTAGGTAATGAACCTTGTTCGGTTCCTTGTATTTTGATATAAGTAAGTGATGAACTCATGACAATGTATATTATTTGGAAAGAAGTGACAATGACGTATAGATATTACTATTATTATTAATGGATAAGTTTTCTTATGGTATAAGGCTGTGGTACAATTAGTATTAGTCTCCAATTAATCCCTTACTTATTTTGCTGTGATTTATTTCACTTATTGTGTACTCGATCCATGATTACGTGCATAGACCATACAAAATTGTTGAATCTAAGATTTCAAATTTTGTGTAATTATATATTTACACATGGATTTTGATGATAACAAATGAATTCATAGAATAAAGGAGTCTCAAGCTCAAGTTATCTACACAATGGAGTCAAGCACATCAAGAAACCAAGCATGAGCAAGAAGGGAGCAAGTTCACATTAAAGTCATAGAATAATGTTGTAAATCTCTTTAAAATTCGAAATTAGGATTAAGGCTCAAAAATTAATATTTTATCATAAAGCATTAAAATACATTTTCCACATGTGCATGAATATTTTGAAAATTAAATTTGAAAATTTTGAAAGATAATTGATTGTCATCTTTCACATGTGCATGCCATGATTAAAGGGTTGAACTTTGAAAATATTAAAGATGATTGATTGTCATCTTTCACATGTGCATGTTTTATTTGAATATTTTCAAAAGTGATTGATGCTTTTCTTGACTTATGCAAAAGGAAGATGCCTTTGTTTGAAAATTTTGAAAAGTAAAGTGTGCTCCTTTTGTCATATGCAAAAAGTAAAAGATTAGGTTTGAATTTTTTGAAAAGTAAAGTGTGCTCATTTTGTCACATGCAAAAAGTAAAAAGATTAGGTTTGAAATTTTTGAAAAATGAATGATGATGTCTTTGACATGTGAATCTTTTTAAATTTGAATATGAAGTCTCATATGCCTATAAATAGATCATTTGAGAGCTTCACATTCACAACACCAAGAGCATACAACTCTCATTCAAAGCTTTCATTCTCTCTTCTCTAAGCATTGAGCCTTAATCCTTTTTCATTTTGAGAGATATAGGTTGTGCTGTATTGTTCTTATTTCACTCATTGAGGAGTGTTTTCTGATATTCTACCCACTATCAATTCTTGTATCAGTAAAAGGGTGTGTACAACCCTTGTGCGTGTAGAAAGTGTTCTACACAGGGAATCGTTGAATCACCACGTGTAAGGTGATTGCAAGTGTAGAGGGTGTTCTACACGGATCCTTTGTAGCGGTGTTGTTCAAAGGTGTAATAGGTTTTTACCTCCACCTGAAGGAGGTTGAATAGTGAATTCGGGGATCCTCAAGGGGTAGCTTGAGGCGAGGACGTAGGCAGTGGGGCCGAACCTCGTTAACATACTGAGTTTGATTCTCTCTTACCCTTACTCTTTATATTTATTGCTATTTCGTATTTTGTTTATATTTGATATTGTATATTTGATTTATAATTTTTTTTTTTTTTTAAATACAACTCAATTCACCCCCCCTCTTGTGTTAGTCATCTGGGCAACAATTGGTATCAGAGCTAAAGCTCTGTTATAAGATTAACTATCTTTTGAGTTAAGATCTTATGGCTAACATTGCAGCTTCATTTGGTGAAGGTCAATCTAGCAGTCGGCCTCCACTCTTTTGTGGAGACAATTATTCATTCTGGAAAGTTAGAATGAGAATATTCCTTCAGGCTCAAGGTCGAGAGATCTGGAAATGCATTGTAAATGGACCTTATATTCCAACAAAAGTGGTTGGTGGAGTAAAGGTCAAAAAGGAAGAAGAAGAGTTTGATCGTGAAGACGATAGACTTTATACTTTGAATTTAACTGCTATGAATTTATTATATAATGCTCTCAATGGTAATGAGTTTAATAGAGTAATGACTTGTGCTACGGCAAAAGAAATTTGGGATAACTTGGAAGTTACTTATGAAGGAACTTCTCAAGTTAAGGAATCAAAAATTTATATTCTTACTCATGAATATGAAATGTTTAAGATGAATGATGATGAATCTATTTCTAGCATGCACACTCGTTTTACTAACATCATAAACAGTTTGACAGCTCTTGGTAAAGTTTATTCCAAAGTGGAAATGGTAAGAAAAATTCTCAACTCTCTACCAAAACGTTGGGAATCAAAAGTGACAGCGATTCTTGAAGCTAGAGACCTCAAGAAGCTCGAAGTGAATGAACTCATCGGGTCACTTATCACCCATGAGTACACATTGAAAAGAGGAGAAGAAGAAGGAAAGCCAAAGAAGAGCTTGGCACTTAAAGCTGTTCCTCATGAAAGTGAAAGTGATGAAGATGAGGAAAATGACGATAAAGATGAAGAAGTTGCGATGATAACAAGAAGAATTCAGAGATTCTTAAAGAAAAATAAAACTCCTCCGAGGAAATCATTCAAAAAGTTTTCCAAGAAAGATTCAGGTAAAAATGATACTTTAATTTGTTATAAATGCAATAAGCCTGGTCATATCAAGCCAGATTGTCCCCTGCTAAAGAAAGATCGAAACAAAGGCAAGAAAGCAATGAAAGCTACATGGGATGATGATTCAAGTAGCTCAGATAGTGAAGCAAGCAATGAAGAATCAGCAAATCTCTGTCTTATGGCTAAAGATGATATTGAGGTAACAAATTTTGATAATATTGAAAATCCTTCATATGAAGAATTGCAAAATGTTTTAGAAGAGGTATATGAAGAATTTGAAAAATTGGGTATCAAATATACTGCTTTGAAAAAGAAAAATTCTTCTTTAACAAACGAAATTGATATTTTAAGAAAAGAAAATATTGTTTTGAAAGACGAAAATCTTGAGTTGAAGAAAAAGAAAACTGATTTAGAAAATATTGTTGAAAACTTTACGAATGGAAAAAGAAATTTTGAAAAACTTCTTGGTAGTCAAAGATGTGTTTTTGACAAGGCAGGCTTGGGATATATGCCAAAACAAAAGTTCAAACCTTATAAAAACTTCTTTGATAATCCTTCTACATCAAAGTCTAATATTCAAAATTCTTTTCATAATAAGTTTGTCAAAAAAGGATACTATTATAATCATTCAAGATTTTCATATATGTCACATGCTATTTGTAATTTTTGTAATAGAAATGGTCATAATTATCATACTTGTCCTATTAGAAGAAAACATACAATGACTATTAGGGCCATATGGGTACCTAAAAATCTTGTTTCTTCTAATACTAATAAATAAAGGACCCAAAGAACTTGGGTACCAAGAAAAATCATTTTAATTGTTTTTATAGGTATGCATGAAGTCCTCTACAAGCAAAAACAAATGGTTTTTAGATAGTGGATGTTCAAGACACATGACGGGAGACAAGACTAAGTTCTTTGATCTTAGATCTAAAGAAGAAGGACACGTGACATTTGGAGACAACTCGAAAGGGAAGATCGTGGGAATAGGTAAAATTGGTAATAAATCTTCTCTCATAATTGAAGATGTTCTACTTGTTGAAGGTCTAAAACATAATCTTTTGAGTATAAGTCAATTATGTGATAAAGGATTTACAGTTACTTTCAAAATGGATAAGTGCATTATTTTGAATGATCATGATTATAACATTTGTTTTACTGCCTTTAGAAGTAATAATGTTTATACAATCGATTTTGAAGAAATTACCTCACAAGATGCTATTTGTTTTTCAGTACAAAATGAAACTAATTGGTTATGGCATAGAAGACTAGGTCATGCCAACATGGAACTTATTTCCAAACTTTCAAAAAATGATCTTGTGAGAGGTTTACCAAAGGCAAATTTTCTTAAAGACAAAATTTGTGATGCATGCCAATTTGGTAAACAAACAAAAACTTCTTTTAAAACCAAGAAATATATTTCCACTACTAGACCACTGCAACTGATACACATGGATCTTTTTGGACCAAATAGAGTTGCAAGTCTAGGAGGAAAATATTATGCTTTTGTTATTGTTGATGATTTCTCTAGATATACTTGGGTCATCTTTCTTGCTCATAAAGATGAGGCACATAATGCTTTTACCAAGTTATGCAAGAGAATTCAAAATGAAAAGGGCTATACTATTTCAAGTATCCGAAGTGATAGGGGAAAAGAGTTTGTTAATAAAAATATTGAAACATTTTGTGATGAAAATGGTTTTGTGCATAATTTTTCTGCTCCTCGAACTCCTCAACAAAATGGGGTAGTAGAGAGGAAAAATAGATCTCTTCAAGAGATGGCAAGAACAATTCTTAATGAGAACAACTTGCCTAGTTATTTTTGGGCCGAAGCGGTAAGTACTGCATGTTATGTTATAAATAGAGTTATGTTAAGGTCTAAATTAGATAAAACCCCCTATGAGCTTTGGAATGAGAAAAAGCCCAACATTGGTTACTTTCATGTATTTGGATGCAAATGTTTTATTTTGAATGACAGGGATAATTTAGGCAAATTTGATGCAAAATCGGATGAAGGTATTTTTCTCGGGTATTCTACAAATAGTAAAGCTTATAGAGTATTCAATAAAAAGACTTTAACTGTACAAGAATCTATGCATGTAGTATTTGATGAATCTAATTCTCTACTCTCCAAGAAATCCATTGATGAAGAAACAGGAGGTATAAATAATACAGAAAGTCTCAATCTCAACAAAGAGAACACAATAGAGGAAGTCCAACATGGAGACATCAGGAAAGATCATCAAAATTTAATACGAGATGCAACCAAACAGTGGAAATTTGTGAAAGATCATCCAGTGGAACAAATTCTGGGAGAACCTTCACAAGGTGTAAGCACTCGATCATCTCTTAGAAATATTTGCAATCATACTGCTTTTTTATCTCAGATTGAACCTAAAAATATTGATGAAGCACTTCTTGATGAATCTTGGATTCTAGCTATGCAAGAAGAGCTTAATCAATTTGAAAGAAATGATGTTTGGACACTTGTTCCTAAACCCAAAAATCATACTATTATTGGAACAAAATGGGTTTTTAGAAACAAGAAAGATGAGTCCGGAGTCATTACTAGAAATAAGGCTCGACTTGTAGCCCAAGGTTACAATCAAGAAGAAGGAATTGATTATGATGAGACATATGCACCAGTCGCAAGATTAGAAGCTATTCGAATGCTACTTGCATATGCTTGTTATAAAGATTTCAAACTTTTTCAAATGGATGTTAAAAGTGCTTTCTTAAATGGTTTTATAAATGAAGAGGTATATGTTGAGCAACCTCCAGGTTTTGAAAATCATATTTCTCCAAATCATGTTTTCAAACTCACAAAAGCACTATATGGACTCAAACAAGCTCCTAGAGCGTGGTACGAGAGACTCAGTGGTTTCTTGATTAAAAAAGGTTTCTCAAGAGGAAAAATCGACACAACTCTTTTCATTAAATACGAAAATGATGATATTCTTTTGGTTCAGATTTATGTTGATGATATAATATTCGGTGCTACTAATGAAAATATGTGTCAAGTTTTTGCTAAGACTATGCAGGATGAATTTGAAATGAGCATGATGGGAGAACTTACATTCTTTCTCGGATTGCAAATTAAGCAAGTAAAAAGTGGGACATTCATCAATCAATCAAAATATATTAAGGAATTGCTGAAGAAGTTTGGGATGGAAGGTGCTAAGGAAACTGGAACACCAATGAGCCCATCTACTAAACTTGATAAAGATGAATCCGGTAAGACAGTTGACTCGAAAGTATATCGAGGTATGATTGGTAGCTTATTATATTTGACAGCCAGTAGACCAGATATTATGTTCAGTGTGTGTTTATGTGCACGTTTTCAATCATCTCCAAAAGAATCTCATTTAATTGCAGTTAAGCGCATTCTTAGATATCTTAGTGGTACAATTAACCTAGGGTTATGGTACCCTAAACACACATCTTTCGATCTAATCAGCTACACAGATGCAGATTATGCTGGTTGTAAAATAGATCGAAAAAGCACTAGTGGAGCATGTCACTTCTTAGGTCATGCATTAGTTTCCTGGTTTAGTAAAAAACAAAATTCTGTTGCACTATCTACTGCTGAGGCAGAATATGTTGCTGCGGGTAGTTGTTGTGCTCAAGTTCTTTACATGAAGCAACAACTTGAAGATTTTAAACTCATGTATAATCACATTCCAATCAAATGTGATAATACAAGTGCTATAAATCTTTCAAAAAACCCAATACAACATTCTAGAACTAAGCATATTGAAATAAGATATCATTTTCTTCGAGATCATGTGCAGAAAGGCGATATAGTACTAGAGTTCACAAACACACACGATCAGTTAGCAGATATATTCACAAAACCTTTACCAGAAGATAGATTATCTATGATTAGAAGAGAAATAGGTATGATGCATATTATGAATATCTCTTAAAAGACAGATCAAAGTTCATAAAAATAGATAGATTTTTCTTAAATACTTTTACATAAACTTGAGGTTCTTAGCCTCATGTTTGAGACGCTCATTCTCTTCATACAATATCATGTCATCCCTATTCATGGGAACTGGCAAGCGGAATGAAGAATCCAATAGAGATTTCAACTTTTTATTCTTCTGCCGAAGGATTCCTTCCCTTGTGTGAGACTCTTGAACAATTCGTTGAAGTACAACAATTTGTTCCTTAAGCTTTTCAACCTCATGGTTTTTTGCTTGAACCCGCTGGGAAAAAGCAACAATAGAGGATGAGTAGCGAGTCCCGAGACTCACCAAGTCGTAGATAGCATCGGAGTCTGACTTATTTGCCATACTATTATTTTCTTGCTGCAACATAGCACCAATGGCAGCTGCAGAAAGGACAGGAGGTTGAGATGTAGAAGAATGAGCCATTGAGAAAGGAATTGAAAACTTAAAGCGAGAATGTTGAAGGAATGCAGATGAGTTATAGAGATAAGAAGAAAACTTGATGCGGATTGGATGAACTTTAAGACTGTTTTTATAGAGATAGTATAAAGAACAAGACGAGCTATCATCCAAGTCAAAGAGCAATGTGTTTTTTCCCGATCAGTGAAAAAGACATTTTTTTTAGAAACTCGGAGCCTTCAATCTCGTTTGTCAACAACATCAGGCGATTTGTTTCTATCTTCAACCGCACTAAATTCATAGAGTTAGGCCTCGAGGCTTTGCAGGACTTGTCGGGTCACGGACGGCTCTCTTTTTCAACTATCTACAGTGTATTTTAACGCACCGTTTTCTTCAGTCTATTTACTTGCTGTCGATCCTTTTTAATGATGCCAAAAGGGGGAGAAGTTTTAGACTAGAACATTAATATTGTTTAAATTGTTAAACTTGTTATATATGCTTGGAATTATTTTTTTTTTTTTGCTTGAAAAACTAACGCACATTCTCAGGGGGAGCTTAAGTATTAATACAGGCTTCAGGTTCTATCAAGTATTTGTCATCATCAAAAAGGGGGAGATTGTTAAACCTAAGGTTTCAAGTTTTGTGTAATTATATATTTACACATGGATTTTGATGATAACAAATGAATTCATAGAATAAAGGAGTCTCAAGCTCAAGTTATCTACACAATGGAGTCAAGCACATCAAGAAACCAAGCATGAGCAAGAAGGGAGCAAGTTCACATTAAAGTCATAGAATAATGTTGTAAATCTCTTTAAAATTCGAAATTAGGATTAAGGCTCAAAAATTAATATTTTATCATAAAGCATTAAAATACATTTTCCACATGTGCATGAATATTTTGAAAATTAAATTTGAAAATTTTGAAAGATAATTGATTGTCATCTTTCACATGTGCATGCCATGATTAAAGGGTTGAACTTTGAAAATATTAAAGATGATTGATTGTCATCTTTCACATGTGCATGTTTTATTTGAATATTTTCAAAAGTGATTGATGCTTTTCTTGACTTATGCAAAAGGAAGATGCCTTTGTTTGAAAATTTTGAAAAGTAAAGTGTGCTCCTTTTGTCATATGCAAAAAGTAAAAGATTAGGTTTGAATTTTTTGAAAAGTAAAGTGTGCTCATTTTGTCACATGCAAAAAGTAAAAAGATTAGGTTTGAAATTTTTGAAAAATGAATGATGATGTCTTTGACATGTGAATCTTTTTAAATTTGAATATGAAGTCTCATATGCCTATAAATAGATCATTTGAGAGCTTCACATTCACAACACCAAGAGCATACAACTCTCATTCAAAGCTTTCATTCTCTCTTCTCTAAGCATTGAGCCTTAATCCTTTTTCATTTTGAGAGATATAGGTTGTGCTGTATTGTTCTTATTTCACTCATTGAGGAGTGTTTTCTGATATCCTACCCACTATCAATTCTTGTATCAGTAAAAGGGTGTGTACAACCCTTGTACGTGTAGAAAGTGTTCTACACAGGGAATCGTTGAATCACCACGTGTAAGGTGATTGCAAGTGTAGAGGGTGTTCTACACGGATCCTTTGTAGCGGTGTTGTTCAAAGGTGTAATAGGTTTCTATCTCCACCTGAAGGATATTGAATAGTGAATTCGGGGATCCTCAAGGGGTAGCTTGAGGCGAGAACGTAGGCAGTGGGTCCGAACCTCGTTAACATACTGAGTTTGCTTCTCTCTTACCCTTACTCTTTATATTTATTGTTGTTTCATATTTTGTTTATATTTTATATTGTATATTTGATTTATAATTGTTATTTTTTTTAAATACAACTCAATTAACCCCTGTGACAATGTTTTTTAGTTCAATGTCTTGCTTCACCTCATTGCACTTTTTCACACGCATTGGAGCCATCCTATGAAGAGTTGGCCAAGTTTATGGAATGGGTCCGGCAGTCCATCATAATTGAGGCCAAATTGGAATCTTTAAGTGCAATCTACAACATTTCGGATAAGTGTAGGAACCATATATGAAATTTTGATATATACTATCATATTATGTGTATATATTTGTAATTTCTGTAGGCATATAATATATTGTTATTATGGATAAACATCAACTAGTTGTATATTGCTTATTTATAAATATTTACAATTTTCTAATTCAATAGAGATTCTATTTGTTAGTTGTAAAAATTTCATTAAATTTATTTATTTTTATTTATCTAGTTTCTTAATTATTAGATTTTATTCAAAAAATAAAAAATAAACAACTCAAACCGAGCCGGCTCGACTCAAGGTTGTTTTTGTGTTGAGCTTGAGTTAGGATCTTAGCTCACCGAGTCGAGCTTGCACAAAGATTAGATAAAAATCTCGAGCTAGAGCTTTTTGAGCCGAGGCGAGCGTGATGATCCAAAGACTAGCTCGGTTCGATTACAGTCCTAGTTATCCCATTTTCTGAACCTTCACATGATGGCTAAGGACATGACTCAAATCTATCACATTGAGTTGAAGAACTTCTACAATTGATACTCCAAAACCAAGAATTGGAACTAGGGGTGCTACCGGGAGGGGTAGCCCCCTTCTTTCCCCCCGCCCCCGCATGGGTGAAGGGTGTGGTTTCTCCCCTCAGAATCATAGGGACAAGGCATCCTGTACTGGTGTTGGGAGATAGGGGAGGACCTTGCCACCGCTGTGCACAAAATCCACAAAAAATTATATTGATACGTAATTCAAAATCCACAACAAATCCACAATCATAACAGATCAACACAACAATTTCGCAATCACTTGCAACAAATAATCAGAGAGAGAGAGAGAGAGAGAGAGAGAGAGAGAGAGAGAGAGAGAGAGAGAGAGAGGTCGTTGTTGGCTGTAGTGAGGTTGAGAGCCACTCAAGGGGAAGGGGCAAGGGTGACTAGGAAGAGAGAGAGAGGGAGGGGGAACTGGGTAGTGGGAAGAGAGCCATTCAGGGGGGTAGGGTTAAATTAAAACTCACCCCCCCCCCCCAAAATGACGTCTTTTTGGTAACAAATATATATATATATATGTTTTGGGCGGCAGGGTGTAGGGCTGGGCCCAGCCCACCCCTGGATGCCCTTTCGCCTATGGGGAGGCTGGAGGCGGAGCCCTGCTGCCATCCACCCCTAATTGGAACCAATGATTATTCGTCACTAGTTGGGGTTGTTGCTCACGGTCTAATGAGCTTGGGGTTACCGACCGTCCCACACTTTGCTAGCGCCTGTTTTGACTAATGAGGAAGACTCAATCTATATACTCTAATTTTTAACTTTTTGTTCCCCACATTTACACTTTTGATCATTTTAGTTTTTCTTTCACTCTTCTGTACTCATGTCACGCCAACATACACGCCACACAAGCATCAATTGAATATTAATGCATGTCAAATAAAATGAAAAAAGCATTAACGGATACATTTTAAAATTAAAAAACTAGAAATGTATTAAAACTCAACAAATAGGGGTGCTCTCCTGCCAATGAATTAAAGATCAAGGGTGGCTAGTGGCGACCCCAGAGTGGATGTGCATGCACTGCTCCTAATCTCAACTTTCATAGGTGGAATATGGCTAGGCCTGCACATAGACCTGCCCAAACCAGATTTGGGCAAGACCCGACCTGACCCATAAAATTTGGGTCAGGCTGAAACCCGTTCTTCTTCTCCTTGTTTGTTCCAACCATACACATTGGAGGGCAAAAAGACCTTGTCATTGAAGTGGTCCTGTACTCATCGTACTTGTCGTTGAAGTTGGCCTTGATAGTCTCCATGATCTTGCTAAACTCCAACTTATCTTCATTCTTGACAGTGGCCAAGAATAAAACCGATGCAGTTTTCTTCTGAACCATCGCTCCTAATCGTGCTTTCCCTTTCACAATGCAGTATGTGATTTCCATCTTCCTGCACAATGCTGGAAGCTAGACAACCAGCTCTTTTAGGCCCACGTCATGGGGAATGACCACAAGCTGTGCTTTGTCATGATCGATGAGGTATGTAACATGGTTGAGACCATATTTCACCACAATAGGCTTCTTTGCTTCTAAAGGTTTTCCTTTGGCCTTTGCCTGGGCTCTTTTCAAGAGACACTCCTTTTTTGCAGCCTTGTCCTCAAGCCTATACTTGAGAAGCATCTTGGACAGGTTTGTTGCTAGGTTCTTGTAGAGATTTTCGGTAAACTAATTAAGAGTGGGTGGCACCTTGAGCTTCTGCTTGAGGCTTCTCTTCTTCCTTTGGATTTGAACAGCCTTGGGCCACTTCACAAACTGGGTAAGGTCCTGATATACCACCATAACCAAAGGATTGAAATTGAGAATTAGAATTGAGAGAGAGAGAGAGAGAGTATCAGAATTGAGCGGAGATGAGGACGAAGCAACAGGTATGAACGAAGATGAAGAATAGTGAGTATACAAATTGTCAACGGATCGAACAAAGCAACAAGTGAAGATGAACAAAGAAGAAAAACAGTGATGTCGAGCAGAGAGGAAGAATGACGGCTAGGGTTTGAGGAGAAAGAAAAAATTTATGGTCGGGTGATCTGTTTTGATCGACTTTGAGAGTTGTTAAACCCTTTTGTTACTTAACCTGATCAACCCGATTTTGTTTGGGTGGACCCAATTGGATGTTTTAGTCAAATAGGATCCAGGACCCTTTTGCACATGCCTAAATATGACCATATATTCAACGTCATTTTTCAATTTAAAAAGTGTATGTTTTTTGTTTTCAATTAAAGATTTTTCTCGGTTTTAAGAATTTCTAATTTTAAGATATTTATTATTACTTTTGTTTTAGTTGGAAAGTGTTGACATTTGGTGAGTGCTCATCACGTTGCGTTTGCTCTGATCAAGTGGTGTGAGTTTAGCTTGTGGAAGTAACAAAGGAGGAATTAAGGGATTATAATGATCATCAAAGTTGGATGTATATAGAACATAAAGTTTTAATTTTTATTTTGATACATTTGGGAAGGGGGTTTTGAACTCCATACCTCTATTTTGGAAGTTGAGGAAATTTTAATTAAATCTACTTTTCGGATATAGATTTCGCTCTTAGAATTTTTGATTGAATTTTACACTGACTTTGAATGAGAGTTAGATAGACACATGAAATAGTCCCACAATATTTGTAACTACCCAAATAACTATTTTATTAACCAAATTCTCCTATCTAACCTTTCATTTTACTTGTATATGTGATATATATATATATATATTTATATATAGATTTTTTAATAAATACACTACGGACAAATCACTTGCGGGTTTTTAGTTATTTTCAAAGACTTTAGGTACATTATTACATTATTCAAAAGACTGGCAGAACAAGTAGGGTAAATAATATATGCGCATAATGCGGCAGTTAATCAGCCCAAAGCAATGATGAAAAGAAACTATCAAAACTGTATTATTCAAACCGAAAATTGATTAGATTAAACATGTAAGGCTAGATTAACAGACATACATGCGCAAGTCAGGGGTCATTTCCCCACCTATAACAATGTAATTTTCTAGCTATGTATGATTAATGCCTCAATCAATTACAGCCACCTAATAATTAGACTAGGTATAGAGTAATTATTGTTAACTAGATACATTCAATTTTATAACATGAAACTCCCGTACATTATTTTTTTTAAAAAGTAAAATTTATAATTAAAATATATATATATATTTTTTATGTAAATCACATATACCTACGACCACACAAAGCATTTCTTTAGCATTGTGTATTTTCAACCCCAAACGTTAGTGCTATATCTTCTACCTAGATTAGACTAAGACCTCTGATTATTATGGATGAAATCTTCATGTTCACATTAGAGGGAATATTGCAAAGCATATGGCTAAATCTATAATTTCTTCTAGATAGTTTTTAACGAAATATAGCGATAAATAGATAGTTTTTATTGTATTTTTAATTGTCATTTTTTCATATTTTTTGAGTACTTAATAAGATTGAAAGGCGATACTAAAAATATATATATATATATATATATATATATATATATATATATATATATTGAAAGACAGATAAATAAAAACAATAAAAAAGTATGAACATGACTGGTCATAATTAAATATTAATATGCCCTTATTTATACGCAGTGGAGAGGATGGCTGTGCGAAAATGCTATAAAAGACGTAACAGCTGGGGGAAAGCGACATAAAACGTACACGACGGGTAAAAGATAGGATTTTTCCTTTCCTATTGTTTTCTTCACTCACCCTACTGCCTATGCTATTATGCGTGCTCGCTAAAACTATGCAAATTAGCACATAAAAAGTACGAGGAATCGAGTTATGCTCCGATTTTCAAGGGACAGCAAAACAAGACATAATTTTTAATGTTTAGGGTACTGTTGGGGAGAAACAGATAGAAAATGATACCCATTTTACGTAATGACAACAAAAATAGAAGAAAGAGGATCCGAAGAGATATCATGCACAATAAGTGGTTGGAGAATCGTCCTTTTCTTCGGCCTGCATGATGGATGGATGGGTGATTACCGTACGTACCTACCCCACAATATATTATAGCCGAGCTGGATCGAGCACAATTTTTATCACTACTCAGACAAAACACAAAAGTATTTTTTTTTTGTGAATGATTAACCAAAATTTAAATGGAATCAAGGAGTCAGTCAAGTGTGGAGTGGACCCTCGTACGTACGTACACGTCACGGCCGGAATGCTTGAAACTTGAAAGCAAACAGGCAAATATGGACAATAATCGATCGATCGTCATTCTAGTCGTACGGGCCAATACACACATGGCAACGTAAATATGATGCCAAGGTCATGTGGATGGGGAATATAATGGCTTTTTTTTTTTTTTGAGAAAATATATAATGGCTTTCATGAAACAATTAATGGTGGCGTCAGTTGCACGTATTTCTTACGTGTTTGGGTTTGAAATCAATCGGTCCACTTACCTATATATATAATCGTGATTAGGAGTTTTACAAGCTGAACTTGAAATTTAGTACTCCGGTGAGGTACTGTTTGGATAGCTAGTCAGAATTATAAAAGTTGAAATGAAACGTGGTAATTTATAAATAATAGTGAGATTGTAATTGAGTTGAGATGATATAATTTTTAAAAATTTATGTATTTAAATTTAGAAGTGAAATGTGATTATTTTAATTTTTTAGAGATTTGATAGCTGTGGATTCCACTAATTATTACATAGTATTTGTAATGATTGAGTGTTATTTATAAATATATTTATAATAAATATATTTATATTAAGTAATAGTATATAAACTTTTTGAGAATAGTATCTTTTTTTTTTTTTTTGAAAGAAACATCTCAATCGTATTACTTATTAATAAACTGTATACAAACTTTCCTGTATAACAAGATCTTGTATCTCTGGTGGAACACTCTCCATCCAGATCTTTTCCTCAATTATAGACAAAGAAATTTTAGCTAGCTTATGTGCAACCTGGTTACCTTCTCTATGGGTATGTTGTACTTTCCATCTGGATCTATTCTTAAGCACACCTTTCATGTCTTCCACCATCTGCCCAAACCACTCCCAATTTTCCTTCTCATTGTTAACAGCCTTCACAGCAATTAGGGAATCATCTTCAAATATTACCTTCTCAAAGTTAAGTTCTGCACACAATCTTATGGCTCTCCATAATGCATGTAACTCTGCTAGAACTAGACTGCAGCACACTCCCCTTGAGCTACATAGAGACACCAAAACCTCCCCGTTATCATCTCTAACCACAATTCCTATCCCCGTTCTTCCTTCTTTCAGATTTAACCCTGCATCCCAATTCACTTTCACCAGATCTTCACAAGGAGCCTTCCACTTGTCTCTCCTCCTTGTTGCAGGATGTACCTCCCCCCTTTTATCAAGTCCTTATGCCAACTGAAACTCCTCTAGAGTTACTTCTGCTTGTTTAACAACTGCACTAGGACTAACAAACTTTTTTTCAAAAAGAAAGGTGTTTCTTCTCAGCCATACTCCTCTCATCACAACTGCCACCAACTCCAACTCACCTTTATTCAACTTTTGATCCAAGTTGCTCCATAAATCCATGAACTACACCTCATTACTTGCCCATTTCTGTACCGGACTTTTTTGATCTGCCCAGACATCCATGGCTCGTCTGCAGCTCCATAAACTATGAGTAATAGACTCCACCTCAGATTCACAAACTGGACAGATAGAATTTTCCACCACTTTCCTTTTAAACAAATTTCATCTGGTTGGTAGGCTATCATTCAAAGCTTTCCAAAGAAAAACTTTAACTACCCCCGACACATTCAACCTCCACAACCTCTTCCAGTCAACATTGACCCCAGCTGATTTCTCCCCTCTTTCTCTTCTTTTTCTACTCAACTCTAAATGATAAGCAATTCGTACACTAAAGATCCCATCTTTTGTAGGCCCCCATATTTGCTTATCAGGCATGCCAGAATGACTAATAGGAAGACTGCAGATTACCTTGGCCTCATCTTCACTAAATACCTCTCTTATAAGTTCTTCTTTCCATACCCTAGAGGAGTCAATTAATTCCTTCACTCTTGCTTCCTTACTGAGAACAGTATTTGGAGTTTGAATACAATGCGTGACAAGGTTTGGGATCCATTGATCTCCCCATATTTTTATGCTATGTCCATTGCCCGCTCTCCACACTAGACCTTCCTTAAGAAGTCCCATAGAGCTCCATAAACTCTTCCATATCACTGATGGTCTGTAGCCTAGTTTAGCTTGTAGGAGATCAGAATTTTTGTAATACTTATCTTTTAACACCTTTGCAGCTAAAGATTGAGGGTTAGTCATCAGCCTCCAACATTGTTTAGCTAGCAAAGCAGAGTTAAAACTCTCAAGCTCCCTAAATCCCAGTCCTCCCTCAGCTTTTGACACCCCCATTGCAGACCAACTTTTCCACTGTATCCTCTTATCATTCTCCTTATACCCCCACCAAAATTTAGCCATAATAGCAGCTATTTCCATACATAACTTCTTAGGTAGCCTGAAGACATTCATGTATTAATTAGGGATAGCTTGGATGATTGCCTTCAAGATTATTTCTTTTCCAGCAGGGGATAAGAACTTATTCTTCCAGTTATTGACCCTTTACCAGACCCTGTCCTTAATACACCTAAAGGTATTGTAGCGAGACCTGCCAACCATAATTGGCAAACCCAAGTACTTCTCACTATTTAATATTAGTCTAGCCCCAAGCTCTTTAAGAATACCGCCCTTCACATTTGCCTGAGCATTTGGACTAAAAAACATAGTAGTTTTTTGCTTATTAATACTTTGACCCAAGGCCAATTCATATAACTCCAAGATACTTTTAATTCTTTTCCACTCAACCCAACTTGCTTTCCCCAAAATGATACAGTCGTCTGCAAACAAGAGATAAGTCACTCTTGCCCCACCCCTAGCCACAACCACTCCCTTTAGTTCCTTTCTATTCTTTGCCTGATTAAGCATAGCACTCAAACCTTCTGCACACAAGAGGAAGAGGTAGGGAGATAGTAGATCTCCCTGCCTCAAACCCCTAGTTGGCTTGATAATCTCACCAGGGCTTCCATTAGTCAATATTGCATAAGACACAGTAGAAACACACTCCATAATCAATTGTATCCATCTGTCACCAAATCCTAGCTTTTTCATAACTTCTCTGAGGAAAGTCCACTCTACTCTGTCATATGCCTTGGAGATATCTAGCTTAAGAGCCATGCTTCCCATTTTATCCTTTTGCCTTGTTTTCATGGAATGCGATACTTCATAAGCCGCCACAATGTTGTCTGTAATTAGCCTTTCGGGAATAAAGGTACTTTGATTACTTGAAATCACTGCACTTAGCACTCTCTTCAATCTATTGGCAAGGGCTTTGGCAATGACTTTATACATAACGTTGCACAGGCTTATTGGCCTAAAATCATTTACTGACTTTGGCTCCTTTAGCTTGGGAATTAAGGCCACAAAAGTGTGATTAAGGCCACTGTCCATCCTACCACCATTAAGAAACTGTAATGTTGCCTTACACACATCCTCCCCAACAATGCCCCAATAAGATTGATAAAAACATGCCCCATATCCATCGGGTCCTGGAGATTTAAGAGGTCCCATCATTTTTAATGCTTCCACCACCTCCTCTCTTGTGAACTCCTTTTGCAGGTAATTATTCATTTCTTCTATGAGCCGACCCTCCACTGCTTCTAGACAGGTTTTAATGATGCTGTTTGAAGGAGCAACTAAGGTATACCCTCCAGAAAAATGCTCTCTAAAAGCTTCAGCAATCCCTTCTTGATCTACCTTCAAATTAGAGTTTGAGTCCATCACTGATACAATCTGGTTCTTTTTCCTCCTCTGATTGGCACATGCATGGAAGAATTTTGTGTTTTAATCTCCCATGCAGTACCAATTCTTCTTTGCTCGTTGCTTCCACTTTAAGTCCTCTTGCTCTAACAACACTCCCACTCTCATCTGAAGTAGCTTGAGTTCCTTTACATTCTGTGGCCCTTCTTGTTCCTGCACCACTTGAATTTTTTTTGTCAACATCTCAATTTCCTTCACCCTATCTTTATCCTTCCTTCTGAACCACCCTTGAAGTACTCCCTTGCATGAATTCAACAACTTTTGTATTTTTTTAATAGGATCACCTCTCGGCCCCTCCTTGTTCCACCCATACCTAACTATTTGTTCAGCCCCTTCCTCTTTAATCTAGCTTGCCTCAAATCTGAATGGACATTCCCTTCGCCTAATCCTTTCTTCATATCCCATAAGAGATAATAAGAGAGGTAGGTGATCAAAACATTTCCCTGCAAGACCCTTCACCCTAACCTCCTTATACATCGACCTCCATTGATTGTTTGCCACACACCTATCCAGCCTCTCTTTTATAAATGTATTGTCTGTGTCTATTACTCCATGTAAAGAAACCACCCTGACAACCCAAATCCGAGAGGCTATTCCATTATAAAGCCTCACGAAATTGTAACATCTGACTTTCACTCCTCTGGTTACCCCCACACTTCTCTGCCTGTACCAAAACTTCATTAAAATCTCCAGCTACACACCAACCCACCTGGTTTAAGGGCCTTATTTTTCCCAACAGATCCCAAGACAGTCTCCTTTTACTTGCTTCAGGATGACCATAAAAACCTGTAAAAATCCACTCACTCATCGTTCCTTCCCTTCTTATTAACACGCTAATATGCCACTGAGAAAAGTTCACCAACTCCACATCACTCTGAAACTTCCAAAGCATGGTAACCCCCATCTCCTTCCTATTGGATCTACAACAACACAACCATCCATTTGTAACCTCCCCTTCAGAGTCTCCACCCTTCCTCTATTCACCTTGGTTTCCATTAAGAAAACCACATTGGGCTGCTTATTCTTCACCATAAGGCAAAGATCTTGAACTGTCCGAGGGTTCCCAAGCCCTCGACAGTTCCAACTAATAATTTTCATAATTCCTGGCAGGGCTGCCTCACAGCCACCGCCTCACATAAGTCCAACACAGACTCTGCACCATCTTCCACTCTTGCCTTCTTCCCTCCCATATCCATCACCAAATTCATATCTTCATCTACAAAGGATCTCTTAGTATTAAGCACTGAAATACATACCTCAGTAGCTTTATTTTTTCCCCTAGCTCTCCTTTTCCACTTTCTTGTGCTTTCAGTGATTCTGTCTTTGTCACCTTGCTCCTCAACTTGTACTCGATCCACCATGGTTGCCTGATCTGATCTAGGTGAGTTATGCCTCTCCTTGACTGTTAAGCACTCCTTCTCTTTGTGTAGATCTTTCCCATTTTTATCACTATCCTGATTAGATCCCTTAGGATCCAATCCACCATCGCCCATACACCCCATCTCCCCTCCAAACTCACTGACCACCTCCTTAGCCTTCTCAGACAAAACAACAAACACCTGCCCCTCCTTATTCAGTCCTTCCCCCTCCAGAACATCCTCCCCCTCCTGCCCCATTCCTACATCATTGCCCTTCTTTTGGTTTCTGTTTCCTGTTCGATCATTCTTTTTCTTGCTCACAACCTTTGCTCTCAACCAAGTGCCGTATTGCACAATATCTGACTCCCATTCTTTCGTACTTCCCTCCTTCCCATGAACAATACGCTCGCAACCAAAGCACATCTTAGGCAACTTTTCATATTGAAAAGGCACCCAAAGTTTGCCTCTAGTTGTATTTATAGATCTTCCCCGAGCCAATGGATTCTTTAGATTGCACTCAACTTTTACCCTCAAATAATGTCCCCACGCCATTCCATCATCAGTGACATCTACTTCAATTACCTTCCCAATCGACTTCCCAATCTGCTCTCCCATCCCCTTGTTCATATGCCCTAGCGGGAGGTTGTGCATTTGAATCCAGAGGTTTTCAGTGTCAAAATCCAGCAGGTTAATTGGAGTCTCTCCATTGTAGTCCTTCAGCACGAATAGGTGGTTATCAACCAACCACGGACATCCCTCCAGAACTTTGTATTTATCTCTTGAGCTTGCTAACGTTATAACAAAGCAATTGAAACCAATCTCCTCAAACTCAAGAGGCTTCCTCACCCTCCAGATCTTCTCCATCGCCCCCTTTACTATCTCCCTCCCAATTCTTCTCTTCGAACACACTTTTCCTACAATGCTTTTTTCTCCCCTTTCTCTTATACTCTCATTGACTCCCCCATTTACTTCAAGCGGCGTATTCTCTTCTTCGTTCAGCCTCAGCCGACTCCAGACCTCAGCTATCTCTTCCATCACACCTTCACTACCACCGTAGTGAGAAGGAACTTCACCCTTCACCTCCCACCAGCGCGGGAAGGAAAACGAACTAACAAACTTCACCTCCAATCGCCTCTCAGCAGACGGTTACGAGAGAAGATTAACTTATTTTTTCTTTCTTCTATTTTTTAAACGAAAAAAGTACGAGAATAGTATCTTAAGTATTGGTATATTAAGTAATAGTATATAAATATATTTAAATATATATTAACTTTTTGGGAATTTATAGTTTGTCCTTATGTGAAAACACTTAGCTAGAGAAACCATTTTTAAAATTTTATAGCATGCGTTTGCATTGGAAACCATCTCTCTGTATACTCGGAGAAATAATCTTTAAAAACCATCTTTAAAATTTGTATCCAAATTGCACTTAACTCTCTCTCTACTAACTTGACTAAGAGAAAGCAAAAGATTATATAAAAGTAAACTTACAAATAAATAATAATAATAATCAAGAAATCCGAGTGTCAACACTCTTCATCTTAAACTCTCTCACAAATTCTCCAAATTGCTGAAGGAGCCTCCTCTCATTTCTCCTTCTCCCTCTCCTAATTTCTCACTTTCTCTGTCTCTCATTTCTCTTCTTTTCTCTCTCTCCTTTCCTCCTCTCTCCATCCCTCATTTCCTCCTCTTTTCCCTATTTTCCCTCTCATTCCATCATTTTTCTTCTTTGTTTAATTTATTTTATTTCCTTCAAGACTGAAAAAAGGGATCTATAATTCTTCGGAACCTCTTGTGAAACACAAGCAACACAAGATACTTCCTAGGCTGATCGTTGGGAAGATAGTGGGGGATTACTAGATCAGATTGTTCATATATGACTTTTATAATTGATTTCAAAATCTATAGAAATCGATCTAAATTGTAATTCGTCATTTTCACATATATCTTTTTGGTTTTAGATATAACTTTTGTTTATTTTTATTATAAAGTAGATATATATATATAATTTGTTTATATAATGTATAACAACATCCGTCCGAGAGGGCTAGTCATTATTGGTCTTCCGATCAGAATGCCGCCATATGTATATGATAAGGGATTTACTAGGGAGCAACCACTATTCATGTTGCACACCACATACTTATAGGTTTTTATAGGGTGTAGGGATGCTTTTCATAAGACATATAGATATTTTTTATAAGGTGTGTGGTGTACAGTGATGAATAGTGGCTGCTCCCAATATTTTCTCATATGATAAAAGGTCGATCCTTAATTAGTGCCTAACCGGCTGAATGAGATATCATCAGATTCTTTGCGTTCTATTCAATCTGTTTGAGTGATGCTGGTTATTATCTTTTTATCTATTTAACATTCGCTCGTTATCTTATGATTTGATATGTTTATAAATTATTTAATCTCACATTAAAAAATTATGATATATATTGAACCTATCTTTAGGGGTGACAAATCGTATTTTTGAGTTGTGTTCGTGTCGTATCAAGTCATGAATATTCGATTATATAAGTCAACCCAAACCCAACCAGTTAAGTTAAATGTATCAAACTTTCAAATTCTAACCCAATCCATTGATATAATGAGTCGTGTCGTATCATCCGTTTAATAATTAATTAAAAATATTTTAATATGACACGACTCATTTAAACCCATTTATTTCATGTAAATAGGTTGAATTAAATGCATAACTCATTTGACATGATTAATATAATTTTACATAAAAGTTAAAATAGATATTTATTAATAATCACAATATTTTAAAAAATATATATTAATATTTCTCAAATTTTAACATATAATAAAACTAATATTACAAACTATACAATAATAAATATGAGCATATGTCTAAAATTACAATCACAATAATAAAAATATAAATATACTGAGAAATATCAATATTACAATTTAACAATACTAAAATTTTAATTTTAAAAAAATTCTAAACGGATCAAAATAGGATTGTTTCGTATTAAGTAAGTTGATTTATTTATAAATCGTGTATTAACGGATCAATCTATTTTGACATGTATTTATTAACATCAAACTTAAATTCATTAATTTATTTTATAAAATATTTATATTAAATTCACAAATCGTGGCATATTACCCCACCTACGAACAAAACAACGCGGACTTATGTGTCATTTAAATTCTTTTTTTTTATTTTTTGAAGGCGTGTCATTTAAATTCTTGGAAGAAGATGGTCGAGCTGGAGCTTGTTATAACAATGATGGGGTAGCTTAATAATTGACTCAAATTAGCATGCAAACTGTAAAGCACGACGAGAAAGAATCGTCATGATCATCATGTATAGTTCCGAGAATTATGTTGGACCAACTGTTACGTGTACGACGTGTGCTGGCAATTGTCAGGAAAGTAGCATGGAAATGCCATTCAGTTTCCCTAAATCTGCGTACCGGTTAAGCACATGGCAACCTCGGCTACCAACCTACCTAGCTCTATCGGCACTAGCCCTCACGTTCTTGCTGCTCCTCTTCCCCCTTAGAATATGCAATATTTTGTCTGATTGTTTTATGAGAAGCCTAGGAATTTCTGCCCCGGAGTTCGTCTTTTTTAATATAAATTAAAAATATAATCGAAGATTGGGAGAAAAAGTCAAGGTCCTTCGAAGCTAATCATGTGACTTTGTGATTATTCATGATTAGAACGAGTCACATGATGCCTCACATGATGATTCGTAGGATTTCTTTCCCAAAGTTTGGAGATCCTCTGCAGCCCACATAAATTAGAGGTTATTCCTCACAGGCACATGCTATATATATAGATTATTGATCAGTATTAAAGAGATATTACGTATTTCCCTCCAAGTCCGATCCTACACCCACATGCTACATATATGTCAGTAGAATTTTAGGATGTGATGTGTGAAGGAATAAAGACCCTTGGCACATGACTTTATAGGACGAGGCGATGCTTAAATTATTTTTCTTAATTTGGACGTAAACTATAATTCTCCTACTTGGAAGTGTTCATATTAAAACTCTTAACATACATGGGTCTCGGGTTGGAAGGAACTTTATAGTCTTCATAAGAAACGGTCCAGCCTGGAGGCTCATACCAATGGATAGCAAGAACGCGGTCGTTTGAGTAGATCTTAGAGGTCAATACGACTCCCTTAGTAATCGTTAAATATAATAGAACTAATAGTTAATCTAGAGAGTTGGGATAAACCCTACATCTCTGGGATGAGTACAACGTCAAATGAATAAGGTGATAAGGGCAACAAGAAGATGGATCTCACCATAAGAAGCCCAATATGTCATAACAGAAAAACACCGAGGAGTATGCGAGAATCACTATGAAGGAAAGACCTTAGCCAGAAAAGTCATAAGGGTAGGATACTACTGGCCTAATGCCCTCAGGGACGCCAGGGAGTTCATGAAAAAATGCATTAAGTGCTTGGTGTTAGCTCCCGTGCCAAATTGCCCTACAGAAGAGCTAACCTGCGTTACCGCCTCGTGGTTGTTCACCTAGAGGGAATCGACCTAATAGGGCCCTTCCCACCAGGGAAGGGATGAGTGAAGTTCATAATTGTTGCCATGGATTATCTCACAAAATAGGCAGAGGTGGAATCCTTGGTGACCATCATTGCGAGAGGCGTCACTAGATTTCTATGGAAGAATGTCATCAACCAATTAGAAATCCCTCAAAGCATCATTCAGACAATGTAAAGCAGTTTGGCTCGGAGCACTATTGGGAGTAGCGTGCAGAGTTGAGAATTCAGGTCAAGTACTAACCCTGGGACACCCTTAAGCTAATGGGCAAGCAAAGGCCACGAACAAAGCTTTACTAAGGATATTGAAGAAAAAGCTCACAGAGAAAAGAGGAGAATGAGTGGAAGAGCTTCTAGGGGTGTTATGGGCCTATATAACTACAGTGAAGACCCCAACTAGAGAAACCCCGTTTGCTTTGGCGTATGGAAGCGAGGTAGTATCTCTAGTAGAGTTTGGCCCACCTATGGCACTCGTCACTTCAACCATCTAGAAAATCAAAGCCCTAGAAGAGCACCTCGACCTCTTGGACAAAGAAAGGGAAGAAGTAGAGGTCTAGACAGTCCTGAATAAAAGAAAGACAAAATGCTATTTCAATAAAAGGGTCAGGCTTAGGACCTTCAAAATAGGCGACCTGGGACTGAGGGAAATCGGGGTGACTACAAAGGAGGAGGGAAAGGTTGGCCACCATTGGGAGGGGTCCTACACTGTAATCGCCAGCCACAGGTCAAGACCATACCACCTAAAGAACGGCCAAGGTAAGGAATTGCAGCATCCCTGGAACCCAAAGCACTTAAAGAAATTTTACTCATTATTATGTATTTTTTAACAGTGAAAAATAATAAATAAAAGTGATTATTCCCCTGTGTACAAGTGTGTTTAGGAACAAAAAGGACGCACATGTTAGATGACCCCACGACCTTTCAAATACCAAAGACAAGTCCAAAGACTAGCACTGAATCAAAAGGGTGCACAGGTCAGACGACCATGCGACCCTCCAAACACCAAAGACTAGGCCAAAGACTTGCAGTGAAGAAAAAGGGCGTGCAGGTCAGACGATCCCGCGACCCTCCAAACATCAAAGACGAGTCCAAAGACTCGTGGTGAAACAAAAAGGGCGTGCAGGTCAGATGAACTTGCAACCCTCCAAACACCAAAGACGAGTCCAAAGACTCATGGTGAAACAAAAAGGGTGCGCATGTTAGACGACACTGCGACCTTCCAAACACCAAAGACGAGTCCAAAGACTGGCACAGAGGAAAAAGGGGCGCAAGTCAGACTACTCTGTGACCCTCTAAACATCGAAGAAAAGTCCAAAGACTCGCATCGAAACAAAAAGGGCGCATAGGTCAGAGGACCGCACGACCCTCCAAACACCAAAGATGAGTTCAAAGACTTGTGGTGAAGAAAAGAGGCGTTCAGGTCAGATGATCTCACTACCCTTCAAACTTGAAATACAAGTCCAAAGACTCGGGGTGAAGAAAAATGAAGTGCAGGTCAGACGACCCTGCGATCTAACCTAGGCCCCCCCTTCAAACACTAAACATAAGTCCAAAGACTCATGGTGAAACAAAAAGAGCATGTAGGTGAGACGACCTAGTGACCTTTCAAAAACTAAAGACAAATCCAAAGAATCACGGCAAAACGAAATGGGTGTGACTAAATGACCCCATAGGTTATTGTTTCAATTGAATCCAAAGACTTGCGTTGGGCAATGCGGTCAACCTTTGTGACTTGTTAAAATCATGAAGCATACATTGTTCGAAAAACTCAAAACAAGCGTCAAGCATTTAAAGCATCAAGCATCCAAATAGAAGCAAAAACTAACACAATGTATCACAACAAATGTCCATACGTTGGTCACAGCAACAAAGTCCTTCCTACTGCCCATAGCAATAACTGAAAGCAAGATCATGGGCAGATTTGGTCGCTGTGATATGATGGGATAGACATACAAGTTCCTCCTGCGAAGAAACGAACGCCAATTCCAGCTCCAACACCTATTGGTCCCGCTTCTTGACCTTCGCGTCAAGATGCAACAAGGCATTGTTCAGTTTCTTTCAGTTTTCGTCTGGCCACTCTTGGGCCTTCTTCATTGCAGCATGCCTGTTGGAGTGCTCCTCCAAAGCCCCCAACTCTTCAGAAACCTTGAGGCCAACATGACGCCGACTCACTTTGGCAATCACCACAGCTTCTAAAAGTTCAGTGCAACGCAGTTTAGTAGTTGCCAATTCTCTTTTGGAGGAACCCAGTTCCTCCAGAAGACCGAA
The DNA here is from genome assembly GCA_011037825.1 of Carya cathayensis. Lineage (NCBI taxonomy): Eukaryota > Viridiplantae > Streptophyta > Magnoliopsida > Fagales > Juglandaceae > Carya > Carya cathayensis. The sequence goes on along the minus strand of QGSO01000139.1, from coordinate 1,684,780 downwards.
CAATTGGGCTTGAGTGGAATCCCTCTCTGCCCTCAGCAATGTTAGCTCAAAACCGTTCTGGACATTAGCCTATCGCTCCCACATAAGCTCACCTTGAAGTCTAGATGCCTTCTCATGGAGAATATCCATGTTGCCCTCCAATGAATAGGCATAACCGTTTGCTTGTTTGAGGAGGATCTTCAGCTCAGCCTTCTTAGACTTCCACCTCTCAAGTTTTTTCTTCGCCCAAAAGGTGAATGGACACCTCGACTGAATGCTAAAAAAAAGTGAATAAGAAGAATAAGCTATACTAAAGAAAGGAAACCTCTCAGCCGACCCCCCACCATGTCCTCAACAAATTCACTTTTGGAGGGGTGGAAGGGGTCTGTGCTTCTCTCCTCTTGAGCCCTTGGAGCCGAGTTGTGATGGGAGCCAAGAGAGTAAGGACCTAGATTGGTGAAGCCATTAGAGATCACACCCTTGTGAGCTCGAACAACTCCTCTAAATGTTGTACAGGCTCCACTGTGACAACATCGGTCGGACAAGTTCCTCCTCGCCTGCATTGCCTTATAAGGAAAGCCCTCATCATGGGAGGAAGATCCCCCTACCCTCGAAGGATGAGTCAAAAGGAGAAGGGATGGAAACCTGCTCCCCGCTGGCCTCCAACTCAGTTGGTTAGGTCTTACCCCTTGAGACGATAGTCGGAACAGAGCTTGGAGTAGTTCCTCTCCCAGCATGATCCTTCTGGGGTACAGGAGTGACCAACTTGTCTTTATCTTGATCCTAACCTTGGCCCATTGCGAGGTAACTCTTGAGGGCATTGAGGTGGAGAGGCCTAGTGAGAAGGAGATGCAGATGTCTATTTCGCCAACTCCTCCGCTCCACTCTCTGCTAAGTTAGTTGGAGAGATTGTGTGAAGCTCAAAAGAAGGAGAGTTGGCCAAGCCAAACTCTTGAGAAGGGAGGTTGAAATTGAAGGTAGTGGCCAAGTCAATAAGTGCTTTTCCCATCAAATCATCAAGATCATCAAGGCCAGGGGAAGTTCCACGGGTTGGCGATTGTGTGGTGGCAGAAGGAGGGGTTGAAAAGGGATGGTTGTCCACACAAACAGAAGCCTTGGCACTCGTCATGGTGTCACTTTGGCCCTGGGTCAAGGGTTACTCGGGCGCTTTAATGCCTCGGCGACGGGGGGGATCCTCCTCCTCCTGGTTGGAGGCATTCACCTAGCGAGAATGTTTATTTATTTGCTTAGGGGGGGATGGGGCAGGTCTTTTCTTGGGAGGAGCCACCACCTTTGTTAGAAATAGATGAACAATCACACTAGGACAGTCAGGCATAACCAAAAAAATTTGATGTTCGTTGGGGTTAAAAGGACCTCGATCCAAATGGTGTCCGCATTAGCCTAAAGCTAGGCAATGACTCATATCGACATGAGCTTGTTCTCACTCCAAAAAAGCGATTGGCATTACTTTGTCATCTAGAACTCTGTGCCAATTTGCGTTGAGAGGGAACTCACCCTTTAGGGCCTCACAATTAGGGAACTACCAACCTTGATTGGAAACAAAAAGGAACTTCTTTTGCCATTGTTTGGCATTGAAATGGCGAGATTTGAATCGTGCAAGGCATCTAAAGTGCAGACAAAAGCTACAAATGCTACCCATAGAGCCCCGAATCGAGTAAACTGCAAGGAACTCTCGAGTGGTCAAATTTGGGTACTCCTCCCTTGTAGGCTCTAAAACCATCCACCACACGATATAGCTACATAAGAGAACCCTCCAAGCATGAGAGTGAAGTTGAGCAGGAGCCAACTTTAAAAGATCAAGAACATTGTGCACCAGGTGACAGATAGGAATTCTTAAGCCATGCACAAAAGCACAAGCTGGCAAGGCTAATTTCTTGATGATGCCTTCTTCCTCGATGGCACCCCAGCGAGGGAGTTCAAGAATCATGGATTCAGGAATCCCATAAGAAGTCCTCAACTTAGGGAGGAAAATCGAGCACTAATCACTGCCCTCAAAATATGGAACTACTCTTTGAATGGATGACTCTGATGTAGACGAGGGAGTACCGTAAGTGGGAAGCCAAGAAGAACCTTGCTGGGCCATTAGGAATTGAAGGGAGCTAGGGTTTCATGGCAAGAATAAAGAAATATTGGGGATTGTAGAGAAACACGTGAAGGTAAAAGAAAGAAGAAAGATAAGAGAATGGGGAACAAGAGGGAAAACATGAAAATATGAGAATGCAAAAGAAAGAAGAGGGGAAAAGAGTAAAGAGATGAATATGAAGGGGCAGTAGAGCGACAGTTATGTGATCGAGTAAACAAATCAATGGGGGCTGACAATGGCATCATTACATGATCTGATGATGTAATAGAAAGGGGGGATTTGTTGAATCTAGGAGATGTGTGTCATTGAAATGGATGGCTTTGGAGATCTCCAAGGCCCATGGGAAATGAGTCATCAAGTGGGGTGTTTGCTAGATTCCAGCCCAAAAAGGGTGTTAGTCAGTTATCCATTTAATAATCGCCACGTTTGCACGATGGAACGGACAAAGTGTGGACAATTGCATATCTAGGTGAGGACAGTGCAGTAGATTGTCAATGATGTTATATCCCAAGCTGTGGGAAGGTTAACTGACAAGTGAGGTAACATCGTCAATCGTTTAATTTCCCTTGTGCCCACACAAAATGAATTAGCGGAGTAACTGGAGGGAACCTAATATTCCTTCATAAGGAAAGGGCCCAGTTTGGAGGCCCATCCCAATAAATAGTGAGAATGAGGTCATTTGAGTAGATCTTAGAGGCCAATAGGACTCCCTTCGGTAACCACCAAATATAACAAAACGGATAGTTAATCCAGGGAGTTGGGATAAACCCTACATCTCCAAGATGAGTACAATGTCAAATGAATAAGGTGATAAGGGCGACAAGAAGATTAGACCCAAGGGGATAACCATCATTGGTATTTATTGATAATGTACTACACCTATATATACAGTAAAAAGGTAATGGGTGTAGGTAACTGCTCATTTAACTAGAATATTAGTGGTAACTCATTCCACGTATCATTGACTGGAGGTGCCTCAAGCATGCTAGGCCTCCATCTTTATATGTTGCAGGTAGAGGGCTTTGGTGGATCGTGGAACACATCCTTAAAATGGGTGAACCTTTCTTTTATATGCTTCTTTTGTAAGTGTATCCTACTTTTGTAGAGGGCTTTCATGTGTCAATTTCTATGCTGGCCATATCACGATGTGGGTTGATTTTTAACTTTTGTTTAGCAAGATAATTTCATTAATAATTAAAAAAGAAAGGGGGGGGGGGGGGGGGTTGTTTTGACACACTCTAAAGCAGTAGATATAATGCAAGACATAAAAACAATTTGGAAATGGTGGATGTTATTCTCATAGTTGAGTACCATGATATCGGTAGTTGAAGCAATCTAACAGCTTTCTTTGAATTATCTATTGCGAGAAGTTCCCACGATAGGATGGTAAGCACTTAGTCTACTTGTATTGACAGGGTAGTTGAGGACCCCCACTCCTATATTGTGCGCACGCATGCACAGTGAGATAAGGAAGCTAAATACCTCGAAGTTTTAGTAGATCGAGCTTTCAAGCACCTATACAAAAACATAATAAAACAAAGGAAAAATGAAAACAAACCAATTTTAGTGCACTTGGCGAGTCTAGAAAAGTAGGTGGCTTATTTTGGTGCTTCTAGATGTGTTTTGATAGTGGCGCATGGCGTTGGTTGATTTAAGGAGGTGGTGGTAGTTGGCTGGTTAGCGACACAATGAATTGGACAAGTAGTAGGGACGATGTGTGGGAGGTGTTGTGACGCCCCCAGATTTCCTTTCGGAATCAGATGGACATCTGAAACGTCGGGACATGCAACACAAGGTTACCTATCCCCGTTCATGATATATAAGGTGCAATATTCATAACATGAATCTAACATTATGCAATATCTGCAACGGATAATTTTTTTTCTTGAGCAATAATATGCACCTAACTTATAATATCTCAAATAGTTAAATCGCAATCCAAGCATATTTAATAAATAAATATCCATGATTTTAGTATGAGTCTCAGAAGACTGTAATCTTAAAAGCATGGGAGGCCAGACTCCATATTTGCATTACCAAAATACACTATTGAGGAAGTTCGTCTAGTAACTCGTGTAACTCGACTAACGAGACCAGAATATTGTCCAAAAACTAACTATAAAAGCTCTAAGTTTCGCGTCGTGTCTGTGGCGTCTAATCAACCTCTGCCAATCTACCAATGCCCGCTTCTTACTTTGATCCTGACACATCGCCTACCATTTGAGGGGAATGGTAGTTGGGACTACCATGATGAGATTTTATTACAAATCTCAGTAAGTTAACAGGAAACTCCCGCACAGGTTAATGATGCATGCATGGCAATAAAAACATAAATGCATAATTAAAGTCGTAAGTGAGTATAGCATAACTTGACATATAACATGGTATAACTGACATAACTTGAACTGAAACGTGAACTAAACTTGACTTGACATGACATTAACTTGAACTTAAAATATAACATGGGCTAACAACATAACATGAACCTGAACTTGAAGCATAACATGGACTTGAATCATAGCATGAACGTGAACATACATAGCGTAAACATGAACTTGAACTTAACATAAACCTGAGCATAACATAACATAAATGTGAACTTGAGACATAATGTGAACGTGAACTAACATAACATGAATGTGAATTTGAACATAACATATACGTTAATATAACATGACATGAACGTGAACTTGAAACATAATGTGAACATGAACATAACATAACATGAACATGAGCTTGAACATAACATAAACGTGAACATAACATGATATGAACATGAACTTGAAACTTAACGTAAACATGAACATAAAATATACGTGAACATAACATAACATAACGGTAGATTATACTCCTTCACCATAGTACTCGACGGCACATAGCCTTGACCGCAGTTCCAGATAGCGCGTAACAACATTCTGTGGTACGGCAGATTATGCTCTTCACCATAGTACTTGGAAGTGCATAACCTTGACCACAGTACCAGGCAACGCATATTATCCTTGACCGTAGCATAACTTAACATAACGGTAGATTATATTCCTTCACCGTAGCGCAAAAAAACCTCAATGGAAACTCATAAACATATGCTAACAATACTCCATAAAATTTTCGGACCAAGATATGTCCATTAGCTTATTCAAAAACTCCAAAACATAATATAGTGTCCAGTTTTACGCACAAAATGACCTTTCCATGGTTAAAAATACTTTTAACTGACCAAATAACCATGGAATGATACGAATAATATATCTAAGGAAACTATACTCAAATAGGAACAACTTTTATGAAGGAGGAAATGTGTGAAAATACTTACAAAGGGTTGAAAAGCTCCACGTAAAAAAGACCTAGAAATCTACCCGAGAGAGCTCTTTTGGGTTTCTCTATAAGAACAGGGTGAAGAAGTGATTAAAGGGAAATAAGTGTAACAGCCCGCTAAAATTATCAGTTTTGGATTATTTCCCGACAGCAATCACATCTCTCTCGTCTTTACCCTCATCTGGAATCACGCGTATAGATTATCTTTTCCGTAAATCACGTAATTTGTTCTTCACCGACAGCTGTAAAATCATGAACAGTTTTATCCTAAGCGTTGTACCTCGATGGCGTTTTCCCGGATCTTATCCATCGAATTTCAAAGTATTAGATAAGCTTGTTTTTAAAGTAGCACAATTATAATAATTTTATGAGCTCTGAAAATATTATAATTGTGGATAATTATTTAGATTAAATATTTTATTTGTTTTGAGATATTAAGAGGTTTAATTTTACATTGAAAATTCTTATTTAAATTTAAGTGTTTTATCATCTTCGATTAATTAACGGTACTTTATCATTTTATATAATGATGAGGAAATATTATTTTATAAATTTTAGTTTATAAAATAATATTCTACCTTAATTCATCGTGGTGTTTTATTTAAAGTGTTTTATTTAAAATAAAACATTTACGCGTTTTTAATCAGTGTTTTAATTCACCGTTGAATTATTTGAGATATCATCTCTTAAATATTTACACATGAACAGCTATTCAATCATTTCTCCACATATGAATAGTTACACATATGAACCCATATGGTTGCCTACCTAACATTTACAAACATAGCTTCCACAACCGACCAATCCTAAGACTAGAAAGGGGCCATTCACCTATTGCTTGGGCTGGTTGGCTCTTCCTCCTCTGGTAATACTCCTAGGTCTACCTCTGCATCAAAGTCCATAGGTAGATTAAGCAACTATGACAATTGACAAGGTCGCTAATTAGAAACAATTTTAGTTAATATGCAATGAATAGTTTTGGGATGTAGGAACAAGGGTGATTGCATGTATTAGTGTGTGGCAAGGAATCATCCTCTCTGACAATAATGCATGTATTTGAAAATGAGGTGTGGAATCACCCACTCGATAAAATACAGTTGTTATATAAACATGTCAAGGAAACACTCTCTAAGGACTTACCTGTTGTTGCAAAACTCAAAATATATAGATAATTATGCATGTCGCCAATGTGAAGAATCACCCTCTTCTCAAGCATGCAAAGGCAGCAACAACAGTCACGTGGTAACTCACAATTATCACATAAATAGTCACCACATAGATGTCTGTCTCCTGATGGGCTAATAAGGGATGAGCCGCTCCACAGTTCGAAATTGAAGAATCTCTCCTACTCGACCAATATGGTGCAAGTCAACGTCCTTATACCCCAACATTGGCTCACTCTCAAACATAGATATATAGGCTGCATCGGGGAAACGTCTACCTAGTTAACCAACTCGAAGACTCCAACATGTGATACGCTAGGGGATTCATCATCTTGACTATCAGCTGAGACCAACATGATACTAGCCCACCCCAATCATTCATAGGGACTCTCTCAACTCGTATCAAGCTCATGGTGACATCTCGTAGGAATTGCTTAGAGTATTCTTCGTCCTGTCCCATGATGATTGAAACATGGCACACTTACTCACGTAGAGATTCCACGAAAACAAGTACATTTCAAATCTCAAGAAATACATAATTAAAAAAGTTGTAAACATAAATGATAAAACATTTATTATTTCATGGATAAAAAGAGGGGTGGGGGAGATTACATAGTATGCATGAACCAAAATTCCATAAGATCATCACACAACATTTATCCCCCATTCATTGGCACTTTCTCTTAAAAGCTAACCTACCTCACTGCCTCATGGCAACGTTGCGCTACTCCTCTCTTTGTGTTCTTTGACGTATCCTTGAAGATGGAATCTTCAAGGCTCTTAGGTGCTTACGATCTCCAAAGTGAGATTTTAGTTTTTGTTTGAAGTCTTTTATAGCATCGACGTGTTAGGTGTCCTGTTGATTTTGGATGTGACTGAATGTGAGCCCTTTAGCTTCAATTGTCTCATTGCAGGATGATAGAGACAAACTGGTAGGGCATTGTCAGTATGTCCTTACGACCTGCCTTATGTCCAATCCCCAGTCTCTCATTGACTAAGGATTTCTCACATGACATCAGACCATATATACCTCTAGGTTCAAACGATATTATTTGCCGAGCTGTAATCCTTTTAATAGACCCACTTTTGATGTGACTCTTTAGATGGAGTGCAGGCTACTATAGAGTGAATTAAATTAAACAAGAGGCATTTTTAGAAGGTAATAAGGGACTTATCTGTGATAGATTTTATGGCATGGGGCATGTAGTTTCTTGGCTGGAGGCACTTGGTGTGGAATGGGCTGTATCCATGGTGGAGGAGTAAGAAAGCTTGCTTTGTTTTGGTCGTTAATTGGGAAAACTAAACTATGTCATCTGTGTTGAACAGTGACTTTGTAGGTGGTGCTGCTTACAACCCTTTGCAAGGGTGTCATCATGATTACTGATATGCAGGGAGGTTTAGGGTTTAATAGATCATGTGCAACTCAGAACCCAAACCCCCTCGGTTTAATAAATCGTAGTGAGTCTGTGTCAAATGTTTTGACATGGTTTCCTTTTTAATCTGGAACTATATTTCTTCTCTCTCATTGTGATCACTGGTTGAGCGATGCGTCTCTTTTACATTGAACTAGCTTTTGTTGCGTCATGCGACCTATTGTTTTGAGAATGATAAATCCTGATCCCACATATAGTGCTAAATTGCTGATGCATTTTTCCTTTGTACCAAAGTCCAACAACATGGTTGAATAGTCCACGTTCATGACTTGGGCATTGATAAAGTTGTCGAATGCTGATACATGAAATAAATGATAAATAAAGTGTATAAACTGTAAATAAAGAGAGAGATAAAGATATTTACGTGATTCAGCATAGAAGCCACGTCCATGGGTTATTTGGGGGCATCACTCATTATATTAGGTGATTTTACATTTTTTCATGGCCTATCATAGCTTTCAATACAATAGAGAAAATATGATTGAGGAGAGGGAAAAAGAAGTTTTCGTTGTAGAAATGTGGAGGGGAGAGCCAATAATCATCCCCCTTGATTTGTAGAGATTCCCTTGTTTTATAGATGTCTCTTTAATTTTTTTAGAGTAGTTGAATCCTACTTGTCTTGTATTATTTTCGTCAGTCAACTTTCCTTATCTTTATCTCTTTATTTTATTCCAGGCAATGTGCTTCCAATGGGTTGGATCTTAGTGCATTTCATATCCAACATACAGTATTTCTTTCCAAAGATTATGAATCTGACTTTTAAACCATAGAAATTTGTGTTTCAAAAAACAACATATAGATTTCCGGTGAAATATCACTTAATTTTCACTTAAAACCTTCAAAATAAGGTTTCAAAATAAAGTTTTAAATTTCTCTGCCTACATGCAATAGAACTTTATTACATTTAAGGTACGTACGTGCTATGACATAGAAGGCATATTTTGATCATGCAGAGATTTGGTGCTTAATTACATGATGTCATAAGATAGCCTCTAAAGAAAAGTTTGAATATATTGAACTATGGCATATTATCAATTGTATGTTTATAAAGTCATTCCCCAGGCAAAGGATAATTCCCACATGCCAATTCCTTTCGTTTTCTTACAATCAACATTCAATTTTTGAGGTTTAAATTTTGTAACTGAGGAGGATACTAAACTCTCTCTCAAGTTAATATAATACTTTAAGATTAAGAGGTTAAGATGATTTTCCTTATTTAGAGAGTCGTTTAAGAGAGTCGTTTAGACAGTAGTTATATAAATTTATAGGGAACACAATTAACTAATGGGAAGTCTATATTAACTGTAAAATTACCAATTATTTCAAAAGTTTAAATTGATTGAAAGAGGTAAATTTCATTATTTATTTTATATATCTTAACACTTACTCTCACGTGTGGGTCAGACTCCTCCTCAATGTGTGGCTCAATATTTAAAATATTTAATTAAATATGATAGAATATAGAGTCAGAGTTCGAACTAAGATTCTCTGCTATGATACTATATAAAATTATTATTTATTTTAATAATTTAAGTTAATAAAAAAAGGTAAATTTTATCACTTATTTTATATCTAACATTATCCATTAGAGATCGAGTTATTAAAAGAAGTGCTCTACCATCATCCTTATCGATCTATGTGAACATGACAGATGATGAGTTTTTAACCATGCATGCGAACCCCTGTACCTACGTACCGAGTCATATCATATAAACAAATAATCCATAAGGAAACATAACTGAGCTGTTTACAGCTTAACATATGCCGATCGGAAGGAAAAATGAAAAAAACAAAACAAAAATAAAAGCTAAAGCGAAAGCGATTGAGATGTATATAGCAAGCTGGCCAGATATTTATAATTTATGTTGCGTGAGATATGGTGTCAATGATTAGCTCATATATATATATATATATATATGTAAGGATATTCGTAGATTAAAGAATTAAGAATATGAAAGAGAAGTAACGAAGCATATAGCATAATAAATGTCCTCGAATACAAGAATAATCTTGGAAGCTGGAGTACTGTAGGACGCGTGAATGAGCATGTGATCGATGCATGGAAATATTGCATGTCCATGATTTGCCCGAGCAATAATAGCACATGGGCAGGCCAACTAATTGGCCTGTCTGCCAGCAGTAGTACTACTTCATGTGGTCACGCTCAATCCTTTATAATCATTGTCCGTTGCCACCTTGGAATTTCTATTAACATTTTCCGAAAGTATATCTCTGGCGAATATTCATATAGAATTAGTCAGATCAACTTAGGGTCTTTAATGCGAAATGATGTGAAGATGCCATATCTAAAACCAGGTCAGGAGGCACCAAACACGTAGTATATAACAAATGACAACATTTTTATCTTTTGTGAAATCTAATTGACGATGAAATCACTTCAGTTCATTTTATAAATTTAATTTTATGAATTTTTTTTTGTATCTATAATGGTGATCACGGCTTTTTAGTATGCCTTTATGTATGAAATATGTTTCAAGTATTTGGGATATTTTTAGTTTGGTGCATAGTATTGCTAAAGAAAAAAATTATCCGCTGCGAATATTGCATAATGCTAGATGCATGTTAGGAACATTGCATCTTATATGTCATGAACGGGGGCAGGTAACCTTGTGTTGCATGTCTCGACGCTTCAAATGTCCGTTCAATCCCAAGCGGAATTTGGGGGCGTCACAATAAGTGTGTCTCACACGACTCTAGCCTTCTGGAGGGGGAAGATATGGGCTTGAATGACCCTTGATTGGAGGTGACTATGTGACATAAAGTGGAGAATAGAGAGGGGCAAAGGATTGCCTGCAGAAGCTGTGAGGTATGGAGACTGATGAGGTGGATTCTCCTTCACATCAAGGCACTATTGGGTGTAGCCAAGGGTAGTGGATGGTCTCCCATGTGGGGGAGGAAACTTCTTCAAGAAGCTTTGCTAAGGTGGCCTAATTCGTGGGCCTTGGTGGGCCTCAACCAAGTGGGCTTCAATTTGAGGTTTGGTTAGGGCTTGAGATGCTATAAAGTCCAAATCTAATTTTTCTTGACCCAATCAAATTTTCAAGATTTTAAATGTTGGATAATGATTTCATAACAATAATTTGAGAAATTAATAGCATGTGGAAGTGATTTAATCAAGTGATTAAACACAATGCTAGAAATTGGATAAAAAAGGGTTTGAATGCCAACTTTACCGTTTGGGGAAACCGTTTAGGATTTTGCTTTCAACCAAATTTTTTGGATTTTAATCGGATTTCAACTATTTAGAGTTTCACTAGGGTTGAAACCCTTTTTGATCTGGCTCAATTTGGTTGATTAGATGAAAATTTGTTTTGCTTAGGTGGCATTATCTCACACCTTGAACAAATCCATCTAATGGTTCATCTTTCTGTCAAGTGTCTAATACTATTCACTATGTGTGGCTAAGATCTTTCCAAGTGTCTGAATAAAACTTATCTAACCTAATTTGGATATTTCACACTGTAATTTTGAAAACACTAGTACGTTTATCGAGATTACTATTCACTCCAAAAAAATGTATAATAAACTTATTACTAAAAAATCCTAAATATTTATATTAACCTACAGTGAAAATTGTTTACCAAAACTCAACCTCTAAGTGCCCCTAAAAATAATGTTACAATTTCGAACTGGCGTTTTGTCCGAAATTATGAAAATGAGTTATTGCGCCATAAAATCATAAATAATCAACTGAGTATAGTGGCACAGACCATAACGTATCATGATACTTCTAACTACCTCAAACAATTAAAATCGCATTTTTGGCACCATATTGAGTGATAACACTGACTATGTTGACAGACTAAAACCTTTGCGATTAGTCGATTCATGAAAATTTATAGAATTTTCACGAGATTCCTAAAGTCTATAGAAATTCTACAATTGAATTTTTAACGTGCTGTTACAGGTGTTGAGGACAAAGGGCAGTAGTTTTGCATTATTTTGAGGGGAGAGAATGATGGCGTGTGAGATCCACACGAGCCAGAGACGGCTGGTGTGGCTCACACACTCATTGTTTGGGGGCGAAATGGATGAGGATGGAAAGGAGATGGCATGGGGAGTTGTTAGGACCAGTGGGTGATGGTTGGCGATAAATTGGGATGAGAAGATTTGTCCTATAAATGTGAAAAAAACACCATAATCATGACAAAAAAGACCAAAAAAGATGAGAGTGGCTGGCCGAGAACTTCGGTAAACAATGAGGAGGGGCTACTCAATATTTTTGTTAGCCGGAGTGTAGCGGTGAGACTTCTCAATGTACATAAATCGCTAAAGAGGGAAGGAGAGAGTCACTCTTGGGCTCACTTTTTTGTTTACTTCTCTCTTTCCCTATTCTCTATCCCAATGGACTAACTTTTTTTTTTCTTGCTTTCTGTTATGTGGTGTGTTTCAACCAATTTTCAAAATCTTTCAAAAAATATTTTCAACTTCAAATCAAGCATCTTTCAATCTCAAGAAAGACTTCAACTTTTCATCTAATTAATCATTTGCTGAAATTTCAATGAAAAGTAAATATACAAAATGTAAAACAATTTTTACTTAAACCAACAAAAAAAATCCTAAACAAACTATATTTAAACAACTTTTCAACTCTTCCCATCCAGTTACACAAATCTCAATACAAAAAAAAATTTCCAAAAAAACAGTTGCTGAAATTTGCCTATCCCTTTGTTGATTGAATTGCACTTTGATTGTGGCGCCTCGTTCCTTGGTAAAGGACCTGGTGAGGATCCTTGGTATCAAGGGTGCCGACCATACAACAAAACCTAAGGTTTGAGTTAGGATAGGCATGTAACGTTCGCTAAGATGTGCACGTTTAAGAGAAAAGTTAAATGGTTCGTAGAGGAAGATAAAGGTTTAGTCTAAAGGCTAAAATATATAGTACTAGAAGTCTAAAAGAAACCATAATTTCCTGGTGACATTTTCCATATCATCTCTTAAATATTTACACATGAACAGCTATTCAATCATTTCTCCACATATGAATAGTTACACATATGAACCCATATGGTTGCCTACCTAACATTTACAAACATAGCTTCCACAACCGACCAATCCTAAGACTAGAAAGGGGCCATTCACCTATTGCTTGGGCTGGTTGGCTCTTCCTCCTCTGGTAATACTCCTAGGTCTACCTCTGCATCAAAGTCCATAGGTAGATTAAGCAACTATGACAATTGACAAGGTCGCTAATTAGAAACAATTTTAGTTAATATGCAATGAATAGTTTTGGGATGTAGGAACAAGGGTGATTGCATGTATTAGTGTGTGGCAAGGAATCATCCTCTCTGACAATAATGCATGTATTTGAAAATGAGGTGTGGAATCACCCACTCGATAAAATACAGTTGTTATATAAACATGTCAAGGAAACACTCTCTAAGGACTTACCTGTTGTTGCAAAACTCAAAATATATAGATAATTATGCATGTCGCCAATGTGAAGAATCACCCTCTTCTCAAGCATGCAAAGGCAGCAACAACAGTCACGTGGTAACTCACAATTATCACATAAATAGTCACCACATAGATGTCTGTCTCCTGATGGGCTAATAAGGGATGAGCCGCTCCACAGTTCGAAATTGAAGAATCTCTCCTACTCGACCAATATGGTGCAAGTCAACGTCCTTATACCCCAACATTGGCTCACTCTCAAACATAGATATACAGGTTGCATCGGGGAAATGTCTACCTAGTTAACCAACTCGAAGACTCCAACATGTGATACGCTAGGGGATTCATCATCTTGACTATCAGCTGAGACCAACATGATACTAGCCCACCCCAATCATTCATAGGGACTCTCTCAACTCGTATCAAGCTCATGGTGACATCTCGTAGGAATTGCTTAGAGTATTCTTCGTCCTGTCCCATGATGATTGAAACATGGCACACTTACTCACGTAGAGATTCCACGAAAACAAGTACATTTCAAATCTCAAGAAATACATAATTAAAAAAGTTGTAAACATAAATGATAAAACATTTATTATTTCATGGATAAAAAGAGGGGTGGGGGAGATTACATAGTATGCATGAACCAAAATTCCATAAGATCATCACACAACATTTATCCCCCATTCATTGGCACTTTCTCTTAAAAGCTAACCTACCTCACTGCCTCATGGCAACGTTGCGCTACTCCTCTCTTTGTGTTCTTTGACGTATCCTTGAAGATGGAATCTTCAAGGCTCTTAGGTGCTTACGATCTCCAAAGTGAGATTTTAGTTTTTGTTTGAAGTCTTTTATAGCATCGACGTGTTAGGTGTCCTGTTGATTTTGGATGTGACTGAATGTGAGCCCTTTAGCTTCAATTGTCTCATTGCAGGATGATAGAGACAAACTGGTAGGGCATTGTCAGTATGTCCTTACGACCTGCCTTATGTCCAATCCCCAGTCTCTCATTGACTAAGGATTTCTCACATGACATCAGACCATATATACCTCTAGGTTCAAACGATATTATTTGCCGAGCTGTAATCCTTTTAATAGACCCACTTTTGATGTGACTCTTTAGATGGAGTGCAGGCTACTATAGAGTGAATTAAATTAAACAAGAGGCATTTTTAGAAGGTAATAAGGGACTTATCTGTGATAGATTTTATGGCATGGGGCATGTAGTTTCTTGGCTGGAGGCACTTGGTGTGGAATGGGCTGTATCCATGGTGGAGGAGTAAGAAAGCTTGCTTTGTTTTGGTCGTTAATTGGGAAAACTAAACTATGTCATCTGTGTTGAACAGTGACTTTGTAGGTGGTGCTGCTTACAACCCTTTGCAAGGGTGTCATCATGATTACTGATATGCAGGGAGGTTTAGGGTTTAATAGATCATGTGCAACTCAGAACCCAAACCCCCTCGGTTTAATAAATCGTAGTGAGTCTGTGTCAAATGTTTTGACATGGTTTCCTTTTTAATCTGGAACTATATTTCTTCTCTCTCATTGTGATCACTGGTTGAGCGATGCGTCTCTTTTACATTGAACTAGCTTTTGTTGCGTCATGCGACCTATTGTTTTGAGAATGATAAATCCTGATCCCACATATAGTGCTAAATTGCTGATGCATTTTTCCTTTGTACCAAAGTCCAACAACATGGTTGAATAGTCCACGTTCATGACTTGGGCATTGATAAAGTTGTCGAATGCTGATACATGAAATAAATGATAAATAAAGTGTATAAACTGTAAATAAAGAGAGAGATAAAGATATTTACGTGATTCAGCATAGAAGCCACGTCCATGGGTTATTTGGGGGCATCACTCATTATATTAGGTGATTTTACATTTTTTCATGGCCTATCATAGCTTTCAATACAATAGAGAAAATATGATTGAGGAGAGGGAAAAAGAAGTTTTCGTTGTAGAAATGTGGAGGGGAGAGCCAATAATCATCCCCCTTGATTTGTAGAGATTCCCTTGTTTTATAGATGTCTCTTTAATTTTTTTAGAGTAGTTGAATCCTACTTGTCTTGTATTATTTTCGTCAGTCAACTTTCCTTATCTTTATCTCTTTATTTTATTCCAGGCAATGTGCTTCCAATGGGTTGGATCTTAGTGCATTTCATATCCAACATACAGTATTTCTTTCCAAAGATTATGAATCTGACTTTTAAACCATAGAAATTTGTGTTTCAAAAAACAACATATAGATTTCCGGTGAAATATCACTTAATTTTCACTTAAAACCTTCAAAATAAGGTTTCAAAATAAAGTTTTAAATTTCTCTGCCTACATGCAATAGAACTTTATTACATTTAAGGTACGTACGTGCTATGACATAGAAGGCATATTTTGATCATGCAGAGATTTGGTGCTTAATTACATGATGTCATAAGATAGCCTCTAAAGAAAAGTTTGAATATATTGAACTATGGCATATTATCAATTGTATGTTTATAAAGTCATTCCCCAGGCAAAGGATAATTCCCACATGCCAATTCCTTTCGTTTTCTTACAATCAACATTCAATTTTTGAGGTTTAAATTTTGTAACTGAGGAGGATACTAAACTCTCTCTCAAGTTAATATAATACTTTAAGATTAAGAGGTTAAGATGATTTTCCTTATTTAGAGAGTCGTTTAAGAGAGTCGTTTAGACAGTAGTTATATAAATTTATAGGGAACACAATTAACTAATGGGAAGTCTATATTAACTGTAAAATTACCAATTATTTCAAAAGTTTAAATTGATTGAAAGAGGTAAATTTCATTATTTATTTTATATATCTTAACACTTACTCTCACGTGTGGGTCAGACTCCTCCTCAATGTGTGGCTCAATATTTAAAATATTTAATTAAATATGATAGAATATAGAGTCAGAGTTCGAACTAAGATTCTCTGCTATGATACTATATAAAATTATTATTTATTTTAATAATTTAAGTTAATAAAAAAAGGTAAATTTTATCACTTATTTTATATCTAACATTATCCATTAGAGATCGAGTTATTAAAAGAAGTGCTCTACCATCATCCTTATCGATCTATGTGAACATGACAGATGATGAGTTTTTAACCATGCATGCGAACCCCTGTACCTACGTACCGAGTCATATCATATAAACAAATAATCCATAAGGAAACATAACTGAGCTGTTTACAGCTTAACATATGCCGATCGGAAGGAAAAATGAAAAAAACAAAACAAAAATAAAAGCTAAAGCGAAAGCGATTGAGATGTATATAGCAAGCTGGCCAGATATTTATAATTTATGTTGCGTGAGATATGGTGTCAATGATTAGCTCATATATATATATATATATATATGTAAGGATATTCGTAGATTAAAGAATTAAGAATATGAAAGAGAAGTAACGAAGCATATAGCATAATAAATGTCCTCGAATACAAGAATAATCTTGGAAGCTGGAGTACTGTAGGACGCGTGAATGAGCATTGTGATCGATGCATGGAAATATTGCATGTCCATGATTTGCGCGAGCAATAATAGCACATGGGCAGGCCAACTAATTGGCCTGTCTGCCAGCAGTAGTACTACTTCATGTGGTCACGCGTCAATCCTTTATAATCATTGTCCGTTGCCACCTTGGAATTTCTATTAACATTTTCCGAAAGTATATCTCTGGCGAATATTCATATAGAATTAGTCAGATCAACTTAGGGTCTTTAATGCGAAATGATGTGAAGATGCCATATCTAAAACCAGGTCAGGAGGCACCAAACACGTAGTATATAACAAATGACAACATTTTTATCTTTTGTGAAATCTAATTGACGATGAAATCACTTCAGTTCATTTTATAAATTTAATTTTATGAATTTTTTTTTGTATCTATAATGTAACATCCCGTTAAAATTATCAGTTTTAGATTCTTTCCCGACAGCAATCACATCTCTCTCGTCTTTACCCTCATCTGGAATCACGCGTATAGATTATCTTTTCCGTAAATCACGTAATTTGTTCTTCACCGACAGCTATAAAATCATGAACAGTTTTATTCTAAGCGTTGTACCTCGATGACGTTTTCCCGGATCTTATCCATCGAATTTCAAAGTATTAGATAAGCTTGTTTTTAAAGTAGCACAATTATAATAATTTAATGAGCTCTGAAAATATTATAATTGTGGATAATTACTTAGATTAAATATTTTAGTTGTTTTAAGATATTAAGATGTTTAATTTTACGTTGAAAACTCTTATTTAAATTAATTGGTTTTATCATCTTCGATTAATTAACGGTACTTTATCATTTTATATAATGATGAGGAAATATTATTTTATAAATTTTAGTTTATAAAATAATATTCTACCTTAATTCATCCACATGCTATTAATTTCTCAAATTCTTATTATGACATCTTTATCCAACATTTTAAACCTTGAAATTTGATTGGGCCAAGAAAAATTGGATTTGGGCTTGATAGCATCTCAAACCCTAACCAAATCCCATTTAAACCCTAAATTGAAGTCCACTTGGTTGATGCCCACTAAGGCCCACGAAATTGGCCACCTTGGCAAAGCTCCTTGGAGAAGCTTCCTCCCCCACTTGTCAGACCATTCATTGCATCAAGTTGCACACAATAATATGGAGGAACCCACCCCATCAAGTCCTATGTCTCATAGCTTTTGTAGGTTGTCCTTTGCCCCCCACTATCCTCTACCTTATCACATGTCTACACCTCCACTCAATGATTTTAAGGTCTATATATTCCCCCTGAAGGGCGGGGGATTTCGTGACATTTCTGATTGGCTGTCGTGTCTTTCTAATAAGTTGTTTAATAGTTGGCATGTTGACTCGTATACATAATGAATCGGTTTAGATCGATCCTAACCGGATGATTAGGAATTACTTCTATATTGATAATTCTATATTAATAGATTAATTAATATAATACTATATCAAACCCCGGTAGGTAAGAAGATAAGATTTTGAATTGCGTATTTTCGTGACATCCTTGTTATTTTTTATTCTACCGCTACAAGATCAACAATTCCATGAGCTTGGGCTTCTGTTGCTGACATAAAAACATCTCTTTCCATGTCTTCGGATACAACCCATAAAGGTTTGCCCGTTCTTTGTACATAAACCCTTGTGATGGTTTCGCGTAACTTCAGCAGTTCTTCCGCTTCCTGGATAAATTCTCCCGTTTGTGCCTCATAAAAAGAACTAGCAGGTTGATGGATCATTACCCTGATTATATAACATAAAAAATGGTTCTTCTATCTCGAAGATAAATCAAAGAGAACAAATCAAATAAAGAATAATAAATACTACGAAAAACAAGATAGAATTGAACAACCGTACGGGCATCGTTATCTTTTGCGCATTGCATACGGCTCTACAATGGAATTCACTTTTCCCTCCCATCGAAGAAACAGAAAATATAGGGTCTATCATACTAGACCCAGATCGATAAATAATCCAATAATCATCCTTCCTTTTTTTTTTTATTTTGGAGTAGTTAAAAAATACTATGATGGCTCCGTTGCTTTATATTTATATAGATATTTATTTAGTCTTTTATTCAACAATCCCAAAGTTTCTTTTTTTTTTTTATTCTTTCA
The DNA here is from genome assembly GCA_011037825.1 of Carya cathayensis. NCBI lineage: Eukaryota > Viridiplantae > Streptophyta > Magnoliopsida > Fagales > Juglandaceae > Carya > Carya cathayensis. Next base: position 1,665,740 of record QGSO01000139.1, on the reverse strand, counting down.
TAACATAATTAGTCTGTCTTCTGGGGTGAAAACAAAACAGTTTGTGACGCTGCAATAGGCTTCCGATAGATCAGATAAAATCGGAAATGCCCCTTATCTCATACTACTCTTTCGATATATAATCTAATGGTTTTTTTTCTCATATCGAATTCAAAATGCCATGCTATTATTACTTAATAGTCATATTTCATATGGCGAAGGCATAGTCTTCTTTTTTCTCTCAAATACAAAACTCATTGGCGCCGAGCATGAGGGAATGCTAGACGTTTGGTAATTTCTCCTCCGACCAGAATAAAAGATCCCATTGAAGCGGCTAATCCCATGCATATTGTCTGTACATCTGGTCCTACAAATTGCATAGTATCATAAATAGCTACTCCGGGTATTACCCACCCCCCGGGAGAGTTTATAAACAAATACAGATCTTTGGTATCATCCTCTATACTAAGATATACCATAAGACCAATAAGTTGATTCGAGATCTCGCTATCAACCTCTTGGCCTAAAAAAAGTAATCTTTCTCGATAAAGTCGGTTGATTAGGATAAAATTGTATCTTTAGGAACCATACGCGCACCTTTTGATGCATACAGGTTATCAAAAATCGCGAAAAAAAGAATCAATGTGTAGATTACAGCCCGCATTCTTTTGGACTCCTTCTAACAAAGGACTTTTTTGATTCCATTTTTCTTTTTCAAGAAAGATTCGTTTTGGTCTGTTTACTTTACCTATAAATATCAAAAAATAGAAAAGTAATTGACTAAATTTATCGAACGAACTTCTCATTGATGTATTGTTTCATCGAGATTGAATACAAATCACGATGTCATTTTCTTGTTCCGGAATGGGTTTCTTCAATTTTGTTAGGTTTANACAGAAATCTGCCCGAGAGAGCTCTTTTGGGTTTCTCTCTAAGAATGGGGTGAAGAAATGATTAAAGTGAAGTAAGTGTGTCTTGCACAACTCAAGACTTCTGAAGGGGGAATATATAGGCCTTAATGATCATTGAGGGGAGGTGTAGACATGTGATAAAGTAGAGGATAGTGGGGGGCAAAGGACAACCAACAAAAGCTATGAGACATGGGACTTGATGGGGTGGGTTCCTCCATATTATTGAGTGCAACTTGATGCAATGAATGATCTGCCAAGTGGGGAAGGAAACTTCTCCAAGAAGCTTTGCCAAGGTGGCCAAATTCGTGGGCCTTAGTGGGCCTCAACCAAGTGGACTTCAATTTGGGGTTTAAATGGGGTTTGGTTAGGGTTTGAGATGCTATCAAGCCCAAATCCAATTTTTCTTGGCCCAATAGAATTAAAACACTGATTAAAACGCGTAAATGTTTTATTTTAAATAAAACACTTTAAATAAAACACCACGAAGTGATTTAATCAAGTGATTAAACACAATGCTAGAAATTGGATCAAAAGGGTTTGAAGGCCAACTTTAGGGTTTGGGGAAACCGTTTAGGGTTTCGGTTTCAACCAAGTTTTTGGTGTTTCAAAAAGATTCCAACCATTTAGGGTTTCACTAGGGTTGAAACCCTCTTTAATCTGGCTCAATTTGGTTGATCAAATGAAAAAAAGTTTTGCTTAGGTGGCATGGTTTCACACATTGATTTCCTTCACAAATCCATCTAATGGTTTCTCTTTGTGCCAAGTATCTAATACTATTCATTATGTGTGGTTAAGATCTTTCCAAATGTCCAAATAAAACTTCTCTAACCTAATTTGGACATTCCACACTGTGATTTTGAAAACACTGCACTTAGTACGCTTATCGAGGGTACTATTCACTCCGAAAAAGTGCATAATAAACTTAGTACTGAAAAATCCTAAATATTCAATTAAGCATAGTGGTGTAAACTATAATGTAATCTGACACTTCTAACTACCTCAAATAAATAAAATCGCATTTCTGACATCATAGCGAGTGATAATACTGACTATGTTAACAGGTTAAAACCTTTGCGATTAGCCGATTCGTGAAAGCTTATGGAGTTTTCACGAGATTCCTAAAGTCTATAGAAATTTCACCATTGAATTTTTAGCGGGCTGTTACATTAACTTACTGAGATTTGTAATCAAATCTCACTGTGGTAGTCCTAACTACCATTCCCCTCGAATGGTAGATCTTGTTACAGGACCTAAAGGAGAATTGGAATCTGACCAACTGAATACGGTCGACTAGGCCACGGTGCGATGTTGATGATGGTATAGTATTTAACTTAGGTTAATACTTGTACTTTTGGAGTTGTATCTCAAGTATTCTTTTGATCACAACCATTTTAGACTAGTGTGATGATCACGGCTTTTAGTATGCCTTTATGTATGATTATGTTTCAAGTATTTGGGATATATTTAGTTTGGTGCATAGTATTGCTAAAGAAAAAGATTATCCGCTGCAAATATTGCATAATGCTAGATGCATGTTAGGAACATTGCATCTTATATGTCATGAACGGGGGCAGGTAACCTTGTGTTGCATGTCTCAACGCTTCAAATGTCCGTTTAATCCCAAGCGGAATTTGGGGGCGTCACATATAACATCCGTGAGTAACACATATGATAAAATTCAAAAGTGATAGCTTTTAAAAAAACATCTACAACCAAACTACTCAAATCAAATCGTAGTCGATGCATGTTAATATTTTACAATTAATTAAAAGGTCAAAGATATTATCATAGTTGTTGTAATCCCCCACTTGCTCTAGGCACCTTGTGCATATTTTCTATGTTTGAACCTAAGTTGTTACTCTATGCTAGATAATTAGTGGAGTCTAGGCAAACGTTCTCTTAAGGATATGATTGCGCATGCCTCTAATAAACCTAGCTTGGGTTTGAATAATTTATTAGGTAATAAAGATTTTCATCGCAGAAAAGAGAAAGTTGAGTTTCAGAATTGTGAGAAGTGCTAGGGTTTGAGCTTTGAAATTTAGAATCCATGGAGAAGCGAATCGGGCCAAGAGACTAAGATAGGACCCAAGAGACTATGCTCAAACTATGACCCATATCCATGGGAAGGACCAATGATTTGAAATCCTGGACACGCCCCAACCGACAACAGGCATATAAAAACCCTAGTTGGCCCCTCTCATGCATTACGTAACACTCCAAATTCTAACAACCCTAGTTTTTGACGCAACACCCTCCAAGTTTCACACTTTGTCTAGCCACCACCACAAGGCCTCCGTGAACTACTGGCAACCCTAGGTAAGTTGTCCCTATGCCGCCACATGCACATACAATCTATCTCACACACAAACTCCACGCCGCATACACTTTGCCACCCACCAAGACCACCATTTTAATCGGTACCTTGTTTCTCACCACCTCTAATCTATGCCACAGCCACCAAGGATACCTTGGAGCCGCCTGACACTAGCAGTGAGCCACCACACACCTAGCTAGCTCAACGCCACCAACCAACGAATACTTTTTCGGACTATACATTGTTGTACTCACCTTACACTCTTGGTAAGGACCTCTCTTGCATGATTTTTCTTCAATAAAATAGTTATAATCACGTCCTAATAATTGATCTTCATATTTTATTTGACATAAGAGATCTACCACAAGAATGTGTATAGGTTTGTTTTGACGTTTGGTGACACGCACATTTAGTTTACTTTGCACAAGGATTGAGGTAACTGACTATAATCATATCTTTCCTACATCATTTTTGTAAATTGGAAGGTCATTTTATAACTGTATATGTAAAGTACATGTTATAAAGGTATACACATATGTATGAGCCCTATTTGGTAGCCCATATTCTTGTACTCCTATTATTATTGAATACTTGCATGTGATTGTGAAATTGCATGGTTGACTATGTGACTGAATTTCCAAATGAATGAAAGACACAGTAAGGCCAAAGGAAAAAGAAAAGAAAATGAAAATGTACAATTGCATGTGACTATTGAAATAAATGATTTGGCCATGATTGTGAAAACGGAACTGTGAGGTGAGGGGCAGATTGCAATACTAGAATGTATCATTGATGGTACACCTAGTGATGACTCATTCTTGAGGAGGCTAGGTTCTTAGCCACAGAAAAAGCCATAATCACAAGGGTTGCTAGCCCTTTCAAGAATTGTCTTGTAAACATTTAGGAAGAAGAAGCTGTATGCCAAGTTCAAGAAGTTTGAGTTATGGCTTCAGGATATCTCTTTTATTGGATATGTTACATCTATAGATGAAATTTCAGTGGACCCAGCCAAAGTGGAAGCAAATATTAATTGGCCTGGGCCCATTAATGTGTAGGAAATCAGAAGCTTTTCTAGCACTTGCTAGATACTCCAAGAAATTTGTAGAGGGATTTTATGGTATTGAAGCACCGATGACCAAGTTGACCAAAAGGATGAGCTGTTTGTCTGGGTAGAGGAGTATGAGGATTACTATCAGGAGTTGAAGAAGAGATTTGTGACAACACGAGTGCTTAGAGGTGTTGTAATCAAGGGAGGAGAACCACTTCAGGTTTCCAATAGTAGAGTGAGAAGACAAGTTTCGATCATTAACAAAAAAAAGACAAATTAACAAACACTTAGGTTGGGTATGAGACTCTCATTGTTTCAGTTCCTAGATGATTTTCTCGATTAACAATCCAATGAAGGCATTGATAATGGAAGATAAAAAGTTATGCTCAAGTTTTGCAATATTTTCTTAAGGAATTCTCTACTTTACTAGCCAAACACACATTAACAATCAACTGAGAGAAGTCTTGATAATTTTCAAGCTTTTGTTGTGCCTTACGTCAACAACAAATCAATAACAAGAGCTGCACTCTATTTTCAATTCAAATACGACTAGTAACATATTGAAATCAACATTTATCAACAAAATATTGCATTAAGCTAGAACCCGAAACAAATCGAATCTCATTCCACAACTCAAGCTTCAGAAATTAGCTACACATGATATTTCTAGCAACAAAAATTAATCTAAGTAAAGCCATAACAAAATCTGAGAGCAAAAAAAACCCAAAAAAAAGGGAGCCAAAAGCCAAAAATTAACGAAGAAGAATGCCACGGCCAAGAACTAAAGCTAAAACTGAAATAAAAGACTAACGGAATAAAAAGAAAATGAAAACGATAATGCTCTACGTAACAACCAAAAAAATATAACCCAGTAGAAAGAAAAACAGATTGCCTCCAATGAAGAAGACGCTCAACTTAGTGAAATGAAAACTAAAATAAAACCCAGCAAAAAGAAAATGAAACCAAATGGTCTGAATGTTCTCACCCAGGAAAAATAAACTGCAACTCCAAGAAGAGTCTAAGCAAATAAAATGAACGGAAAAAAAGTGACTAACTGAAAAAAAAAGTACAACCAGAAAAATAAAAACAATCCGCCGAATGAAAAGTTTTGAAAACCCACTAAGAACTCATAGAAAATGCCACCTGAAACGAAAAACTCAAAAAGAAAAAAAACACTAAAACTACGAGAGAGAGAGCTCCACCTTCCAAATGAAAACTGAAAGAAAAAAAGAACAAAAATGGCAAGCGCGTCCCAGTACAAGAAAATGAAATAAAACAGCCGAATGAAACTAATCTGGAAACAACTAAGAACTAAGAAAAAACTGGGAAACAAAATGAAATTAAAATGAAACCAAGTCACCGAATCCCTCAGGTCTGGAAAGCGAAAAACGTAAAACTAAAAACTAGAAAATAAAATCTCAAATGAGGGAGAGAGAGAGTTCTTTCCACCTAAACGAAAAACTAAGGTAAAAAATAAAGATACCGTCAGAACGAAACTAAGAGAAAAAAAAAACTAAAAACTGAGAGAGAGAGAGCTGCTGTGCCCCCGTCGTCTAAACCCAGTCAAAAACACTAAGTAGAACCCTACGTGATCTGCCTTTTTCACCCTGCCCACACGTTCTGCAGCAGCACCTCGCGTGCTCTATATTTTTTTTTTGTCTTTTCCCTTCCAGCAGATAGCACGTTCTGCCTCTCCCTTTCACCAGAGCACTCCAGTCTCCAAGCATAGCCCCACATAGTTTGTTGAGGCTTTCCAAGAATGCCCTTTCTTTAATAAGCTATTGCATTGCTCTTCTATTATTTTCATAAATGCCCTGCCGTACATTAAAAGTGTATTTCTTTCAAAGGCAAATATAGAAATTTATGTGTAAAATATTGACATCAATTAATTTGACATCCAGTACTAGAATATGATACATAATTAAGTGCTCAATTCTCATTTGATAAAATAAATCACTCATTTAAGCAACTTAATTATGCAATTCTAATACTTCATCACACCCTCAACTAGGATTTTACTAGAGTCTAGCAAAAAAAGCGAATGAATTCATGCAAAGGTGAATTTACCCACTACAATATTCAGAAAATCCGAGAATTACATGCCATGAAATAGACTTGTTATGTTTAGGAACACTAGAGATAGATTGATTTGAATTTTTGTATCAACTGGGAGATTAATACACTATTCAGTTAATCAACCAAGGGAATTAACTGTAATAAAGTTTGCTTTCTTTCAAGTGCATGGGAATAAGGTTAGAATTCCAAGATCGACTACCAAGAGGCATTAATAGTTTCAATCACAGCAGCTAATCTGAAAAAATCACATGGTATTACTCTAATTCAAAACCATTGTAGTGGCGCCTTTCACGCTATTACACTTTAAAAGGCATCTACTTTCTTATTTAGTAAGGACCCCGATAATAGGCAGTATTTTTCAATACACAAATGTAAATTATTATTTTTTTCAGTTTTCCTAGTGGGGGAATCAAGCCTATAAATGTGTGTCTACCCACACTTTCACAAGTCGGCCCTTACCACTAGGTAGAAGGACTTTTTCTTTTCTTCTTTTTAAATTTTTTTTTTTTTAATCCCTGGCTTGTCCCTTTTCTCATTTAATTTATTTCAGATTTCTTCCTAAGCCATTAGGATATAGTTCATTAGAGTCCCAAACAACTGAAGTGTAAATCAATAAACAATGACCCAATGTAGTCTTTCTAGGCATTCCGGGTATGTGTTGTGTGTGTTTTAGCAAAACTTTTAACATCTTTCCCTTGGTTTATGTGATATCCGCTCATTCTTTCTTCTTCTTTACGTATGAGCCTCGATCTACGTGTCAGACTTCGGTCAACATGCCGAGCCTTGTTCCACGTGTTGAGTTTCAGTCTACGTGCCGAGCTTCGATCTACGTGCTGAGCCTTATCCTTAGTGTTGTACTTTGATGGCGTGTTCCAAAAGTTATCCACCGGGTTTCAAAGTAAGATAGATATTTTAAACCTACGGATATGTTAAATATCATGGAAATATCTATAGGAGATATTTTCAGTATTGTTAGATAAGCTTATTTTTAAAGTAGCACAATTATAATATTTTAATGAGATCTGAAAATATTATAATTGTGGATAATTACTTAGATTAAATATTTTAGTTGTTTTAAAATATTAAGAGGTTTAACTTTACGTTGAAAACTCTTATTTAAATTAAATGGTTTTATCATTTTTGAGTAATTAACGATACTTTATCATTTTAAATAATAATGAAGAAATATTGTTTTATAAACTTTAGTTTATAAAATAATATTCTATCTTAATTCCTCTCAGTGTTTTATTTAAGTGTTTTATTCTTTTTGAGTAATTAACGATGCTTTATCATTTTAAATAATGATGAAGAAATATTATTTTATAAACTTTAGTTTATAAAATAATATTCTACCTTAATGCCTCTTAGTGTTTTATTAAAGTGTTTTATTTTAAATAAAACACTTAAGTGTTTTCAAATCAGTGTTTAAACTCATCGTTGGATCGTTTGAGGATCCCGAAGCGTATGACTGAGGTTAAATACCCAGGCACCTAACCTTTCCCCTTCACTTGTTCCTTTCTTCCTTTTATCTCTTCTCTTTCCTCTCCCTCTCCTTCATGCCCGATATACACATGCTTCACCTTCACCGTACGGGTTGCACCTCCAGCCCAACCACCACCGGCCACCGTAGGTCTCACTGTGGGTCACCGATCACTCTCCACATGCCGAACAACACCTCCTTTAGTCGGCCAAGCCACATGGCCTCTCTCTCTCCTCCCACGGCTTCACTAGTCGAAATGGGTATGAACTCATATCCCTTCTCCACGCCGCCGTACATGGCAACTACGGTCTCACCTTCGGTCACCAAATGACCACCACCATCCGGCCATCATTCCCTCCTACCAGCAAGCTCCCATGTGCCCTCCTCCTCCCTCCAGGGCACCACCCTCAAAATGGGTTTTACACCCATTTCCTCCACCTAAGGCCACCATACACGGCTAAAACAGCCACCAAGCACCACCAATGGAACCACCACCTCATGGGCTTCCTCCCCATGTCCTCCTTTTCCTCTACCTTTCACTCTTTCTCCGATGGATCTCCATAACTAACCATACGGTTGCACCACCGTACACGGCCACCTACGATGTTTCACCACCACCACCTTGTTCCTCTCATCACCACAAACTTCTCCAACAAATTTCATGGCCAACGGAGCTATGTGTAGCTCTCACTCTCTCTCACTCTCCAAGGCTGAAATACACTTCTAAGGGCTGATCTGCCGCCGTGAGCCACTGTATGGCCGCCATCTCGCCACCACAGCTCCACCACATCTTCATCTACCTTTCCCTAGCTTGCCATGAAGTTCAATGGCCTTCCTCCACCTCAAGCAAACTTCCACCATTCGGATGCACTGTTCACGGCATGATGCCGCCGTGCTCCACCACCTTTGACCACCACGAGGCCACCTTGAGCCTTCCGAGGCCACCTTGAGCCTTCCAAGACCACGCCTAGCTATTCTCAAGCCCAAACTGCCACTTTATGTGGTGGACAACCATCGTACACGGTGTTACTGCCACATATGCTCCTCCGACGCTTGATCCTGATAGGCAGCGAACGACGCACGGGTTATCCCGTCGATGTTATAACTCTCTATCTCTAGTTATTCACATTTAAAGTAGTTGATTGGCTAGACTGTAGACTGTGTAGTTAGTAATTGTAGAGTTCGCTGCGTAGTTGTGAAGTGTTGGGCTTGATTGTGTGGTATTGTGGACTATGCTATGAAGTATGGGCGTGAGATGGATGCCGTAGTTGTGATACGGTGAGAAGTGTGAAGAGAATACACGTGAAGCGTACTCTATGTAATGCAGTGATGCGCCGTGTGACGTGCGTTGTAGTGATGTGTGGCGTAGAAGGAAGGGAGTGCACTTGGAGTGTACTCCGTATTGTATGGTGATGCACCGTGTGATGTGCATCGTGATAATGAGTGTTGTAGCAAAAGAAGTATGCGTGGCGCGTACTCCATGTCGCGTAGCGATGCATCGTGAGGTGTGTAACATAGCGATGTGTGTTGTAGTGTGAATGGATGAGAGTTCACGTAAGTGTACTCTGTAATAGGTTGTGATACACCGGATGGCGTGTCACGAAGGGTTGGATGGCGTAGCAGAGAAGTGTGGAGTGTATGGTGCAACGTCGAGAAACTATGTAACAGTGTCCCGAAATAGTGGTGATGTGGTTATAGTCCAAGGTAACGGGTGTTACCTTGAGGCTGACTTGTGGCTGAAAGTAAGTCTGAAGTGGTGAAAATGTATCAGAGAGTGCAGTGGAAGCATGATGAGCATCGTGCTATTACTCGAGAAATGGTCTCGAGCCGCATAATGCAACAGAGGCGGATTTGAGGATGCAGACCTCTTGTTAAGTGGCAGGAACTGTGTGACAGTGTCCCGAAGTAGTGATGATGTGGCTTGTAGTCCGGGGTGACGAGATTCACCTTGTGGTTGACTATGGCTAAGAGTATATGGAAGTGGTGGAGAAGTTTCAGAGCGTGCAGCGGAAGCATGATGGGTATCGTGAAGTGACTCGAGATTAGTTTTGAGCTACGTGACGTGACAGAGGTGCATTTGTGGATGCAGTCGTCTCCTATCAAGTGTTGGGATGAACCTGTACAGGGTCGGGAAGTAGGAAGAATCCTATCAACCGGGTCTGAGCATGTTGGTATTAGAGTATGTAATTTGTTTATACAAGCGGGCGATCATTGGAGCTATAAGTTGCTCTTAGGTGATAAAAGGGGGGTAAGATACGAGTGTCCCTGGCGAGACACGTGTATCGGACAGGTTTACCATATGTAATGGGTAATTTGTCCTCAGCATGGTTACATGGTGTTTTAGCCCTAGAGTTGACTTGAATTCATGTAGCCTGACTAGTTGGGAATGAGGATGTAGTATGGGCTAGGATACGTGAAGGTAGTAACAGTTAAGTTGTCTAAGGTTGGGACGCATGACTCTGTCGATCGGAATCATGCGTCAGATTGTGGAATTAGAAGAACGAGACGGAGGTCTTAGTGTCTTAACCCTAAGGTGAATCACGAAGGTTCACTTTAAGGAATAAGGCCCGGAAGGTTTTAGCATAGTAAATGGCACATAAGAGCCCAGGGATGGATGGAGAGTGTTCCAAGTGAGGCATAGTTATATTTTTAGAATAGTTACTTATGCATTAGATAGATGATGACGTAAGGTTATGTGTATGCATGTAGGTTGCCATCTGACACGCACACGAATGGACTGCATGGAATGAGTATGGCATGAAGTCCAGGTAAGTATTACGTTCATACTCTTCTAGAGTTTTTATGTACAGAAAAGAAGAAAAAAAGACAAAAGCTTTTATCAAAAAGGAAAATGAAAATGAAACATAAGTTTTCAAGTATAAGTACGTAGCGGCCTTCCTTGGCAACCCATTTTTATGCACCCAAAGTATGTACGTGTATGCATGTGAATGGATGCTATATTTAGTACGTATTGTATGTACGTTCATGAAAAGGAAACGAAATGAAGCTTTAAAAGACGTAAGAACCGTTAAGGAATGCAAGGACTGAAGCTGTAATGAAAAGAAAGAAAAGAAAACAAAGAAAACAAGATTTTTCCTAAAGTAACTCTCTCTTTTTGAACAGCTCTTCTTCAAAGAAAAGAAAGAAAACCATTTTCTCTTAAAGGAATTTCTTCTAAAAAGACTTTTACAAAATAAAAGAGAGAAAACCATTTTCTTAATTAAAACTTTATGAACCGTAAGAACTAAAGAAATGTAAGAACTGTAAGAAACGTAAGAACTGTAAAGACTGAAATGAAAGAATAGACTGTAAAGGAAAGGAAAGGACTGTAAATGAATGAATGGACTCGACTGAATGGATGATGTATGAAAATATGTAACGGCCACATGGACTGAAATGGAAATGGTACCAATGAATGGACTGAAAAGGGGCAGATTGCAATGCCGGGTAAGTAGTACTAGTAGTGCACCCAGTGCTGCACCTTGACGGAATGGATTCCCAACCTGTGGCCACGGGCGGAATCAGGTCCAAAAGACCGCTAACCCCAGCACACGGGGCGTAATAGTGTGCAATGGCCAATGAAAGTGAAAAGAATGAACGGATGCATGTTAAGAAAGGAATGCATGTATGAACGGATGAACGGAATGCATGAATGAACGTAAGTAAGGAAAGATGAACGAATGAATGCATGTATGCATGAATGTATGTAAAAGAACCAATGCATGAAAATATTCTTTAAGAAATGAAGGCAGCAATGCGTGGGGAATTTTTTTAAAGAAGAAAGCATGTTTATAAAGAAAAACCCCATCTCGCAACATTTTAAAACGAAAAGAAAGACGTATGCATGCTAAGTACGATATGTATGTATGGAATGATGAATGCATGACTGAAAATCTAAGTTATTATATTTTGATCGTATGAAGTAATGCTTACGATTCATCGACTAATTTTAGTTTTTATGTGTGCCCTTCCAGGCACAAGATGAGCATGACAGGTCAGGACGGGTACAGCCCAAGAGGGAAGAGCACGAAGGCCTAGGCAAGATGTTTTTATATGAAAACTTAAGTTATGAAAATTATTGTTTTCCGCTGTAATCTTTTAATTAAGAAAATGAATTTTATTTATAGCATGGAGTCTTTTGTATACTGGCATGAATAGAAAAGAAATTTAAAAGGAATAGTAATTGCCTTCACCTTTTTATCAAAATCGAATTTGAAAAGGACCCACCATAAGGATGGGCGTTACAGTTTAACAATTAAATAAAGTGGATAAGTCACTCTTTTAACATGTACTCATATTTGCACTACATTCCACATCTTCCATGACCTTAATAAATCATTTTTCAGTTCATTTTCCAGCATGTAAAATTCAAGAATAGGAATCTAATCTGCTTTGAACTCACTACCATTTCCCCCAAGGTGGACCAACATATGTGTAAGGCATACAAATAGAAAAATAAATTCTCTTACACCCCCCAACTAGATTGTAGCATTGTCCTCAATGATACAAGAGAAATGAAAGAATTTACACAAAGAGAGCAGTTAAGGAGCAAAACAGCTATAAGAAGAACCAAATAGGAAAAGAAAAATTGAAGGCAAGAGGAAGAGGAATTACCTGGATAGCTTTGAAAGGAATGCAGTCAAAATAAAAATAAAAACTGAAGAAAAAAAAACAATGAAAAGAAATAGATAAATCAAGAACCATCAATTAGGATAAAGCAAATGTGGAGTAGATTCCTCAGGTGCAAAGTTAGAAATAAAAGGCTTGAGCCTTTGACCATTAACCTTAAAAGTATTTACATTTTGAGAATTGACAACCTCAATAGCACCATGAGAGAAAACTGTTTTCACCAAATAGGGGCCACTCTATCGGGATCTTAACTTGCCAGGGAACAAATGAAGTCGAGAGTTGTAGAGTAAAACTTGCTGATTAGGTTCAAATGATTTTCTATGAATATGCTTATCATGAATAGACTTCATGCGTTCCTTGGAAAACTTAGAATTATCATAAGCATCCCTTCTAAGTTCCTCTAATTCAGAAAGATGTAATTTCCTCAAAGATCTTGCTTGACCAAGATCAAAATTAAACTTTTTGATGGCCCAAAATGCACGATGTTCAAGATCAATGGGAAGGTGACAAGCCTTACCATAAATTAACCGATAAGGAGACATACCCAAAACAGTTTTATATGAAGTCCTATATGCCTATAAGGCATCGGTTAATTTCAAAGACCAATCCTTTCGGTTAGGACTCACAGTTTTTTCCAAAATGGTCTTAATTTCCCTATTAGCAAGTTCAACTTGGTCATTCGTCTGAGGGTGATATGAGGCAGAAACTTTGTGGTGAATGCCATACTTATGCAAGAAGGCAGCAAATGGCTTGTTGCAAAAATGGGTGCCATTATCACTTATGATGGCCTTAGGCATGCCAAATCTAGCAAAAATATTTTCTTTCAAAAATTTAAGCACCACCCTATGGTCATTTGTTTTATAGGGTATGGCTTCAACCCATTTTGAAACATAATCAACGGCCAGTAAGATGTACAAATAACCAACAGAGGAAGGAAATGGCCCCATAAAATCAATTCCCCAACAATCAAAAATCTCAATGATCAAAATGGATTGTAAAGGCATCATGTTCCTTTTAGTGATAGCACCTAATTTCTGACATGATTCACAAGTTTTGCAGAAACTATATGCATCTTTAAACATATGAGGCCAATAAAAACCACTTTGTAAAATTTTTGTAACTATTTTATGTGCCGAAAAATGACCCCCACACGCCTCACTATGGCAAAAAGACAGGACAGCTTGTATTTAATGGTCAGGCACACATTTTCTAATGATTTGATCAAGACAATATTTAAACAAATAATGATCATCATAAAAGAACGATCTCACCTCATGCATGAATTTTCGTATATCTTGAGCACTCCAATGAGGTGGGGTTTGTCCTGTCACCAAGAAATTAACTATATCAACAAACCAAGGCAAATTCTCAACTAACATAAGATGTTCATCAGGAAAAGAATCAAGAGCAGGTGTTGGTTGTTCAGTTTCAGCAATTGTGAGCCTAGACAAATGGTCAGCTACCACATTCTCCACTCATTTCTTGTCCTTGATGATAATATTGAACTCCTGGAGTAAACATCTAATCAACCTTGGTTTTTCATATTTCTTTGTCAATAAATACTTGAGAGTTGCATGGTCAGTAAAGATGACTATAGGAGAACCAAGAATATATGCACGAAACTTCTCTAAAGCAAATACCACAACAAGCAATTCTTTTTCAGTAGTAGAATAATTTTTTTGAGTAGAATTTAAAGTTTTACTTGCATAGTAAATGACATAAGGAAGTTTGTTCCTATGCTGTCCAAGAACAGCTCCTATAGCAAAATCGCTTGCATCATACATGATTTCAAAAGAAAGTGACCAATCAAGAGGTTGAAGAATAGGAGCAGTGGTTAGCAAAGTTTTAAGCCGACAAAAAGCTTCTTGACACTCGGGTGTCCAATCAAAATTTACATAATTCATCAATAGTTTACATAGAGGTTTAAAAGTTGAGCTAAAGTCCTTGATAAATCTCCTATAAAAACCCGCATGCCCAAGAAAAGATCTAATGTGTTTTATTGACTTAGGCGTAAGAAGTTTAGAAATCAACTCAATTTTTACTCTATCTACTTCAATTCCTCTAGATGAAACAATATGTCGCAGAACAATGCCCTGTTGTACCATGAAATGACACTTCTCCCAATTAAGCAACAATTGCTTCTCTTCACACCTGGCCAAAATAGCTTGTAAATTGGTTAAACAACTCTAAAATGAATCACCAGATACAGAAAAGTCATCCATAAACACTTCTAGGATGTTCTCAATCATGTCACTAAAAATGCTAAGCATGCATATTTGAAAAGTTGCTGGTGTATTGCATAAACCAAAAGTCATTCTCCTAAAGGCAAAGGTACCAAAAGGACAAGTAAATGTGGTATTTTCTTGATCCTCTAGAGCTATTTCTAACTGATAGTAACCGGAGAACCCATCTAAGAAACAATAAAAAGCATGTCCAGCAACTTTTTCTAACACTTGATCAAGAAAGGGCAAAGGAAAATGATTTTTCCTAGTGGCGGCATTCAACTTCCTATAATCCATACACATGTGCCAATCAGTAGGAATCCTAGTAGGAATCAATTCATTTTGCTCATTATGGTAAGCCCAGATGTTTTTGGAACTACATGAATGAGACTTACCCACTTGCTATCCGAGATAGGGTAAATGATACCCACATCAAGTAATTTCAGCACCTCATCTTTAACCACTTCTTTCATTGTGGGATTCAACCTTCTTTGCATTTCCCTAGAAGGTTTTGCATCATCTTCTAAATAAATCCTATGGGTACACTCCAAGGGACTTATACCTTTTATATCAGCCATTGCTCACCCAATGGACTTTTTATGCTTCTTAAGGACATCTAGCAATTTATCTTTTTGTTTACTAGTTAAGTGAGAAGAAATTACCACGGGGAATGTGCTTTGTGGTCCTAAGAAAGCATACTTTAGCTCCAATGGAAGAGGTTTGAGGTCCAAAGTTGGGGATTGCTCCTCCGAAAGCTTGAGAGTTGATGTGAAGGGTGGAAGTTGCTCAAATTTTGGCCTCCATGGTGGTGTAATTTGCTGACCTATTAAGGAAACAAGTGATGAGTCATTAACGTTATCAAATATTTTCAAATCTTCTTCAAATTCCTCTAAAGAATCAATAAATTGAAAGTAAGGTGTAGAATTTTCATTAATGAAATTTTCCAGCAAATTCACTTCATGAACTTCCTCAACTTCTTGCGGTTGCCTGCAAAGATTGAAAATATTTAACTCTAAAGTCATATTTCCAAAACTCAACTTTAAAACTCCACTTCTACAATTTATGAGAGCATTAGAAGTAGCCAAGAACTGTCTTCCTAAGATAACAGGTGCTTGGAAAGTAGAATGAGTAGTCAATTGCATATCAAGTACCACAAAGTCTACCGGATAGTAGAATTTGTCTACTTGAACTAAAACATCTTCCACAATACCTCTAGGAACCTTAATAGACCTATCGGCCAGCTGCAATGTGATAGAAGTAGATTTTAACTCACTCAATCCAAGTTGAACATAAACATTATAAGGCAATAAGTTCACACTTGAACCTAAGTCTAACAATGCTTGGCCTATTTTTGAGCTCCCTATCATGCAAGCTATGGTAGGGGATCCTGAGTCTTTGTATTTGGGAGGAGTGTTGGTTTGTATAATAGTACTAACCTGCTCAGTAAGAAAAGCTTTCTTTTACACATTCAATTTTCTTTTTATGGTGCATAAATCCTTTAAAAATTTAGTATAGGTAGGAACCTGTTAAATAGCATCTAACGATGGTATCCTAATTTCCTTAAAAATTTCAAGAATTTTAGCGTGATGCTTGCCTTTGTGCAAAGGGGTTAACCTTTGAGGAAAGGGTGCAGGTGTAGTGCTTGGGACATTTTCAGATTCCAAAGGATCATGTGCCTCATTTTCAGAGGAGGTTGAGAAGTATTACCATTCTTTTCTACCCCTTGAACCAGAATGCCAATCACCTTACCACTTCTCAAGGTTGTAATACCCTTGACTTGCTTGACATTTGAATCTCCAGCCACACTTTGAAATTGCTGGTTTTGGCCTTGGGGATTAGGCTGAGATTGTGCAGGGAACTTCCCTTTCTCTTGAGCACTCAAGATTGTGGTCACCCTTGTGACTGAACCTCAGATATCAGTGATGACTTGTGAATTTTGACTGTTGATGATAGCTTGGCTTTGCATGAATTGCTGAAAAGTGGTGGACAGCTACTAGAAGTTGGTGGACAGCTGCTGGAAATTGTCTTCAAGGTTCTTTTTCGAAGCTGGGACCATGTGGTTGGCATATTGAGATGGTCTCGAACCTCCTGGGGTAGTGCAGGGTGTAAATTGTGAAGGACCAGCTGTGTTTGGTGCAGGTACAACAGCTTGTTCACCCCTCCAACTAAAATTAAGGTGATTTCTCCATCCCGAATTGTAAGTGTTGGAATAAGGACCTGAAAAAGGTTTAGCAACCATATTAACAACATTAGATTGATCCAAAAGAACTTCTTTAAAGGCTGGAATGATTGGGCAATCATTAGTTGAATGCCCTTGGCCCTCACAAATATTACAACTCAAGACAATCTGAGGTACAGCTTGTACTTCATTCACTTTCTTCAGTTCTATGGTTTCTAATTTCTTAGAGATCATAGCCAACCTAGCATTCAAATCATCTACTTCCCTCAGATTATATTTCCCACCCCCTGAAATTGTCCTTGAACTTTCTAACCTATCATGAACATCAAATGTATCCCATGATTGTGCATTTTCAGCTAGATAATCAAAATACTCAAAAGCTTCCTCAGGTTCTTTGTTAAAAAATTCTCCATTACACATGGTCTCCACAAATTGTCTCATTTTTTTGTTGCAACTCCTCATAAAAAGAACTAATGACCCTTGAATTCTTATATCCATAGTGAGGACATGCATTTAGGAGGTCTTTGAATCATTTCCAACAATGATAAAATGTTTCCACATCCTTTTGGCAAAAATTTATTATTTGTCTTTTCAAGGCATTGGTTCTATGCATGAGAAAAAATTTCTTTAAAAATTCAGTTTGCATTTCTTGCCAAGTCCCAATGGATCTTGGTCTTAAGGAATTCAACCATGTCTTAGCCTTGTCTTTTAATGAAAATGGAAACAATTTCAATCTTTTGACCTCTTCAGTGCATGTTCTATCCATAAATGTGGAACACACTTATTCAAACTCTTTAATATGCAAGTAGGGATTTTCAGATTCCATATCATGAAAGTGTGGTAACAATGGAATCATCCTGGGTTTGAAATTAAAAGCATCTGCATTAAGAGGTAAAATGATGCAAGAAGGGGTGCTAGTCCGACAGGCTGAAGATACTCTCTAAGTGTCCTGTTTTGATTTACCATTTCCCTATTATGATGTTCATTTTCAGCCATGATACTATTAGTGTCAGATGAAGATTCAAGAGAAGGTGATGTAGAGTTAAAAGATGTCAATAATTCTGTCCTAAATAGTCGAGATGTATGGTCTCTAGTCCAACCAATCATACAAACAAGAGCAGAAAATCAAAGACAATGAAAAATAAACAGAGAAAAGAGAAAAAGATTAGATGTCACCTAGGCTGTGAAGAGATTCAAAACTCCATAAATGTCCTCTCAGCAGTAGAGGAATGCTCTGATAAGCACCAATTGTCCTCGGCACAACGGTGCCAAAAACTTGACTTGGTCTCGAATGTGCTTCTAAGTGTAGAAGTGTCAAGTTGTATCAAGGATAAGTTTAGGATCGTATTCCATAGGGACAAAGGGTTATCAAAGCATTTGTGAAATTTTTGTTATAAAAAAAATTGTATCAACTATGAGAGATGAAGATAAGAAGAAGGTGAAATGCAATGTGAAAAATATTGAAAGTGAGTTAAGAAAAACAGTATGAATTCAAATTCTGCAAAAATTTAGTCAAAACTGGAATTAAAGTCCCTAATAAAAAAAGACAAATTAACAAACACTTAGGTTGGGTATGAGACTCTCATTGTTTCAGTTCCTAGATGATTTTCTCGATTAACAATTCAAT
Source organism: Carya cathayensis (assembly GCA_011037825.1). Classification (NCBI taxonomy): domain Eukaryota; kingdom Viridiplantae; phylum Streptophyta; class Magnoliopsida; order Fagales; family Juglandaceae; genus Carya; species Carya cathayensis. The sequence continues at coordinate 1,647,275 of QGSO01000139.1, read as the reverse complement.
CAATGAATTGATAACGGAAGATAAAAAGTTATGCTCAAGTTTTGCAATATTTTCCTAAGGAATTATCTACTTTACTAGCTAAACACACATTAACAATCAACTGAGAGAAGCCTTGATAATTTTCAAGCTTTTATTGTGCCTTACGTCAACAATAAATCAAGAACACGAGCTGCAATCTATTTTCAATTCAAATCTGACTAGTAACATAGTGAAATAAACATTTATCAACAAAATATTGCATTAAGATAGAACCCGAAACAAATTGAATCTCATTCCATAACCCAAGCTTCAAAAATGATCTACACATGATATTTCTAGCAACAAAAATTAATCTAAGTAAAGCCATAGCAAAATCTGAGAGCAAAAAAAAACTCAAAATAAAAATGAGCCGAGAGCCAAAAATTAACGAAGAAGAATGCCGCGGCCAAGAACTAAAGCTAAAACTGAAATAAAAGTCTAATGGAATAAAAAGAAAATGAAAACGATAATGCTCTACGTAACAACCAAAAAAATAAAACCCAGTAGCAAGAAAAACAAATTGCCTCCAATGAAGAAGATGCCCAACTTACTGAAATGAAAACTAAAATAAAACCCAACAAAAAGAAAATGAAATTGAATGGTCTGAATGTTCTCACCCAGGAAAAATAAACTGCAACTCCAAGAAGTGTCTAAGCAAATAAAATGAAAGGAAAAAAAGTGACTAACCAAAAAAAAAAAAAACAAATAAAACCAGAAAAATAAAAACAAACCACTGAATGAAAAGTTCTAAAAACCCACTGAGAACTCATAGAAAACTCCGCCTGAAACGAAAAACTCGAAAAGAAAAAAAAACACTAAAACTACGTGAGAGAGAGAGAGAGAGAGAGCTCCACCGTCCAAATGAAAACTGAAAGAAAAAAAGAACAAAAATGGCGAGTGCCTCCCAGTACACGAACATGAAATAAAACAACCGAATGAAACAAATCTAAAAACAACTAATAACTAAGAAAAAAACTGGGAAATGAAATGAAATTAAAATGAAACCAAGTCGCCAAATCCCTCAGGTCTGGAAAGTGAAAAACGTAAAACTAAAAACTAGAAAATAAAATCTCAAATGAGATAGAGAGAGTTCCGTCTACCTAAATGAAAAACTAAGGAAAAAAATAAAGATACCGTCTGAACGAAACTAAGAGAAAAAAAAAAAACTAAAAACTGAGAGAGAGAGCTTATGTGCCCCCACTTTCTAAACCCAGTAAAACAAAAACTAAGTAGAACCTTGTGTGATCTGCCTTTTTCACCCTACCCACATGTTCTGTAGCAGCACCTTGCGTGCTCTATCTTTTCTTTTCTTTTTTGTCTTTTCCCTTCCAGGAGATAGCACGTTCTGCCTCTCCCTTTCACCAAAGCACTCCAGTCTCCAAGCATAGCCCCACATAGTTTGTTGAGGCTTTCCAAGAATGCCCTTTCTTTAATAAGCGATTGCATTGCTCTTCTATTATTTTCATAAATACCCTGCAGCACATTAAAAGTGTATTTCTGTCAAAGGCAAATATAGAACTTTATGTCTAAAATATTGGCATTAATTAATTTGACATCCAGTACTAGAATTTGATACATAATTAAGTGCTCAATTCTCATTTGATAAAATAAATCACTCATTTAAGCAACTTAATTATGCAATTCTAACACTTTATCAGATTTCATGTGTGCATAAAGAGAATAGTGCAAACCATACAGATTAGGCTAGAGGTTATGCCCATACATATGGAGTTCCTCTAACTTTAAAACCCTAGAGGGAGGGGGTTTTTCAACTGATGTTAGAGCCCATGCTTTAAAATATTGTGTAGTCTTTTCAAAACAAGAGGAAGATTTTTTAAGGTAAAAAACTTTTGAAAATAGAAATGAAAACCAAATCCAAGGCGTGAGGACTGCATAGAAGCAAGGGAAGAGATGCCCTCCTAAGGACAAAAGGTGGGAGAATAAGAGACAACTGGGCAGATAGCGTGCGACCAAGCTAAGAGTAAGGCGATCAGCACATTGTAGAAAGCCTGGCTAACATAGTGTATCAGTGGGTGATAAAGGACTTTACCTTGTGCCAAGTGGGCAAACATTGTGCCAATCATATGAGGGCAAGAAAGAGGAGCTGACGAGGTTGGTAGTTGTAAAAAAAATGACTCTTAGTACAAGGGCGGGCAACGGTGGAGGACAAGACTGTATGGATGTGTGAGTGCTCCAAAATAAGGTGCTCAGAGGATTGTAGGTGTCATACACAGAGTCCCATACTCTGTAAAAGATATCACATCTGGAGTGAGCCCGTGGAAAAAAGATTATGTACCTGCATTATTTTTCTTGTCTCTGGAATCTTCAAGAGAGCAAGTGGCTTTAGAGCATGCGACAGAAGTAACGACATTGACGCTATTGTAATCATCGTAGTATTGTTAGGTAGGTTAGATCCTTTGAACATACTAGAAATACAGGGTAAATGTTTGTGAGTATGTTGTAAGTTCAGGGTTCTGCATATCCTAAAACTCACCCCTTTCTTACATGAAAGTATATATTCTTCATTATGCTTATTGGCTATCTTTATGCTGTAAATTTGAGAAGATGAGTTTGGATGTTGTGATTTAATGATGACGTAAATTCCTTGTGTTGAGTCTTTCTATGTGTAAATAATCAAGGATGGGTTGAGGAGTCCCTGTGCTATTACGGCACGTAGCAACGAGTTTCATACACATAAAGTGATTCCTAATGATGATCGAGGTGGAACGTCTTCATATTGACCCCACTTGATAATACGATTAGTGAGAGTCCTCGGGTTGATCATGCATGGTGTCTTTGTGTGTGTGTGTTGATTGAGTTGAGTGATTCCGCAAGTTAGGTGATTTGGATTTGGTGAATTAGCTTGCAACTTGGCAGGTTAGAGTGATTCCCTGCATTGAATAGTGGAGTGATCCCTTGTTTGTATTTATATAATGAGATATTGTGAATTTCATGTGGTTTGATTAGAGGGTGATTCCCCGCCTTGATAATGACTATGCATATTTGAGATCTTTTTAGGGGGTGATTCATTGCCATGCTTTTATTCTTGTGATTTATTCTAAGGGTGACTCCTCACCATGATTATGAATACATGTGTTTCAACCTGGAGAGTAATTCATCGCCATGCACATGTTTACAAATTTATTTACACGAAGTAGTGCATGCATATTCCTTTCCATTATGTTTCATTAATAGTACTATCATGGGTTTTAACCTATTGGAAATTCTTAGAAGTCTCATCATGGTGGTTCCACCTACAGTTTCGATTACCAAAGCCATATATGTTGATGCAGTTTAGCCTAGGTAGAGTTTCTCGAAGAAGGAGGACTTGCCCCTCCCGAGATGTAGACACAGAGGCCTGTCTTTGATTGTTAGATATTTGTTATGTTAAGAAAAAATTCTATAGACATAAAAGGATCCTATGAAAGGTATCCAACAAGATGACGTGGCATTTTGCCACATTAGTTTAAGTTAAGGAATTTTTTTTCCAAATTTTCCCTCACCCCCTTCTTTCCCCCACCCCACATCCCTCCACTTCCCCTCCCTTTCTCACACCCCCTATACCCAAGCCCCTTAGACTCCTCATCGGTTAGCCAATGTCGTCGCTACTTCCTATTGACACCGATGTCGTCGCACCGCTAGGTATCTCTCTCTCTCTCTCTCTCCCCACATCTATTACAGAATTGCTACTACTTCTCGTTGCTGTTGTTTTGGAAAATATCAAATAATCAGCACATTTTGAGTTGATTACAATTTGGTTTCTTAGATTTCATTAACTCGGGCAAGTAGAGCTTTTGTTATGTTGCTTTTATGTGATTTAGTCCTTTTAAATATAGAATTACTTGTTTCCAACTTTTTGCCTTTTTGTTCATATGAAGTTGTAGTTCCTCATAGATTTATGGCTATTTGTACATGATAGTTCTAAAGGCATAAAAAATATAAACATGAAGGAAAGAAGTTCCAAGATATCATTGGCAGTGCTTATTAAGTTGCTCTTGAAGTATTAAAACGCAAGTCCGGACCTGAATTGGATGTTTGTATTGGTGCGATTACCTAAATTTTGTTGTGTGGAAAGGCACCCCTTTTGGGATAAGACACAAGATGGTATATTTAAGGAGGTTAAGTACAATATTCATTTGAACTATTATTTTTCTTTTCTTGTTTTACCAGGGTGACAAGTCATTATATATTGGCTAATGTGATATTCCCAAAGCTTGTTATGCTTTAACCTACCTTCAGCAATCCAGCATACATTCATAACTTCACTAGCCACTGGCTTGTTTATACATTTCCTTTTTAACTATAATGACATTTTGCTGATGCAAATTGATAGAAACAATTCTTTTGCATTAATAAGTGCTTTAAACTCTTGTGGTATGTGTAAACCTCATACTCTTCCCCATATAGATAGTGTTGCCATATTTTCAAGCCAAACACCACTGCAGCTAATCCCATGTCATGGATGGGGTAACTCTTTTCATGATCCTTCAATTGTCTAGATGCATAGGCTACCACCTTGCCTTCTTGCATTAGAACAACCCCTAAGCCATACTTTGGCTCAAGTAAAGCTAAGGGACCGTAGTTAGCCATCTCTTCAATTCTTCAAAGCTCCATTCACTCTGGTCGGTCTAGACAAAACCTAATGTTCTTCCTCATCAACGCTTTGAGAGGACTTAATACTTTAGAAAAATCCTTCCACAAAGCTACGATAATATCAACTAACCCCAATAAACACCTAATTTCCTGTACCAAGGTGGGTTGTTTACAATCCATCATTGCTTCCATCTTGTTTGGGTCAACCATGATTCCCTTCCCTTAGACCACATGGCCTAGAAATTTTATTTCTTCTACCAAAATTCACACTTGTTGAGTTTGGCATATGGCTAGTGGTTCTGGAGAGTCCTTCACACCGTCCTCAAGTGATCTCCATGTTCCTTAACATTTTGAGAGTTGTTGCCCAGATGACTAACACAAGAGGGGGGTGAATTGGGTTGTATTTAAAAAAAAATAACAATTATAAATCAAATATACAATATAAAATATAAACAAAATATGAAACAGCAATAAATATAAAGAGTAAGGGTAAGAGAGAAGCAAACTCAGTATGTTAACGAGGTTCGGCCCCACTGCCTACGTCCTCGCCTCAAGCTACCCCTTGAGGATCCCCGAATTCACTATTCAATCTCCTTCAGGTGGAGATAGAAACCTATTACACCTTTGAACAACACCGCTACAAAGGATCCGTGTAGAACACCCTCTACACTTGCAATCACCTTACACGTGGTGATTCAACGATTCCCTGTGTAGAACACTTTCTACACGCACAAGGGTTGTACACACCCTTTTACTGATACAAGAATTGATAGTGGGTAGGATATCAGAAAACACTCCTCAATGAGTGAAATAAGAACAATACAAGCACAAACTATATCTCTCAAAATGAACAAGGGTTAAGGCTCAATGCTTAGAGAAGAGAGAATGAAAGCTTTGAATGAGAGTTGTATGCTCTTGGTGTTGTGAATGTGAAGCTCTCAAATGATCTATTTATAGGCATATGAGACTTCATATTCAAATTTAAAAAGATTCACATGTCAAAAACATCATCATTCATTTTTCAAAAATTTCAAACCTAATCTTTTTACTTTTTGCATATGACAAAAGGAGCACACTTTGCTTTTCAAAAATTTCAAACCTAATTTTTTACTTTTTGCATATGACAAAAGGAGCACACTTTACTTTTCAAAATATTCAAACAAAGGCATCTTCCTTTTGCATAAGTCAAGAAAAGCATCAATCACTTTTGAAAATATTCAAATAAAACATGCACATGTAAAAGATGATAATCAATCATCTTTAATATTTTCAAAGTTCAAACCTTTAATCATGGCATGTACATGTGAAAGATGACAATCAATTATCTTTCAAAATTTTCAAATTTAATTTTCAAAAAATTCATGCACATGTGGAAAATGTATTTTAATGCTTTATGATAAAATATTAATTTTTGAGCCTTAATCCTAATTTCGAATTTTAAGAGATTTACAACATTTCTCTATGACTTTAATGTGAACTTGTTTCATTCTTACTCATGCTTGGTTCATTGATGTGCTTGACTCCATTGTGTAGACAAATTGAGCTTGAGACTCCTTCATTCTTTGAATTCATTTGTTATCATCAAAATCCATGTGTAAATATATAATTACACAAAACTTGAAACCTTAGGTTCAACAAGAGTACACTAAGATATCATCTATAAACACCACCACAAATAAATCTATGAATGGTTAGAATACCCTATTCATGAGATCCATAAAAGTTTTTAGGGTGTTCAACTAAAACTTCTCTAGTTTAATTTGGACATTCCACACTATGATTCTAAAAACACTGGTCTAGGTGCTATATCGAGGCTACTATTCACTCAGGAAAAGAAATTAACTTTGCACTATAAAAATACTAAATAACAATACTAACCTCAAAGTGGAAATCATTTATAAAAAATCGACTCTAAAATGTCTCGAAATAATCAAAACGCGTTATTTCAAAAATTAAAAATTGTTCTATTGCCCTATAAAATCCTAAATATCTCTAAGTTTGTTGGCGTAGACCGTTTCTCAGTCTAACAATTGTAGGTATCTCAAATAAATAAAATTGCATTTATAGCACCATAGTGAGTGTTAACACTGACCATGCTGGCATACTAGCACCATATTCCTTTTCCTATCCCTCTTCACGTATGACAAGTGTCAAAATTTGGTGCCCCTTTTCCATGATTGGTGTGCTAGGGTTTTTAGGTTACCAAAACCCAAATTCTCCCACCCCTTCTTCCCAAAATCTTGTCTAGATTCAATTGACCTTGAATGTGTGACAAGTGGCCTAAAGGTTTGGTGTGTGGGTTTGTGTTCTCTTGTTCTACTAGGATTTAAGGGTTTTGCCCAATGGGCTTGCCAAATTCCTAAGGCCTTGCTTGGCCTATCTTATGGGCTTAGAGCCTAATGCATTAGAACTAAATAGGGTTCAAGGTTTCTAAGTAGTCTACACCTCTTGCATGGCCCAAAAATTAAACATAAACTGGCGACAAAAAATAGGCGGGGATTTGGCTGAGTCCGGGGTTGTCACAACCTTGAAATGAAAACAACTCCAATATGCGAGACACTAAATAATTGACCTTCAGTATTGTTCCTCTTACTACTACTGTGTATTCTATATCTACACATGTATAAACAGTAATACTCCTAATGAGAAAGGTTACTCTTACCTCCTGGATAACTATTTGGCTTGCAAACAGAATTCTCCTGCGATGTCACAGTCACTAAAAACAGTGTCGCGCTTAAATTAAACAACATACAAGCTATAAACCTTGAAAGCTTGACATTACCCCATAAAACAATAATGCAATAATTTCATAAATTGCAATCCAATCAATCTTTAGTTAAGCTTAACAATACATAGGTCTTAGAAAAAATACCAAAATTGATGCCAACTCCTTCTGTTATTGGGGTGTCAGCATCTATCTTTCAAGGAGTGACTGCATACACTCAAACTAGTCCTGGAGGTTATGACTTTGGTTTGGAATCTCTACTGGGAAGAATCCCATTTCTCCGAGCTCTTTTGGGATAGTGCTTGATCAGATGGTCAGGTTTGTACTTTCCTTCACTATTTTTACCACACGTCTCACATATTGGGTATGTGGTTGACATTGAGCTCCCTGTCTCGATGCCCTTTCTCTTATCTGGTCCGGTAAACATCTTCTTCCTTTCCGGACTTTCTTCAATAGCATACAGTGTTTTTAGAATCATAGTGTGGAATGTCCAAATTAAACTAGAGAAGTTTTAGTTGAACACCCTAAAAACTTTTATGGATCTCATGAATAGGGTATTCTAACCATTCATAGATTTATTTGTGGTGGTGTTTATAGATGATATCTTAGTGTACTCTTGTTGAACCTAAGGTTTCAAGTTTTGTGTAATTATATATTTACATATGGATTTTGATGATAACAAATGAATTCAAAGAATGAAGGAGTCTTAAGCTCAAGTTGTCCACACAATGGAGTCAAGCACATCAAGGAACCAAGCATGAGCAAGAAGGGAACATGTTCACATTAAAGTCATAGAGTAATGTTGTAAATCTCTTCAAAATTCGAAATTAGGATTAAGGCTCAAAATTAATATTTTATCATAAAGCATTAAAATACATTTTCCACATGTGCATGAATATTTTTGAAAATTAAATTTGAATATTTTGAAAGATAATTGATTGTCATCTTTCACATGTGCATGCCATGATTAAAGGTTTGAACTTTGAAAATATTAAAGATGATTGATTGTCATCTTTCACATGTGCATGTTTTATTTGAATAATTTCAAAAGTGATTGATGCTTTTCTTGACTTATGCAAAAGGAAGATGTCTTTGTTTGAAAAATTTGAAAAGTAAAGTGTGCTCCTTTTGTCATATGCAAAAAGTAAAAGATTAGGTTTGAAATTTTTGAAAAGCAAAGTGTGCTCCTTTTGTCATATGCAAAAAGTAAAAGATTAGGTTTGATTTTTTTGAAAAGCAAAGTGTGCTCCTTTTGTCATATGCAAAAAGTAAAAAGATTAGGTTTGAATTTTTGAAAAGTGAATGATGATGTCTTTGACATGTGAATCTTTTTAAATTTGAATATGAAGTCTCATATGCCTATAAATAGATCATTTGAGAGCTTCACATTCACAACACCAAGAGCATACAACTCTCATTCAAAGCTTTCATTCTCTCTTCTCTAAGCATTGAGCCTTAACCCTTGTTCATTTTGAGAGATATAGTTTGTGCTTGTATTGTTCTTATTTCACTCATTGAGGAGTGTTTTCTGATATCCTACCCACTATCAATTCTTGTATCAGTAAAAGGGTGTGTACAACCCTTGTGCGTGTAGAAAGTGTTCTACACAGGGAATCGTTGAATCACCACGTGTAAGGTGATTGCAAGTGTAGAGGGTGTTCTACACGGATCCTTTGTAGCGGTGTTGTTCAAAGGTGTAATAGGTTTCTATCTCCACCTGAAGGAGATTGAATAGTGAATTCGGGGATCCTCAAGGGGTAGCTTGAGGCGAGGACGTAGGCAGTGGGGCCGAACCTCGTTAACATACTGAGTTTGCTTCTCTCTTACCCTTACTCTTTATATTTATTGCTGTTTCATATTTTGTTTATATTTTATATTGTATATTTGATTTATAATTGTTATTTTTTTTAAATACAACTCAATTCACCCCCCCTCTTGTGTTAGTCATCTGGGCAACAATTGGTATCAGAGCTAAAGCTCTATTATAAGATTAACTATCTTTTGAGTTAAGATCTTATGGCTAACATTGCAGCTTCATTTGGTGAAGGTCAATCTAGCAGTCGGCCTCCACTCTTTTGTGGAGACAATTACTCATTCTGGAAAGTTAGAATGAGAATATTCCTTCAGGCTCAAGGTCGAGAAATCTGGAAATGCATTGTAAATGGACCTTATATTCCAACAAAAGTGGTTGATGGAGTAAAGGTCAAAAAGGAAGAAGAAGAGTTTAATCGTGAAGACGATAGACTTTATACTTTGAATTTAACTGCTATGAATTTATTATATAATGCTCTCAATGGTAATGAGTTTAATAGAGTAATGACTTGTGCTACGGCAAAAGAAATTTGGGATAACTTGGAAGTTACTTATGAAGGAACTTCTCAAGTTAAGGAATCAAAAATTTATATTCTTACTCATGAATATGAAATGTTTAAGATGAATGATGATGAATCTATTTCTAGCATGCACACTCGTTTTACTAACATCATAAACAGCTTGACAGCTCTTGGCAAAGTTTATTCCAAAGTGGAAATGGTAAGAAAAATTCTCAACTCTCTACCAAAACGTTGGGAATCAAAAGTGACAGCGATTCTTGAAGCTAGAGACCTCAAGAAGCTCGAAGTGAATGAACTCATCGGGTCACTTATCACCCATGAGTACACATTGAAAAGAGGAGAAGAAGAAGGAAAGCCAAAGAAGAGCTTGGCACTTAAAGCTGTTCCTCATGAAAGTGAAAGTGATGAAGATGAGGAAAATGACGATAAAGATGAAGAAGTTGCGATGATAACAAGAAGAATTCAGAGATTCTTAAAGAAAAATAAAACTCCTCCGAGGAAATCATTCAAAAAGTTTTCCAAGAAAGATTCAGGTAAAAATGATACTTTAATTTGTTATAAATGCAATAAGCCTGGTCATATCAAGCCAGATTGTCCCCTGCTAAAGAAAGATCGAAACAAAGGCAAGAAAGCAATGAAAGCTACATGGGATGATGATTCAAGTAGCTCAGATAGTGAAGCAAGCAATGAAGAATCAGCAAATCTCTGTCTTATGGCTAAAGATGATATTGAGGTAACAAATTTTGATAATATTGAAAATCCTTCATATGAAGAATTGCAAAATGTTTTAGAAGAGGTATATGAAGAATTTGAAAAATTGGGTATCAAATATACTGCTTTGAAAAAGAAAAATTCTTCTTTAACAAACGAAATTGATATTTTAAGAAAAGAAAATATTGTTTTGAAAGACGAAAATCTTGAGTTGAAGAAAAAGAAAACTGATTTAGAAAATATTGTTGAAAACTTTACGAATGGAAAAAGAAATTTTGAAAAACTTCTTGGTAGTCAAAGATGTGTTTTTGACAAGGCAGGCTTGGGATATATGCCAAAACAAAAGTTCAAACCTTATAAAAACTTCTTTGATAATCCTTCTACATCAAAGTCTAATATTCAAAATTCTTTTCATAATAAGTTTGTCAAAAAAGGATACTATTATAATCATTCAAGATTTTCATATATGTCACATGCTATTTGTAATTTTTGTAATAGAAATGGTCATAATTATCATACTTGTCCTATTAGAAGAAAACATACAATGACTATTAGGGCCATATGGGTACCTAAAAATCTTGTTTCTTCTAATACTAATAAATAAAGGACCCAAAGAACTTGGGTACCAAGAAAAATCATTTTAATTGTTTTTATAGGTATGCATGAAGTCCTCTACAAGCAAAAACAAATGGTTTTTAGATAGTGGATGTTCAAGACACATGACGGGAGACAAGACTAAGTTCTTTGATCTTAGATCTAAAGAAGAAGGACACGTGACATTTGGAGACAACTCGAAAGGGAAGATCGTGGGAATAGGTAAAATTGGTAATAAATCTTCTCTCATAATTGAAGATGTTCTACTTGTTGAAGGTCTAAAACATAATCTTTTGAGTATAAGTCAATTATGTGATAAAGGATTTACAGTTACTTTCAAAATGGATAAGTGCATTATTTTGAATGATCATGATTATAACATTTGTTTTACTGCCTTTAGAAGTAATAATGTTTATACAATCGATTTTGAAGAAATTACCTCACAAGATGCTATTTGTTTTTCAGTACAAAATGAAACTAATTGGTTATGGCATAGAAGACTAGGTCATGCCAACATGGAACTTATTTCCAAACTTTCAAAAAATGATCTTGTGAGAGGTTTACCAAAGGCAAATTTTCTTAAAGACAAAATTTGTGATGCATGCCAATTTGGTAAACAAACAAAAACTTCTTTTAAAACCAAGAAATATATTTCCACTACTAGACCACTGCAACTGATACACATGGATCTTTTTGGACCAAATAGAGTTGCAAGTCTAGGAGGAAAATATTATGCTTTTGTTATTGTTGATGATTTCTCTAGATATACTTGGGTCATCTTTCTTGCTCATAAAGATGAGGCACATAATGCTTTTACCAAGTTATGCAAGAGAATTCAAAATGAAAAGGGCTATACTATTTCAAGTATCCGAAGTGATAGGGGAAAAGAGTTTGTTAATAAAAATATTGAAACATTTTGTGATGAAAATGGTTTTGTGCATAATTTTTCTGCTCCTCGAACTCCTCAACAAAATGGGGTAGTAGAGAGGAAAAATAGATCTCTTCAAGAGATGGCAAGAACAATGCTTAATGAGAACAACTTGCCTAGTTATTTTTGGGCCGAAGCGGTAAGTACTGCATGTTATGTTATAAATAGAGTTATGTTAAGGTCTAAATTAGATAAAACCCCCTATGAGCTTTGGAATGAGAAAAAGCCCAACATTGGTTACTTTCATGTATTTGGATGCAAATGTTTTATTTTGAATGACAGGGATAATTTAGGCAAATTTGATGCAAAATCGGATGAAGGTATTTTTCTCGGGTATTCTACAAATAGTAAAGCTTATAGAGTATTCAATAAAAAGACTTTAACTGTACAAGAATCTATGCATGTAGTATTTGATGAATCTAATTCTCTACTCTCCAAGAAATCCATTGATGAAGAAACAGGAGGTATAAATAATACAGAAAGTCTCAATCTCAACAAAGAGAACACAATAGAGGAAGTCCAACATGGAGACATCAGGAAAGATCATCAAAATTTAATACGAGATGCAACCAAACAGTGGAAATTTGTGAAAGATCATCCAGTGGAACAAATTCTGGGAGAACCTTCACAAGGTGTAAGCACTCGATCATCTCTTAGAAATATTTGCAATCATACTGCTTTTTTATCTCAGATTGAACCTAAAAATATTGATGAAGCACTTCTTGATGAATCTTGGATTCTAGCTATGCAAGAAGAGCTTAATCAATTTGAAAGAAATGATGTTTGGACACTTGTTCCTAAACCCAAAAATCATACTATTATTGGAACAAAATGGGTTTTTAGAAACAAGAAAGATGAGTCCGGAGTCATTACTAGAAATAAGGCTCGACTTGTAGCCCAAGGTTACAATCAAGAAGAAGGAATTGATTATGATGAGACATATGCACCAGTCGCAAGATTAGAAGCTATTCGAATGCTACTTGCATATGCTTGTTATAAAGATTTCAAACTTTTTCAAATGGATGTTAAAAGTGCTTTCTTAAATGGTTTTATAAATGAAGAGGTATATGTTGAGCAACCTCCAGGTTTTGAAAATCATATTTCTCCAAATCATGTTTTCAAACTCACAAAAGCACTATATGGACTCAAACAAGCTCCTAGAGCGTGGTACGAGAGACTCAGTGGTTTCTTGATTAAAAAAGGTTTCTCAAGAGGAAAAATCGACACAACTCTTTTCATTAAATACGAAAATGATGATATTCTTTTGGTTCAGATTTATGTTGATGATATAATATTCGGTGCTACTAATGAAAATATGTGTCAAGTTTTTGCTAAGACTATGCAGGATGAATTTGAAATGAGCATGATGGGAGAACTTACATTCTTTCTCGGATTGCAAATTAAGCAAGTAAAAAGTGGGACATTCATCAATCAATCAAAATATATTAAGGAATTGCTGAAGAAGTTTGGGATGGAAGGTGCTAAGGAAACTGGAACACCAATGAGCCCATCTACTAAACTTGATAAAGATGAATCCGGTAAGACAGTTGACTCGAAAGTATATCGAGGTATGATTGGTAGCTTATTATATTTGACAGCCAGTAGACCAGATATTATGTTCAGTGTGTGTTTATGTGCACGTTTTCAATCATCTCCAAAAGAATCTCATTTAATTGCAGTTAAGCGCATTCTTAGATATCTTAGTGGTACAATTAACCTAGGGTTATGGTACCCTAAACACACATCTTTCGATCTAATCAGCTACACAGATGCAGATTATGCTGGTTGTAAAATAGATCGAAAAAGCACTAGTGGAGCATGTCACTTCTTAGGTCATGCATTAGTTTCCTGGTTTAGTAAAAAACAAAATTCTGTTGCACTATCTACTGCTGAGGCAGAATATGTTGCTGCGGGTAGTTGTTGTGCTCAAGTTCTTTACATGAAGCAACAACTTGAAGATTTTAAACTCATGTATAATCACATTCCAATCAAATGTGATAATACAAGTGCTATAAATCTTTCAAAAAACCCAATACAACATTCTAGAACTAAGCATATTGAAATAAGATATCATTTTCTTCGAGATCATGTGCAGAAAGGCGATATAGTACTAGAGTTCACAAACACACACGATCAGTTAGCAGATATATTCACAAAACCTTTACCAGAAGATAGATTATCTATGATTAGAAGAGAAATAGGTATGATGCATATTATGAATATCTCTTAAAAGACAGATCAAAGTTCATAAAAATAGATAGATTTTTCTTAAATACTTTTACATAAACTTGAGGTTCTTAGCCTCATGTTTGAGACGCTCATTCTCTTCATACAATATCATGTCATCCCTATTCATGGGAACTGGCAAGCGGAATGAAGAATCCAATAGAGATTTCAACTTTTTATTCTTCTGCCGAAGGATTCCTTCCCTTGTGTGAGACTCTTGAACAATTCGTTGAAGTACAACAATTTGTTCCTTAAGCTTTTCAACCTCATGGTTTTTTGCTTGAACCCGCTGGGAAAAAGCAACAATAGAGGATGAGTAGCGAGTCCCGAGACTCACCAAGTCGTAGATAGCATCGGAGTCTGACTTATTTGCCATACTATTATTTTCTTGCTGCAACATAGCACCAATGGCAGCTGCAGAAAGGACAGGAGGTTGAGATGTAGAAGAATGAGCCATTGAGAAAGGAATTGAAAACTTAAAGCGAGAATGTTGAAGGAATGCAGATGAGTTATAGAGATAAGAAGAAAACTTGATGCGGATTGGATGAACTTTAAGACTGTTTTTATAGAGATAGTATAAAGAACAAGACGAGCTATCATCCAAGTCAAAGAGCAATGTGTTTTTTCCCGATCAGTGAAAAAGACATTTTTTTTAGAAACTCGGAGCCTTCAATCTCGTTTGTCAACAACATCAGGCGATTTGTTTCTATCTTCAACCGCACTAAATTCATAGAGTTAGGCCTCGAGGCTTTGCAGGACTTGTCGGGTCACGGACGGCTCTCTTTTTCAACTATCTACAGTGTTTTTTAACGCACCGTTTTCTTCAGTCTATTTACTTGCTGTCGATCCTTTTTAATGATGCCAAAAGGGGGAGAAGTTTTAGACTAGAACATTAATATTGTTTAAATTGTTAAACTTGTTATATATGCTTGGAATTATATTTATTTTTTTTTTTTTGAAAAACTAACGCACATTCTCAGGGGGAGCTTAAGTATTAATACAGGCTTCAGGTTCTATCAAGTATTTGTCATCATCAAAAAGGGGGAGATTGTTAAACCTAAGGTTTCAAGTTTTGTGTAATTATATATTTACACATGGATTTTGATGATAACAAATGAATTCATAGAATAAAGGAGTCTCAAGCTCAAGTTATCTACACAATGGAGTCAAGCACATCAAGAAACCAAGCATGAGCAAGAAGGGAGCAAGTTCACATTAAAGTCATAGAATAATGTTGTAAATCTCTTTAAAATTCGAAATTAGGATTAAGGCTCAAAATTAATATTTTATCATAAAGCATTAAAATACATTTTCCACATGTGCATGAATATTTTTGAAAATTAAATTTGAATATTTTGAAAGATAATTGATTGTCATCTTTCACATGTGCATGCCATGATTAAAGGTTTGAACTTTGAAAATATTAAAGATGATTGATTGTCATCTTTCACATGTGCATGTTGGGAAAACCTTCCCAACTCCATAAATTTAGCAGTATACTACTCTACCGTTATGCTGCCCTAGACCAATTTATCAAAATCCTTTGACTTATGTTGCCTTATGATGGTGGGAAAGTCTCGTTCGTAAAACTTTTTGAATCTTTCGCACAAGATCATTTCCATGGATCCCAACTCCATGGGAAGAAGTTGCCTCTTGCCATTCCACCATATTAGCACCTCTCCTTGGAGTAAGTAGCTTGTGTATAGCATATGTGACGCCCGTAGATTCCGCTTGAGATTGGACGGACATTTGAAGTGTCAGGATATGCAACACAAGGTTACCTGCCCCCATTCATGATATATAAGATGTAATGTTCCTAACATACATATAACATTATGCAATATTCGTAGCAGATAATTTCTTTTTAGCAATACTGTCCACCAAACTATAGTATCCCAAATAGTTAAAGCATAATCCATGCATACTTAACAAAATAAATATCCATGATTATAGTTTGGGTCCCAGAAAACTATAATATCAAAACATGGGAGACCAGACTCTATATTTACATTACCAAAATATACTATTAGCCAGTTTGTCAAGTAACGTGCGTAACTCGACTAACAAGGCCAGAATACTCTCCAAAAACCTAACTATGGAAGCTAGAAGCTCCGTGTAGCGTCTGCGACATCTAGTCAACCTCCTTCAATCCGCCAGTGTCAGCTCCCTGCTCTGAACCTAACACATTGCTAACCATTTAGGGGGAATGGTAGTTGGGACTACTACAGTGAGATTTGATTACAAATCTCAGCAATTTAACAGAAAACTTCTACACAGATTAATGATACATGCATGACAGTAAAAGAATGAATGCATAATCAAAGTTGTAAGTAAACATAGTATAACTTGACATATAGCATGGCATAACTGACATAACTTAAACTAAAATATGAACTGAAGTTGACTTGATATGACATGAATGTGAACTTAAAACATAATATGGACTAGCAACATAGCATGAATGTGAACTTGAAACATAACATGAATGTGAACATAACAAAACATGAACTGAACATAACATGACATGACCGTGAACTTGAAACATAATGTGAATATGAACATAACATACCATGAATGTGAGCTTGAACATAACATAAACAAGAACATAAGATGACATGAATGTGGACTTGAAACATAATGTGAATGTCAACATAACATAACATAACATGAACGTGAACTTGAGCATAACATAAACTTGAGCATAACATGAAATAAATGTGAACTTAAAACATAACGTGAATGTGAACATAACATAACATAACGGCAGATTATACTCATTCCTCGTAGTACTTGGCAATGCATAGTCTTGACTGCAATACCAGGCAGCGCATATCATCCTTTTGTAATACAGCAAATTATACTCATTCACCATAATACTCGGCAGCGCATAGCTTTGACCGCAGCACCAGAAAACGTGTATTATCCATTACCTTAATATAATTTAACTGATTTATCCATCAGTCGTACGGTAGTTTATACTCCTTCACCTTAGTTTTCGGCAATGCATAGCCTTGACTGCATTACTAGGCAATGCCGTTGAAGAGCTCCAATTGGGGGGACCAATGTCTGCTGCTGTCCAACCTCATTCACTGCTTTCCATATCCATAACCATTCATTTGGCTTGCTCTTTTCATTCCTTACTTTTTATTTAACTTCAATTTGAAATTTATGGTGTATTCTTGATAGTTTGACTTAAAAGTTTGGACATTTTATTTTATGTTAGTTATTTTTTTTGTTTCTCTAAGCTTCCATTAAATATACATTACAATTGCATTTTAGATTGATTAAGGGTTAATTAGAACTTAAATAAATTCAGTTTTATTATTTAATTTTCAGATTAATTAAAATTGTTTAGCGTAGTTGAATCCTTAATTATTAATTTCAATTCGTTAGTCTTTTACGTTCCATTTTGACACTAAAAAAAAATCCAAAAGTATGAATCTAGTGACTAGTGTCTTTTTATTTCCGTTGCACTTTTCCATTTATTGTACATACCACTACTTTTGTTTGTGAAACTTTTCACCATTTTATATGAGCTTGGATTTAAACAACTTTTCCCAAGGAGATGATCTAGGAATTTTATTTCTAATTATTACACGACATCCTCCTACACATGGGATAGCTTTTGTGCTACTCATTTTTGAGTGAGTTGAATTTTTAGCGTCTTTGCAGGGGATAGTTGTCTAACTTAAATTTAAACTTGTTATTTTTTTAATTTTTAATTTTAATTTTTTCACTATCTTATCTTTGATTACACATTTTACACTCCATCTACTACTCAGTCGCTTGAACCTTATTTATGCTATTTAGACTAATGTTTTATGTCATGGGGGAGAGATAGTTCAAATAGGTTGTTTAGAATTACATCGAGCATCGAGAGTGATATACACAGCTCAGAAATAGATAGCTCTTCTGTCTTTTCTACGAACAAGGATATTGAAATTGAACAAACCATGACTGCACTTGCACCACGCACTCTTAAGGATTACTTGCAACCCACTCGCACCACTACACCTTCATGCATTGTTTTACCCGATGATGCACCTAATTTTTCTATTAAGTATGATATGATGTTAGTGATACCTCATTTCCATGGGATGGATTATGAGAGTCCTTACCAGCACCTGATAGATTTTGAGTTAGCTTGCACTACTTTTATTACTGATGAATTTATTAGACTTCGTTTATTTCCTTTCTCTTCAAAGGAAAAAGTGAAGATTTGGTTTAATTCTTTGAGTTCTAATTCTATCTCTAATTGGTCTGATATGCAGCATGAATTCTTACAAAAAAATTTTCCTTTTCAGAGAACTCAATTTTTGCAAGAGCAAATTAGCCAATTCAATCAGAACCCTGATGAGACTTTTCAGGCCTATTGGAAAAATTTTAAAGATTCAGTAAACATCTGTCCACATCATGGTTTCGAATCTTGGAGGTTGGTGAGCTATTTTTATACTGGTCTCACTCTAGAATGAAAGTAGTTTATTCAAACAATGTGCAATGAGGAATTCTTTAGCAAGGAACCCGATGAAGCACTATCATTTTTTGACTATCTTGCCGAGAGTGCACAACAATGGAACACTCAGACTAATCGAGTGTCGTTTCCAGCACAACCACTAAGGGCCATTTCTAGAGGGGACAGATATGAGCTTAAGGAGGAGACTGATGGCTAAGCCCTGCTAGCTGCATTAACTAGAAGATTGGAAGTCATGGAAATGGGAAAAGTGAAGGCTATGAAAGTAGTAAAGGCATGCTCTATATGCGCTAATTCAAACCATAAGACCCAGGACTGTCCGATTATGCCAGTATTTCAAGAAATGGGTTTGAGCAGATGCAATCAGCTAATTGGGTTAACAAAGCACAGAATCAACTTTTTCCAACACATATAATCCGGGGTGGAGGAATCACCCAAATTTCTCATGGAGAAATGATTAGCCTGGTCGGTCTCCACCATCTTTGCAACAAACATTTCATTAGGGTGGTCCTCAGCACCGGTATCAGCCATATCAGAGTTCTCAGAGCTATCCTTTTGTAGTGCCTCCTGGATTTTAGCCTCATGTAGCTGTACAGAGTTCTCAGCCTCAATCATCTGCAAAGAAGTCTCTAGATGAAAGTATGGCACAGATGGCCAATACACTTTAGTAACTCATGCAGATTCAGGCCACCACAAATAATTAGAACACTCAGGACATAAATGAGTTGCGTGGCAGCATTAATAAGATGAGCATGACCTTGAGCACTCTAGAGAAGGAGAAATTTCCAGCACAGCCTCAGCCTAATCCTTAAGTATACAGGCAATAACAACAAGTGTATAATGTCTTAGGGGACGTTATTGAGACAACGAAGATTGTTCTTACTTTGAGAAGTGGAAAGGAAGTTCCCCAACCTGAGATGACCGTGGATAGACAGGTAGTTGGTTCTAAACCTAAAGATGTAACGGAGACTGATGAAGCTGAGAAAGAACCAAAGGAAGTGAGGCTAGAGTCGAAGAAGCTTGTGAATGGAGAGGCTGAAACTAGTAGGGGGTACCAACCTGTGGTTCCCTATCCTCAGAGATTGGCAACTAGCCAAAAGAACAAATATCACACTGAGATTCAAGAGATTTTCAAGCAAGTAAAGATTAATATTCCACTCTTGGATGCTATACAACAAGTGCCTTCAGATTCAAAATTTTTGGAGGACTTATGCACAGTGAAGAGGAAGCTGAATGTGAAGAAGAAAGCTTTCCTAACAGAGCAAGTTAGTGCACTGATATTGAGCGAGACTCCTCAGAAGTTTGGAGATCCTGGCTCTCCCCACATTTCCATTATGATTAGTGAGTCACGCATTGGGAGAGCTCTACTTAATCTGGGGAGTAGTGTGAACTTACTACCATTCTCAATGTATGAGCAGTTGGGAATAGGTGAGCTGAAAAAGACCTTGATCATGCTACAGTTGGCTGACATATTAGTTAAAGTGCCGAGGGGTATAGTTGAAGATGTGCTGATCCAGGTGGACAAATTTTATTACCCAATGGATTTTGTAGTTCTTGACATGCAGCAGCCAGTCTCCACTATTCACCTTGTGCCTGTCATTCTTGGACGCCCATTCCTTGCTACTTCCAATGCACTTATCAATTGTTGAAGTGGAGTACTAAAGCTCACTTTCGGGACTATGACATTGGAAATGAATGTGTTCAACGCTTGCAAGATGCCTAGTGGATGCAACGATTCAGATGTGCATGTCGTTGATATGGTATATAATTTTGACATTTTGGAGTTGTTATCAGTATTTGATTCCGAGAGTGCATCTGAGGATGGCTTGCCTGAGCAGTCTAAGGTTCTTGTTGAGACAATTCCTACGTCATCAGAGTTGAAAGAATCAGATGGGCAGTTGACAGAGACAACTGGGTCTCTTCAGTTATCAGATGTGAGTTACATGAGTAATTGGCGTAGGCCAGTCTTTGAAGCTCTTGATTTACCAGGAGCCATGAAGTCATCAGAAGAAGAAATCACAATACTAGAGTTGAAGCCACTACCCAAGAATTTGAAGTATATTTTTCTGGGCCCAATTGAGGATATATTTCCAGTGGTCATTTCTTCTCAGCTTACTTCGAAACAAGAAACAGAATTATTAACAGTGCTGAGACATCATCGAGGAGCAATAGGCTGAACTATTGCAGACATCAAAGGTATTGACCCTTCAATTTGTACCCACAACATTTTTCTAGAAGGAGATGCGAAACTAGTTCATGATGCACAGTGGAGGTTGAATCCTACCATGAAGGAGGTGGTGAAGAATGAAGTGCTGAAATTGTTAGTTGTGGGCATCATCTATCCTCTCTCCGATAGCAAGTGGGTAAGTCCGACATAGGTAGTCCAAAAAAAATATCGTTTAACTGTTATTGAAAATGCTAATGGTAAATTGATCCCGATTAGGAAGATAACGGGCTGGAGAATGTGTATTGACTACCAAAAGTTAAATTCGGTCAGTCGAAAAGATCACTTCCCATTACCTTTCCTAGATAGAATTTTAGAAAAAGTAGCTAGTAATGCTTTTTATTATTTTTTGGATGGCTTCTCTAGTTATTATCAAATTTCCATAGCACCAGATGATCAAGAGAATACCACCTTCACTTGCCCCTTTAGTACTTTTGCTTTTAAAAGAATGTCATTTGGTTTATGTAATGAACCTGCTACTTTTCAGCGCTGTATGATGAGCATTTTAATATGCTTGATGACATGTGTGAGGTTTTTATGGATGATTTTTCTATGTTTGGTAAATCTTTTGATTTCTGTTTAAAAAAACTTGTTGTGTTAAAAAGATGTGAGGAGAAGAATTTATTGCTAAATTGGGAGAAATGTCAGTATATGGTTACTAGTGGTTTGGTACTTGGGCATTTAGTTTTTGAACGTAGCATAGAGGTTGACAGGGCCAAGATAGAATTAATATCTCAACTACCTATTCCTAAAACAGTGAAGGGTATTCGTTCTTTTTTTGGTCACGTTGGCTTCTATCGGCGTTTCATTCAAGGCTTTAGTAGTATTGCAAAACTATTGTGTACTTTGTTGCAACATGATACGACTTTTGTTTGGACTGATGAGTGCCAGCATGCTTTCGACCCTGAATGAACACTTAACAGTTGCACCTATTAAGCAAACTCCTTGATGGGACTTGCTATTTGAGATTATGACTGACGCTAGTGATTTTGCTCTTGGTGCCGTTCTTGACCAAAGAGTGGACAATAAGCTTTTGATCATTTATTATGCAAGTCGTACTTTGAATGATGCACAAGAAACTTACACCACCATCGAGAAGGAGTTATTAGCTGTTGTGTTTGCCTTTGATAAATTTCATTCTTACATTATTGGGTCTCATGTTATCATTTTCACTAACTAGTGCCTTTTTATTTCCTTTGAACTCTTCCATTTATTGTATATACCACCACTTTTGTTTGTGAAACTTTTTACCATTTTATACGAGTTTGGATTTAAACAACTATTTTTAAGGAGATGATCTAGGAATTTTATTCCTAATTATTACACAACATTCTCATGCACTTGGGATAGCTTTTGTGCTACTCATTTTTGAGTGAGTCACAAAACATGTAACAGATAATATTTTATAACATGACATAACATGTAACAGTGAATATTATATGACATAACATACATGTAATAGATGGCATACGTAATGTAACATACTTGCAATAGATAGCAATACGTGATAGAATATATTGTGTAATAGATAAGTATTTCACAACAGAATAATTCATGTAATAGATAAACATGTAATGACATGGTATGGCATGTCATATAGGAAAACATATGAACATAAACTATAGTTCCATTACCCATCACACATACACGATAAACTGAAACTAAGTTAAGAGCTAACTTATCTTGATTGTCGCATTCTACGAGAATAAAGCGCGAAACATGAGGAATTGTAAATGGGTATTCTAAAAGTTAAAAATTTAATCACTAACAATTAATAATATGGAAAAATGCTAAATTAGAGTAAAGTTATCATTTTATCCTCTACATGTGAAAAAATGACAATTTTACCCATAACTTAAGGATTTCACATCCTAACTCAAACAATTTTCAAAATTTATATTTCTCAAATAAATATTGTCCTAAACTCAAATATCAACTCAGAAAAATTTAAAATAATTCCCAACTATGCGAAATTCACTATAGCCGAAACATTCATAGGTCATTTCTTTTGATTTTTGTTGCAATTTCTTCCAACTTTAGAACTCATGATTAAAACAAAATTTTTCAACAAAGATCTTCCTATCCTAAGTTTAAAAACATACTTAAAACATCCATTAAGAAAAATCTAATCATCAACACCAAACTTTTTGTAAAAAGACCCAAACTTTTTAACAACAAAGCAAACCCTTGAATCACAAGTTTTGACCTTAATCAAAACGTCTCTAAGAATTCACAAAATCAAATTTTACTTCTAACATATTCATAACATCATTATAAGATCAATCATGCTTTAAATCATCAAACAAAAGTCACCAAAAATCACAAAACAACACTTGGAGTTTTTGGTTGTTTTTGGTTTTACACTTAGTCCAAAAACAGAAAATTCTTTCTCAATTAACTTTGACCAATCTCTTGATCTATGGCTTAAAAAAATGATATCTTCGAACTAAAGTATCACATGGTTTAAAAATGTGTCCTAAAGAAGATACAATCATCAAACTTAAAAATCACATGGCTAAAAATCAATAAAACATTGATCTAACCCAAAAACATCTAATATTAAGCCTAACAAAAATCCTCTTGCATAGAAAAATCAAATATCTAAAACTAATACTAAATATCTTTAAAATAACATCCTAGCATGCATATAAGTGGCTTAGGATCAACACATAAGAATATTAAAGCTTTTGGAGTAAGATTAAACCACGAAATATTCAAATTTTCTCAAAACAAAAACTGTTTTTCTACTTCCAGTTTTCAAGTTTCTAGATCTAAGGAAATATATCATCAAAAGCTTTAGTAATGCAATAAAACCTCAATGAAAATTCCTAAACACATGCTAAAAACACTCCATAAAATTTTTGGACAAAGATACTCTCCAGTTTAACGCCTAGAATGATCTTTCCATGCTTAAAAATACTTTTAACTAAATAAATGACTGTTAAATGAGATAGATAAGATATCCTTGGAAACAAGACTCAAGGATGAATAACTTTCGTGAGGAGGAATTATGAGAAAATACTTACAAAAGTTCAAAAATCTCCACATAAAAAGACCCAGATATCTGCATGAGAGAGCTCTTTTGGGTTTCTCTCTAAGAATGAGGTGAAGAAGTGATAAAATGAAGTGAAGTGTGTATTGCACGAATTTAAACTTCTGAAGGGGGAAGGTACGGGCTTGAATGACCCTTGATTGAAGGTGGCTATGTCACATAAAGTGCAGAATAGTGAGGAGCAAGGACTGTCTGCAGCAACTGTGAGGTATAGAGGGTGATGAGGTGGATTTCTCCTTCATATCAAGGCACTATTGAGTACAGCCAAGGGCAGATGATGGCTGCCAAGTGGGTTAGGAAACGTTTCTAGAAGCTTTGAAAAGGTGGCCAAATTTGTGGGCCTTGGTGGGGTTCAACCAAGTGGGTTTCAATTTGGGGTTCAAAGGGGGTTTGGTTAGGGTTTGAGATGCTATCAAGTTCAAATCTAACTTTTTCTTTTCCAATCAAATTTTCAAGGTTTAAAAGGTTGGATAAGGATGTCATAACAAGAATTTGATGAATTAATATCATGTGAAAGTGATTTAATCAAGTAATTAAAAACAATGCTAGAAATCGGATCAAAAAGGGTTTGGAGGCCAACTTTACGGTTTGGGGAAACCGTTTAAGGTTTCGGTTTCAACCAAGCTTTTGGAGTTTCAATTGGATTTCAACCATTTAGGATTTCACTAGGGTTGAAACCATCTTTAGTTTGGCACAATTTGGTTGATCAGATGAAAGAATATGGTTTTGCTTAGGTGGCATGATCTCACACCTTGATTCCTTCACAATCCATCTCATGGTTCCTCTTTGTTTCAAGTGTGAAAAACTATTCACCAAGTGTGGATAAGATCTTTCCAAGTATCCAAATAAAACTTCCCTAATTTAATTTGGACATTCCACACTGTGATTTTAAAAATACTACACTAGGTGTTACTATTGAGGTTACTATTCACTCCAGAAAAGTGAAAAATAAACTTTTTACTGTAAAATCCTAAATATTAATACAAATCTAACTGTGCAATTCGTTTATCAAAATTCAACCCCGAAATGCTTCTAGAAAAGCAAAATATGTTTTCGAACAAGCGTATTGTTCAGAAACTGAAAATGGGATTGGTGTGCCATAAAATCTTAAATAATCAACTGTGTCAATTGATAAAAATCATAACACATTCGAACACTTCTAACTACCTCAAATAAATAAAACCGCACATCTAGCACCATAGTAAGTGATAATACTAAAATCTATGCGATTAGTCGATTAGTAAAAACTTACGGGGTTTTCATGAGGTTTCTAAAGCCTATAGAAATTCCACCATTAGAAATTCCACCATTGAATTTCTAGTGGGCTATTACATAGCACCTTCAGAATTTCAGAGCAACCATACTCCTCGAAAGTCCTCTCAATATTATGATCCACCTCTCTGCCTTCATGGGTCCTACCAAAGAGTCCTGAGTAACAGTAGGCCAAAAGTCATTCATATGTGCATCCTAGCAGCTCATCCATGGGGGAAATTGACTAGCTAAGTTTGCATGTCGTGTGAATAAAGTTCATGTTGTGGGTTTACCTAGAGATGAACATTTATATTAGTGTTGCTCAGATTAGGAATCCAACTTTGCACTTCCATAATTTAAGCCTAAATAAAGCACTAATATTCCACTCCTATATTCTTGTACTAACATACCAAGGATTTACGGGTTTATCCAGAGATGTATTGCTCTGTTACCACCTGTGATGCCCCCAAACTCCACTTGGGATTTGATGGAGCTTGAATTATTGGGACATGAAACACAAAGTCATATACTCCCATTAATGACAGTTAAGAATACAATGCACCTAACATACTTTTAACAATATCCAGTATTCCCAATGGATATATATATTTTTAGCAATACATAATGTACCAGAATTCTAATTCCTAAACATAAACATATTTTCTTAAGTATTCACATAACCAAAAGTCACATCATGGTTCTAACCAATCTATAACAAAACAATCCTAGTACTGGAGTTGTAACTCATTACTTACATATAAACATAAATCTAAACTAAGCGCCAAGCTGCTCACGTAGCTCCGCTATCAATTGCAAAATGATATCCAAAAATCAGAGAATAATCTCTCATCTCACCAAGGCTCATCCACGGTCTATTCGTCATCATCAAGTCGGGGGTTTGCCGGTCTTCTATTTCCTAACACATTGTCTACTATTTCGGGGGGAATGGTAGTTGGGATTATCATAGTAAGATTTATAAAATCTCAACAAGTAAAACTCCTAAGCTACCAATAATATAAATAGGCAAGCATGACAGTAATATAACTTTTATGTGCATGATATAAAATAGAAATAACATGACTCAACAATGAACACAACATTGCTCACCTAAAATAGACTTATGCAATATTATTCATGTTTTTATAGATTTACTATGACACCGTAGAATGCCTACGACCTTTTTGTTTTGTCAGGAATAACTAAACAAAGCAGACTATCTTTGCCCAAAATATTCCATTAGAGATACTCAAACAAAGCTGAATTGCCTACGCCATGATAATTTTATTAGAGGTACTCAAATAAAGCAGAATGCCTTTGCCAAGAGAACCTTATTCAAGTTTTCATTAGAGATACTCTGACAAGCATAATGCTTCCAACACGAGTACCCTCTGCATGTTTTTTACTTGACTCATAGTGACTAAATCTTTGATTTTCATGAAATAAATCTTGAAACAAATACAACCATACACCTAACATTCAAGTTCATACACCTAACATTCAAGTTCTAACTTGATCTAAGCATCAAATCTAGCATGTCATAGCAAATAATCCATCAAAACAAAAATCAAACCTGATAGCCTCTAAATCATGCTTAAATTTATACTCTTGCATCTTTATCAACAATCCAACATTATAAATCTTCAAAACTCCATTCTTACTCATGGATCAAAGCTTTAGAAACAAGATTTACAAAAATGATAACATTGAATCAAGATCCTCAAGCTACAATCACAAACTAAACTCTTTTTGAGGATTTGTTTCAGTCCATAGATCATGCGTAACCATTTTTATAAAAACCTAACATGCTTTGAATCAAAACATAACTTGCACAGAAATCATGTGAACACTTCATAAACTGAGATCTATACAACTTCCGATTAAAATATCACAAAACTCCTAATGTTCATCAACAAACACCCAAACCAAACCCTTCCACTATTGATGCCAACTTTCATCCAACAAATCTCAAAGAAAAACTAATCAATACACACCTAAGTGAACTATACTCATTATTTAACAAAATAGAAGAGATTTGAGTGAAGGCAAATACTTACTGTAACAGCCCGCTACAAATTCAAAGGTGAAATTTCTATAGACTTTAGAAACCTCCTGAAAACACCATAAGTTTTCACGAATCGATCAATTGCACAGGATTTAGTCTGTCAACATAATCAGTGTTATCACTCACTATAGTGCCAGAAATGCGATTTTAATTGTTTGAGCTAGTTAGAAGTGTCAGAATATGTTATGATCTACACCACTAGACTCAGTTGAATATTTAGGATTTAATGGCCCAATAACTCCTTTTCATAATTTCGGACGAAACGACTGTTCGAAATTGTAAATTTATTTATAGGGGCACTTCGGGGTTGAGTTTTGGTAAACGGTTTTTACTATAGGTTAATATGAATATTTAGAATTTTTCAGTACTAAGTTTATTACGCTTTTTTTTTTTAGTGAATAGTAACCTCATAAGCGTACTAAATTCAGTGTTTTCAAAATCACAGTGTGAAATGTCCAAATTAGGTTAGAGAAGTTTTATTTGGACACTTGGCAAGATCTTAGCCACACATAGTGAATAGTATTAGACACTTGGCACAAAGAGGAACCATTAGATGGATTTGTGAAGGAAATTAAGGTGTGAGATCATGCCACCTCAGCAAAACATTTTTCATTTGATCAACCTTTTGAGCCAGATCAAAGAGGGTTTCAACCCTAATGAAATCCTAAATGGTTGGAATCAAATTGAAACCCCAAAAACTTGATTGAAACCGAAACCCTAAACGGTTTCCCCAAACCCTAAAGTTGGCCTTCAAACCTTTTTTGATCCAATTTCTAGCATTGTGTTTAATCACTTGATTAAATCACTTCCATATGCTATTAATTTTTCAAATTCTTGTTATGACATCTTTATCCAACCTTTTAAACCTTGGAAATTTGATTGGGCCAAGAAAAATTGGATTTGGCATGATAGCATCTCAAACCCTAACCAAACCCCCTTTAAACCCCAAATTGAAGCCCACTTGGTTGGGGCCCACCAAGGCCCACGAATTTGGCGACCTTGGTAAGGCTTCTTGGAGAAGTTTCCTCTGCCACATGGCAGACCATTCACTTCCCTTGGCTGCACGCAATAGTGCCTTGATGAGATGGAGAAACCCACCCCATCAACCTCCATAACTCACAGCTTCTGCAGGTAGTCCTTTCCCCTCTCTATTCTCCACTTTATGTCACATAGCTACCTCCAATCAATGGTCATTCAAGTCCATATCTTCCCCCTACAGAAGTCTTGAGTCATGAAAGACACACTTACTTCTCTTTCATCACTTCTTCACCCCGTTCTTAGAGAGAAACAAAAAAAAAAGCTCTCTTAGGCAGATTTCTGGGTCTTTCTGCGTGGAGCTTTTCGACCCTTTGTAAGTATTTTCACATGATAACTCCTTCATATAAGTTGTTCCTATTTGAGTATAGTTTCCGTAGATATATTATTCGTATCATTACATGGTCATTTGGTTGGTAAAAAGTAACTTTAACCATGGAAAGGTCATTCTGGGCGTGAATCTGGAGAGTTTGTTATGTTTTGGAGTTTTTGACCAAGCTAATGGACATATCTTGGTCAGAAAATTTTATGGAGTGTTATTAGCATGTGTCTAAGAGTGTTCATTGAGGTTTTGTTGCATGAATAAAGCTTTTGATGATATATTTTCTTAGATCTAGAAACTTGAAAACTGGAAGTGGCAAAACAGTTTTTATTTGAAGAAAGTTTGAATATTTCGAGGTTTGATCTTACTCTAAAGGCTTTGATATTTTTATATGATGATCCTAAGTCTCTTATTTTCATGTTAGGATGTTATTTTGAAGATATTTAGTATTAGTTTCAAAGATATGATTTTTCTATGCAAGAAGATTCTGGTTAGGCCTAAGATTTGATGTGTTTGGGTTAGATCTATGTTTTATTGATTTTTAGCCATGTGATTTTAATTTTGATGGTTGGATATTCTTTAAGACACATTTTTAAACCATGTGATGCTTTATTTCGAAGATCTCACCTTCTTAAGCCATTGATCAAAAGATTTATCAAAACTAATTGAGGAAAAAGTTTATGTTTTTGGACTAAATGGAAAACCAAAAACTCCAAGTGTTATTTGTGATTTTGATGACTTTAGTTTGATGATTTAAAGCATGGTTGATTTTAGGATGATGTTATGAATATGTTAGAAGTAAGATTTGATTTTTGAAATTCTTGAAGATGTTTTGATTTAGGGTCAAAGCTTGTGATTAAGTGTTTGGATCTTTTTACAAAACGTTTGGTGTTGATTATTAGCTTTTTCTAAATGGATGTTTTAAGTATGATTGTAAACTTATAATAGGAAGATCTTTGTTGCAAAATTTTGGTTGAAGCATGAGTTTTGAAGTTGGAAGGAATTGCAACAAAAATCCAGAGAAATAGCCTATGGATGTTTCGGCCATAGTGTGTTTTCCATAGTTGTGATTTGTTTCAAATCTTTCTGAGTTAATATTTGAGTTTATGACAAAATTTACATGAGGAATGTAAATTTTGAAAATTTTTGGAGTTAGGATGTGAAATCCTTAAGTTAGGGGTAAAATGGTCATTTTCCCACATGTAGAGGGTAAAATGATAATTTTACTCTAAATTAGCTTGTTTTCATGTTTCTAATTGTTAGTAATTAAATTTGTAACTTTTAGAAAGACCTCTTACAGTTCCTCATGTTTTGCGCTTTATTCTCGTAGAACGCGACGATCGAGGTAAGTTAACTTCTAACTTACTATCAGTTTATTGTGTATGTATGATGGGTAAGGGAACTACAATTTATGTATGTATGTTATCATATATGTCATGTCTTGCCACGTCATTACATGTTTATCTGTTATGCATGATTTATTCTGTCACGAATATTTATCTGTTACACAATCTATTCTATCATGTTTTGTTATATGATATAAGTATGCCATGTTAAATACGCCATATGTTACATGCATGTCATATCATGTAATATTCACCATTGCAAGTATGTCATGTTAAGTAAAGAAGTCAGATCACGTTCAAGTTAAGTTATTCATGTCAATCACAACCCTAAGTACTTAGATGGGGTAATATCCTAGTGGAACTCCTTTGTTCACGCTAGAGTGTCTAAATAGGTGTGAAATTCCCTGGGTTGATGAAGTACAGTCAACAGGTTGCGAATGGGACCTAATTAGCTGGTTACCGGAGCACGCCAGGCACTAACACCGATGGTGCCATATTTTTATTTTACGTGTATTCATGGGGCCACAACAACTGTGGAGCATGAAGTATGGGGCCACAACAACTGTGGAGCATACACTACGTGAGACACATCAATTGTGACACGTAGAATACGTGGGGCCACAATAACTGTAGAGTACGTATTAACGCATTCACAGCTGGTGTAGATACCTGTGTTGTGATGCGATAATCGGCAGGGACACACGACTCTAGTGGACCCGTGTAGCACCCATATGGTCACGTTATTAATTAAGTCTATTGAATAAGATTCCAAGTTCATGTCAAGAAGTTAAGAAAAAGCAATCATGGTGACCCCATGAGATAAGAATAAGTTTCAAATCAAGTCCACGTTAAGTCAAGTTTCAGATCAAGTTCATGTTATGTTATGTTATGCTCATGTACAAGTTATGTTCATGTTCACGTTAAGTTTCAAGTTCACGTTCATATCATGTTATGTTCATGCTTATGATATGTTCAAGCTCACGTTCATGTTATGTTATGTTCATGTTCACGTTAAGTTTCAAGTTCATGTTCATATTGTGTTATGTTCATGTTTATGATATGTTCAAGCTCACGTTCATTTTCTGTTATATTCATGTTCATGTTATGTTTCAAGTTCATGTTTCTGTCATGTTATGTTCACGTACATGTTATTTTCAAGTTCATGTTCATGTTATGTTATGTTCACGTTCACATTATGTCTCAAGTTCACGCTTATGTCATGTTATGCTCAGGTTTATGTTAGGTTCAAGTTCATATTTATGTTATGCATGTTCTCGTTCATGCTATGTTTCAAGTCCATTATTGTTTCAAGTTTCACGTTCATGTTATGTTGCTAGTCCATGTTATGTTTTAAGCTCAAGTTCATGTCATGTTAAGTCAAGTTCAGTTCACATTTAAGTTCAGGTTATGTCATGCTATATGTCAAGTTATGCTATGCTTATTTACGACTTTATTTATGCATTTATACTTTTACTGTCATGCATGCATCTTTAACCTGTGTGGGAGTTTCCTGTTAACTTACTGAGATTTGTAATCAAATCTCACCGTGGTAGTCCCAACTATCATTCCCCCTGAATGGTAGGCGATATGTCAGGATAAGAGCAAGGAGCAGACATTGGTAGACTGAAGGAGGTTGACTAGACGCCGTAGACATGACACGGAGGTTACAGCTTCCATAGTTAGTTCTTGGATAGTATTCTGGCCTCGTTAGTCGAGTTACACGAGTTACTCGACGAGCTTCCTCAATAGTGTATTTTGGTAATGTAAATATGGAGTTTGGTCTCCCATATTTTTGAGGTTATATTCTTCTAAGACTCATACTGAAATCGTGGATGTTTATTTTGTTAAGTATGCTTGGATTACGATTTAACTATTTGGGATATTATAAGTTTGGTGCATAGTATTGCTCAAGAAAAAAAAAATTATCCGCTGCGAATATTGCATAATGCTAGATGCATGTTCGGAACATTGCATCTTATATGTCATGAATGGGAGCAGGTAACCATGTGTTGCATGTCCCAACGCTTCAAATGTCCGTTCAATCACAAGCAGAATTTGAGGGCATCACAGGGTGGTATCAGAGCAATACGTCTCTAGGTTATAAATCCACATGTCCTTAGGAAATGCACCAAATACTAGGCTTGAAATTTTAGTCTTCATTAGGCTTGAATTTCTTGAAGTATAAGAGATAGTATGTGGTTTTTATAAATGCACTCGTGTGTTTCGAGAAGTAACTCATGACTCTTGGTAGGATACCTTAGAACCCTAAGAGAGACATCAATAAGGAAAATTAGAGTCCCCTGATGGATGGAGGATTAGTTGAAACTATACACGTCTGCTGATTGACATGCTTAGACATCAACAATAGCAGCAAGTGCACTTACCCATTAGATTGTAAGCTATCACTCAGAGAGAAACAGATGCTGACTCCTTAGGAACTGAAGGAGCTGGCATCATCACTAGTATTTTACTAGAACCTCTATATTGTTAAGCTTAGTTAAATTTGATTGGATTGCAATTGATGGTATTAGTGCATTACTGTTATTTTGGGTAATGATAAGTTATTGAGGTTTGTAACTTGTACGTTGTTGGATTTAAGTGAGTCCTTGTTGTTGGTGGTTGTGGTTTTGCATGAGAGTTCAGTTCAAAAGTCGAATTGTTACCCAGTTGATAAGAGTAACCATTCTCATTAGGAGTATTATTGTTCATACTAGTGTAGATATATTATGCCTTTCAGTAGTACGAGGAACGGTATTAAAGGTTGAGGAATTATATTTTGTGTATTTGGAGTTGTTTTTATTTTGAGGACCCAATGGTATTTGTTTTTGGAAGAGTAAAGTATTTGGAACAACCTTTGGCCTTAGGAGGATTCATTTATGATAGTAGTTTTATGCAGCCACTGTTAAATGGTTTTTGTGAAGCACTGTGTTTGTGGAGACATAGATTGCCCTTACATTGAAGACCAATATATGGGAAGTAAAATCTTAGTCTTAAGGATTTACATGAACACTAGGAACATATCCTTCTATTTAGAGTCAGAATAAGAGGTAGCTCATGATGGATAGATGAGCTATGCCAATCATAAGAGAGAAAGCCTTGAGTTTAGGTTAATAGCTGATTGTTTATCAAGGTGTCACCTAGGAGGAGGAATGATTCATTTTAATTATGAAGGAGTAAGCTTGTCCTAGGCTGACAGGTTTCCCTGAGGAAATAGAGAAAGTAAATTCAGTTGTATATGGATTAAATTCTTCCAAATCGAATTGCACGAATACTTGGAGTTTTAGATTTAAAGAGTATGCTGGTATGACTTGACCTACTTTGTGGAAGGATTCCAGTACAAATTGATGATTTGAGCAGTAAGGAAAGTAGTGATTTCACTTAAGCAAGGATTCAGTATCCTAGAAGGTTAGTCTCGAACTTGTTAAGATTAGGCAGTAACCTTTGTGAGTGTTATATTCTTCTTTTATACCATGTGACCATTATAGATATTAGTTTGGACTACTAGAGGAAGGAGTTACCTCATGAAGAACGTTACCTGCCACTTCACTCGACTCCGTGGTTAGACTGGGATAGCTTCAAAACGAGGACAACATGGGATGGAAAAGAGTCCAGCAGAGCAGCAGAAGAGCGCGCTGCAGCTGCCAACACTGAGCCTGCAACATCAGTATCATCTATGTCATCAACTCACCACAGACGTTTGCTAGTAGAGGGTCAGGAGCTAGAAAACGACGATGAAGAGTTCGTGCAGCCCCCGACCAAGGTCATTTCGACAATGTGGTCTATGGTTAAGAGGACAGCGTGTTCTACAACTTACCCCAACACGCCATGCCGTTGGACATCGATGCACCTCCCCCGGATACGACCAGTGACGATACATCCAATGATGGACAGCAGTTTGGTGAGCAACATCTTCTTTTGAGCGTGTTTTCTGTTTATACTTGCGTCGATTTCGAGGACAAAATCTTTTTTTTAGGAGGGGAGGATGTAACAGCCTACTAGAAATTCAACGGTGGACTTTTTATAGACTTTAGAAATCTCGTGAAAACCCCATAAGTTTTCACGAATCGATCAATCGCACAGGTTTTAGTCTGTCAACATAATCAGTGTTATCACTCACTATGGTGTCAGAAATGCGATTTTAATTGTTTGAGGTAGTTAGAAGTGTCAGAATATGTTATGATCTGCGCCACTAGACTCAATTGAATATTTAGGATTTAATGGCCCAATAACTCCTTTTCATAATTTCGAACGAAACGGCTGTTTGAAACTGTAAATTTATTTATTGGGGCACTTCGGGGTTGAGTTTTGGTAAACGGTTTTTACTGTACGTTAATATGAATATTTAGAATTTTTCAGTACTAAGTTTATTAAGCTTTTTTTTTTGAGTGAATAGTAACCTCGATAAGCGTACTAAGTGCAGTGTTTTCAAAATCACAGTGTGGAATGTCCAAATTAGGTTAGAGAAGTTTTATTTGGACACTTGGCAAGATCTTAGCCATACATAGTGAATAGTATTAGACACTTGGCACAAAGAGGAACCATTAGATGGATTTGTGAAGGGAATTAAGGTGTGAGATCATGCCACCTCAGCAAAACTTTTTTCATCTGATCAATCTTTTGAGCCAGATCAAAGAGGGTTTCAACCCTAGTGAAACCCTAAATGGTTGGAATCCATTTGAATCCCCAAAAACTTGTTTGAAACCGAAACCCTAAACGGTTTCCCCAAACCCTAAAGTTGGTCTTCAAACCTTTTTTGATCCAATTTCTAGCATTATGTTTAATCACTTGATTAAATCACTTCCATATGCTATTAATTTCTCAAATTCTTGTTATGACATCTTTATCCAACCTTTTAAACCTTGGAAATTTTTTTGGGTCAAGAAAAATTGGATTTGGGCATGATAGCATCTCAAACCCTAACCAAACCCCCTTCAAACCCCAAATTGAAGCCCACTTGGTTGGGGCCCACCAAGGCCCACGAATTAGGCCACCTTGGCAAGGTATCTTGGAGAAGTTTCCTCCGCCACATGGCATACTATTCACTGCCCTTGGCTGCACCCAATAGTGCCTTGACGAGATGGAGAAACCCACCCAATCAACCTCCATAACTCACAGCTTCTGCAGGTAGTCCTTTCCCCTCTCTATTCTCCACTTTATGTCACATAGTTACCTTCAATCAATGGTCATTCAAGTCCATATTTTCCCCCTACAAAAGTCTTGAGTTGTGCAAGACACACTTACTTCCCTTTCATCACTTCTTCACCCCGTTCTTAGAGAAAAACCCAAAAGAGCTCTCTCGGGCAGATTTCTGGGTCTTTTCGCGTGGAGCTTTTTGACCCTTTGTAGGTATTTTCACACGATGACTCTTTCATACAATTTATTCCTCTTTGAGTATAGTTTCCGTATATATATTATTCGTATCATTACATGATCATTTGGTTGGTAAAAAGTATTTTTAACCATGGAAAGGTCATTCTAGGCGTGAATCTGGAGAGTATGTTATGTTTTGGAGTTTTTGACCAAGCTAATGGACATATCTTGGTCAGAAAATTTTATGGAGTGTTCTTAGAATGTTTTTAAGAGTGTTCATTGAGGTTTTGTTGCGTGAATAAAGATTTTGATGATAGATTTTCTTAGATCTAGAAACTTGAAAACTGGAAGTGGCAAAACAATTTTTATTTGGAGAAAGTTTGAATATTTCGAGGTTTGATCTTACTCTAAAGGCTTTGATATTTTTATATGATTATCCTAACTCTCTTATTTTCATGTTAGGATGTTATTTTGAAGATATTTAGTATTAGTTTCAAAGATATGATTTTTCTATGCAAGAAGATTCCAGTTAGGCCTAAGATTTGATGTGTTTGGGTTAGATCTAGGTTTTATTGATTTTTAGCCATGTGATTTTAATTTTGATGGTTGGATATTCTTTAAGACACATTATTAAACCATGTGATGCTTTATTTCAAAGATCTCACCTTCTTTAGCCATTGATCAAGAGATTTATCAAAACTAGTTGAGGAAAAAGTTTATGTTTTTGGACTAAGTGTAAAACCAAAAACTCCAAGTGTTATTTTGTGATTTTGGTGACTTTATTTTGATGATTTAAAGCATGGTTGATGTTAGGATGATGTTATGAATATGTTAGAAGTAAGATTTGATTTTTGGAATTCTTGGAGATGTTTTGATTTAGGGTCAAACCTTGTGATTAAGTGTTTGGATCTTTTTACAAAACGTTTGGTGTTGATTATTAGCTTTTTCTAAATGGATGTTTTAAGTAATATTGTAAACTTAGAATAGGAAGGTCTTTGTTGCAAAATTTTGGTTTAAGCATGAGTTTTGAAGTTGGAAGGAATTGTAACAAAAATCAAGAGAAATAGCCTATGGATGTTTCGGCCATAGTGTGTTTTTCATAGTTGTGATTTGTTTCAAATCTTTTTGAGTTAATATTTGAGTTTATGACAAAAATTACATGAGGAATGTAAATTTTAGAAATTTTTAGAGTTAGGATGTGAAATCCTTAAGTTAGGGGTAAAATGGTCATTTTCTCACATGTAGAGGGTAAAATGATAATTTTACTCTAAGTTAGCTTGTTTTCATGTTTCTAATTGTTAGTAATTAAATTTCTAACTTTTAGAATGACCTCTTACAGTTCCTCGTGTTTTGCACTTTATTCTCGTAGAACGCGACGATCGAGGTAAGTTAGCTTCTAACTTACTATCAGTTTATTGTGTATGTATGATGGGTAAGGGAACTACAATTTATGTATGTATGTTATCATATATGTCATGTCATGCCTCGTCATTACATGTTTATCTGTTATGCATGATTTATTCTGTCACGAATATTTATCTGTTACACAANTAAGTTAGCTTCTAACTTACTATCAGTTTATTGTGTATGTATGATGGGTAAGGGAACTACAATTTATGTATGTATGTTATCATATATGTCATGTCATGCCTCGTCATTACATGTTTATCTGTTATGCATGATTTATTCTGTCACGAATATTTATCTGTTACACAATCTATTCTATCAGGTATTGTTATATGATATAACTATGCCATGTTAAATACGCCATATGTTACATACATGTCATATCATGTAATATTCACCATTGCAAGTATGTCATGTTAAGTAAAGAAGTCAGATCACGTTCAAGTTAAGTTATTTATGTCAATCACGACCCTAAGTGCTAGGATGGGGTAATATCCTAGTGGAACTCCTTTGTTCACGCTGGAGTGTTTAAATAAGTGTGAAATTCTCTGGGTTGACGAAGTACAGTCGACAGGTTGCGAATGGGGCCTAATTAGCTGGTCACTAGAGCGTGCTAGGCACTAACGCCGATGGTGCCATATTTTATTTTATGTATATTCAAGGGGCCACAACAACTGTGGAGTACGTATTAACGCATTCACAGCTGGTGTAGATAACTGTGTTGTAATGCGGTAATCGGAAGGGACACACAGCTCTAGGGGACCTGTGTAGCACCCATATGGTCACGTTATTAATTAAGTCTATTGAATAAGATTCCAAGTTCATGTCAAGAAGTTAAGAATAAGCAATCATGGTGACTCCATGAGATAAGAATAAGTTTCAGATCAAGTCCACGTTAAGACAAGTTTCAGATCAAGTTCATGTTATGTTATGTTATGCTCACGTACAAGTTATGTTCATGTTCACGTTAAGTTTTAAGTTCATGTTCATATCATGTTATGTTCATGTTTATGATATGTTCAAACTCACGTTCATGTTATGTTATGTTCATGTTCATGTTATGTTTCAGGTTCATGTTTCTGTCATGTTATATTCACGTACATGTTATTTTCAAGTTCACGTTCATATTATGTTATGTTCATGTTTACATTATGTCTCAAGTTCACGTTTATGTCATGTTATGCTAAGGTTTATGTTAAATTCAAGTTCATGTTTATGCTATGTATGTTCACATGCATGCCATGATTCAAGTCCATGTTATGTTTCAAGTTCACGTTCATGTTATGTTGCTAGCCCATGTTATATTATAAGTTCAAATTCATGTCATATCAAGTCAAGTTCAGTTCACGTTTCAATTCAGGTTATGTCAGTTATGACATGCTATATGTCAAGTTATGCTACGCTTGCTTACGACTTTAATTATGCATTCATACTTTTACTACCATGCATGCATCATTAACCTTGTTAACTTACTGAGATTTGTAATCAAATCTCACCGTGGTAGTCTCAACTACCATTCCCCCCAAATGGTAGGCAATATGTCAGGATCAGAGCAGGAAGCGGACTTTGGTAGATTGAAGGAGGTTGACTAGACGCCGCAGACACGACGCGGAACTTACAGTTTCCATAGTTAGTTTTTGGATAGTATTCTGGCCTCATTAGTCGAGTTACACGAGTTACTCGACGAACTTCCATAATAGTGTACTTTGGTAATATAAATATGGAGTCTGGTCTCCCATATTTTTTAGGTTAAAGTCTTCTAAGACTCGTATTGAAATCATGGATGTTTATTTTGTTGAGCATGCTTGGTTATGATTTAACTATTTGGGATATTATAAGTTTGGTGCATAGTATTGCTAAAATAAAAAATTTATCCGCTGTGAATATTGCATAATGCTAGATGCATGTTAGGAATATTGCATCTTATATGTTATGAACGGGAGCAAGTAACCTTGTGTTGCATGTCCCGACGCTTCAGATGTCCATTTGATCCCAATCGGAATCTGGGGGCATCACACTACTCTTCAGGCTAGGCTGGTCTTTCTACCTGGGGATAATTCTCTTTGGCTATATATGCATCAAGGTCTATGACTCCAATGAACGAAACTGGTTTCGGTTTGGCCTATCAAAGTTTTCATCTCAAACTCAAAATTCTCATTTTATCATTACAACTTTCCCAAATCTCCATATAGAATATAATAAATAATTCAACTTTTTCTTAACTTTTTCAAATCTCAAAATAATAATAATATTAAAATATAATATTTTAAAACTCAAAATTCTCATCTTACTACCAAGCCAGACTTTAAGTGGGACCACCACAGTGAGATTTCTATAAAATTTCAATAAGTTAAAACACATGACAGTACTAATAATGAGAGACAATAGCGATGAATATGCATGTACCAGTCGATGTAAATCAAGCTGAAGTACATATTTTGCATACAAGTCTGCTACCAAGAAGCCCTTTTATTTTGCACAGTCTGCACACCTGGTAATGTGGAATTGTTTTATTAAAAAAGAAAAAAGCGAACAGAAAATAAGAAGGAAAGTTCACAAATAGCATACAAGGAGTCGTTCTTCTTCTTTCTTCCTCTTTAATCGCACTGTAGAACTAGGGCATAGCATTTTTGGTCGCCACAGAAAGGTAATCCCAACCCCACTCTCTCTCTCTCTCTCTCTCTCTCTCTCTCTCTCTCCCCCCCCCCCCCCCCCCCCCCCCCCCCCCCCCCCCCCCCCCCCCCCCCCCCCCCCCCCCCCCGCCCCTTATTTTAGATGATAAAACATTATGTTAGTCCTTACTTCCATTTGTAGAGACCTTTTCATTCAATAGTCGAAACTCAGGTTCTTTAAGTAGATTCTCAAGTGAACTCACCTTCTCCTCATATTGGGGAAGAATTAATTCTCTTCAGCTTCCTTCAATTTGGCCTTAAAGCTATTTGTATGCAATAAGAAAGAGTCATTGAGGTCTACACTATTGGTCTTGAGCTTGTGGAAATCAATTTCTTTCGCTTTCAATTGGTTAGTGGAGTGTTCAAGCGTTGATCTTAGCTCAGATTCTCACAGTAATAAACCATTCAAATTGAACTGAGTAATATTGAGCC
This sequence comes from Carya cathayensis, assembly GCA_011037825.1. Classification (NCBI taxonomy): domain Eukaryota; kingdom Viridiplantae; phylum Streptophyta; class Magnoliopsida; order Fagales; family Juglandaceae; genus Carya; species Carya cathayensis. The sequence continues at coordinate 1,607,563 of QGSO01000139.1, read as the reverse complement.
GACCCAATAGTTCTTTTGAAATGTACTTTAATTAGGCAATCCTATACACTAAAACTTATAGGGAATGTATTTTTGACTCACTAGACAGACATTTTCTAGTGACTTTGAGGAGCCTTTTAGTAGTGACTATGATCCATGATTCCCTCTTGCCTCATAAATCTTTCCATCAAACGGCTGAAGGTTTGCTCGGAGTGAAGGAGTGAATAAATGAAATATTTCCTCCCTAGCATGAGTTTTTGGAGACAGAAAGTTAACTTTTTGAAATAAGGGTAAAATGGCCAATTAACACATAGGTGAGGTGGAGGCTGTGTGGGATGTGTTAAGTGGGAAGGCTTCCCAATAGAATTTTTGTTTTGCATATGACGAAGAATCACCCTCAAGGAAAAACACATGTATTCCATTCCCAAGCATGGTGAGGAATCAGCCTCTTAAGCAAAAACTTATATTAACAAGAACTTATCATAATATTACCAGCAAGGTAACACTCTACCCATCTAGCACAAGAAATTTGTCTGCCAACCAATATATGAACTCGTACCCGAAAAATCGACAGGGAATCACTCCACTCATCCAACACAAGCAATCTTACTACTCGGTTGGCGCGTGGAACACCTTAACCCAAACATAACAAAGGACACCCACATGATTAACATGGGAACTCTCTACTCGTGATATCACATGAGGCCAATACATAAACGTCCCACCCCAATCATCATGGGTAATCCCTCTACCCATATGAAACTCGTGACAATATTCCATTGGAATGACATGGGGATTCCTTGTGAGGACCACACCAATGCAATAGCCCAAATGGTTGAGTAAATTGTCCTTGTGTGTGAGGTATGGGGTTCAAATCACCATCCAAGCAGTTTGTCAAAAAAAACTTGTGTCACTGAATTTTGGACAGCAAGTGGGCCGCACCCTCTTGGGCACCTAGTTGCAGAGCAAACTTGAGCCTATAGGCTCATGGCCCAAATCGTTCAATAGCCTTTCTTTTATATTAAAATAAATAAACTGGGTTTGCATTAAAAATAATGTGGGCCGAGTCCAGGATTTAAAATAAATTTCAGGCCCATTGTTTAAGCCCAACACTGTTAATAAAAACAATATCCACAGCTGGGCTGGATGAAATAATTGGCTGAGTTTAAAAGAAAAAAAAAACCATCTCAAGAGCCCAAAATTTATTTTAAAACAAGCCCATTTTATTTTTCAGCCTACAGCTTCAAAAAACATGTTCTCAACATGAATTAAAAAAAATAGACCCAAGCCCATTTCAAGATAAGGAAAATATCATCTTCCTCATACACGTAGGGTTTATGTTCTTATTAACTCAGAAACAAATCCCAGCAGCCAACTTCATCTTCTTCCTCCGGCCGAAGGGCAACCTCTCTTAACACAAAAGTTTTTTTCTTTAGCTACCGCCACCCTTATGCACGTAAGAAAGAAATCTGGTCACCGCCACGTCCTGAGCTGCCGTGCTCCTCTGAACATAGGAGATCTCCACTGCACGGAGTTACCATGCTCCACTACTCACAGCAGGGCTTGGCTCTGCGCGCGGCAGAGCCATTGCACCTGGTGCGCCGCTCTGCGCACAGCAGATATTTCTGCATTGGCCTATGAAGACGCAGCGCCGCAAGCCAAAGAAGGCGCGCACCAATAAGCGGAAGCTGCCGCACTCCTCTGCGTGCAGCAGAGCTCGCAGCACCACCATGGTGCGCACTGCTCTGCATGCAGCAGAGGACAGCGCCTCCGTCTAGGTGCGCTGCTCCTAGGTGCTGGTTGCCGCCGCCTTTTAGTGCCCAGGGCATTGTAGCCTACAACAGTTCAACTTGCCACCGGGCCTGGTGCGCGACTCTTCGCGCAGCATAGGCAGTCACACGGCATCTCGTTGCTCCTCGCACCTCCAGGTGTGATCTGCACCGTAGCAACATTATCAACGTGGCACGTTGAACAGCGGTTGCATGGCAGTGCTGTGTAACTCAACGGTGCCCATGGTGCCATGGCTGAAAGCCGATGCGCTCATTCCTCAGTTGGCACTGCCTTCATGGCGACGCTTCGGCTTCTGATGCACCGTGGTGCAGTACTTGGACGCGGCCATGGCAGTGGAACACCAAACGGCTGTGGTAATCCCATTTTTCACAGCGCCGTGGGCGGCACAACATCGATGAGCGTCATACGATAAGTGACACAGCAGCGATGCACCCAAATCGTGCTCACTCATGCCACTCAGATCGTGCAGCAAAAAATTCAATGAATGAAATCACAACACGCCAAATACAAATCGGGAACAACCAATACCGCTCCAATACCAATATTAGAAATACTATATCAAAGTATACAGGGGAAGCAATATTACAAAATATCTTAAGATCTAATGCAGTTGTTTCACAGATTCTTCAACGTCATTGATCGTTCGAAATCATCCCGTTGATTATGAAATGTGTTACGTGGTAATATACTATAGCAACACCCACATATACCACAACCAATATGTCGGGATTAGAGAGAACTATTTGAGAGAGAGATTTCTATTTGTGATGCTACGCACACGTCATCCAAAGGGGGGAGGAGTTATCTATATATAGTCCCTCTGAGTGTAACCCCTGAGTGGTCATTAAGGACTTGCCATTAAGGCTCATAAAGTAAACCACTTCATAAACCCCAAGGGAAGGGGAAGGGGTGCCCACTATGGATGTCCTCTTCTTACACCAACCAAACCAATAATAACACTGACCGAAAGGAGCCTTGATAAATTTTCAAGCTTTTGTTGTGCGTTACGTCTACAACAAAACAAGAACAAGAGCTTTTATCTAGTTTCAAATCGATTTTAGGCTTGCAATAGAATAAAAATAATGTTTAAACCAACAAAGATTTCATTAACGTAAAACCTAAAACAAATCAAGACTCATCCCGCGACCTAAGGTACCAAAATTAGCTTTGCATCATCTTTTCAAAGGTAAAAATAAACACAAGAAAAACCATGGCTCATAGAAGAAATTCTCAGTGCAAACCGAGCACTCTCTACCGCAAGAATCTTCGTGTTACCCCTAGGGACCACCCCCCTAATTCCAACCGTAATTTCCTATATATATCCTTCTCATGCTATGCATCTCTCTCTCTCTCTCTCTCTTGTAATATTGATTCGCCCATCCAGTCCTTCCTCTTCTCATCTTGCACATGCCCCCTAGCATAACCGATCCTCCCCCTTTCAAGACCACAACATCTTTTCTCCATCCTTCTACTAAGCACATGACTGAGTCCTCTCAAAAAGTATCAATTCAGTTGGTAACCTCTCTTCCAAAAATGCCCAACAGCAAATAGGATTAAGTGTTTAGCACTATAAGGGTAAATTGGAATATTAAACTTGATGTGGCTTAACAATGTAAGTGTCATATGTATCCTTATTACAACCAGCTGCATTATGAGTCTTTTTAAGTGTAAAATATCAGGAATTATCAATTTACTCAAGTACTATATATAATCTACTGGATAATTAAGTGCTTAACTCATTTTTTATTAAACAATTTATTCACTTTAGTAACTCAATCATTCAATTTTAATACTTTATCAGTCTTAATTGTATACTCCCTTCAAGATCTAAGATTTAAATCTTCTTTTTTGGGTGCAAAAATCTCTAGGTGTCATCAGACTGAGAGGTTTTTTCCCTTGAATTATATTAGGTGCACTTGTGAAAAACTCTTTGTCGAAGGCCTGTGTACCCTTGAGATTAGTTTAAACGTTGTTTCTTGAATACCCGGTGTTAATGAAAAAATATACACCAAGAGATGTCTTGGGATGACATACATAAGGAATTTGTAAATAGATCAATTGTTCTTGTAATTCGATGATCTGATTAGAAAATTACATACAATCCATTTTGCATGTTATATATATGCTGGTTCAGGTCTCTTCTTTTCCTTTTTTTTTTTTTTGGGGGGGGGGGGAAGGGATTTGTGGGGGAAAAGGTAAGAAAAATAAATTCCTGGTCAGCTTGAAATTTATGGGACACAAATATGAATATGATGGGGGAACACCTCCTCTTACACCAATTGCATTGATGTTTCTTCACAACACTTCGGCCTCAAAAAAAGTAAATCCGAACACTATAAGTCCTCATTTTTGCTTTGTTTTCGTAGGCATGATATTTTGAATGAAATCTTGAGTCACCATCTCAACACCAATTAAGTCTGGGGTCAAGCTTGCTCGGCCCACCTGCCTAGGGTGAGCGCATGAGGTGGATGGATGGGTGCTGACCATGCACAGAGCCCACCCCGCGCCCCCCGGGGGGGGGGAAGCTCACTCGGCCCATATGTACCGTATATATTAAAAACATGCGAAACAACAAACCATCACCAAATCAATAAATATTCAGCGTTTTAATATAATTAAAAAAGTGATTCATTGAGTAAAAATGTTGCATAAATTAGACGAGAGAACTATCCATAATTGATGTTTTCATATAATCATTAGATAACAATGTTTAAGGATGTCAACAATATTATTAGACAAAGCAAAAACATAAATCAAGGTAACCGAAAATTAAGAAAATCAACCGATCGAGGATGTCCGAATATTTGTCAACAAGCACAATAACCAAGATGAAGGATAATCAAGCTCAGAATCAACGCCAAAAACCATTCCTTCCATAAATATACCAAATCAATAACAAGAATCTTGCTACTTAGCCTCATGAGTTTGTTCTATCAAACTTAATATTAGTGTAAATTGTAGTTTTTTTATTTTTTTTTATTTTTCTTTCAAATATTTTTTAAACATCTTTAAACATTTTTTAAAAATTAAAAAATGCATCACTTTACTAATAGTCACTTCGATTCCTTAACTATGTACAAAGATTCTTTACAACAAATACAATCGTTTTATATTAAAATATTAAAATCATAAATCGTTTTGATCAATTAGAATATTAAAATCATAAATGAGAGTGCATTGAAGCATTTATTAAAATTTCTCAAAATCATAACTTAAAATCTCTATACATGATCTAAGCCGCTATCACACTTCCCTGGACTAAGTCCTGTTCTGCAATTCTAGCTTCATAAATATTCTTACCTAGGGTGATTTAAAAATATAAAAACAAATTAAAATGAATTGATGATTCAGTAAGAAACCTATAATAACGTAAACATACTTAACATGAGGTTTTTCATAAAAAATCTCATATTGAAAACTTAAAATTATGATCATTTATATGTATGCTATCACTAGGTGTAATTTATCTTGGTTTATTTGACTTATCTTACTTATCATACTAGCCATACACTTAATCTTGTGTATAAGGATGTACATTAGCCCCAGTCGCAAGGGGAGCTACTAATAGTATTCTAGCATATTATGTTAGACCACGCTTAACTCCATAGATTGCACATTGATTGAACTGAAATATTACATATTTTATACATTTAGAACAAATATATTTTATTTATTTTCTTACATTATTATTGGTTTTAGATAGAAAAATAGTTAAAATGAATAAATCCGAATTGTGATTTAAATTGGTTAATAGCATGGTTTATGCTTAACTTTAAAACTTGTGATTTAATTGAGCAATTTTTCTTTATATGCACAATACATTTTTTTTATATATATTTTATTTTTCTTATTTTATTTTATTTATATTTATTTATATGTAATAATTAAAAGAAATAAGAGCGAATTCATTTATTGAGTGTTTGCACGGCACGGGACCTTTTTTCTGTTTTAAAAGGAATTGCATGCCGTACAAAAAAGAGGACTTTCTATTTGATCAGCCCAATTCATTTCAAGGCCGCATAGGAAAGAAAGGATATTCGGATTGGACTTTGACCGAGGGCACAACCTGGGAGACTTCTTTGGTTTAATTTTATTTACGGAAACACTTTTAATTCCCATGAGATTGATACACACAGCACGAGCTGGGAGGCTTTTTTTCAGCCAATTAATTCAACTCATGCACGGCACATCTTCTTTTATCATTGGACAATACTTGGGCCACCGCGGCCATATTTTTTTTTTCTTTAATGATTAAGAAAAAATTGTTTAATATTATTATATATTTTTTTAAAAATATTTAAAAGTATTAAAAAATAATTTTTAAAAAAACAAAAAAAAACTTCTTTTAACCCTAGCGATGGCTCCCAGCACGGGAGTCAGCAGCGGTGACTGTAGCATTGTCCTTTATCATTTGGGGACTTTGACCTGCGCCACACACTTTTATTTTGGCTTGGGCATTTTCATGCTGAACACAATATATTCCTCTCACATTCATTTAGTGCGACGCATACATTTTTCCTTCTGGAGCATTTCGACCGCAGACTACTTTTTCTCTTGGGCATATTTCAGCATCGCGAACATATATAATTTCTTTTGAGCATTCCTTCAATGCCAAGACCTTGTTATTCATTCTTCTCCTCTAACAGAGGAACTGCAGCACGTTGAAGAGCTCTTTGAGGGGTTTAATTGCTGCTACAGTTCATCTAGCCTTTTTCACTGCTTTCAATCTCCATATACATCCATTTGGCTTGCTCTTTTCATTATCTACTTTTTATTTAATTTCAATTTAAATTTTATGGTGTATTGTTGATATTTTTTACTTAAAAGTTTGAGTATTTTATTTGTTGTTTATTTTATTTTAGATCAATTATTTTTCTTGTTTCTTTAAGCTTCTATTAAATATGCATTACAATTACATTTTAGATTGATTAAAGTTTAATTAGGATTTAAATAATTTTAGTTTATTATTTAATTTTTAGATTAATTAAAATTGTTTAACGCAGTTGAATCCTTAATTGTTAATTTCAATTTGTTAGAATTTTCATTCCATTTCGACACTCAAAAAAATCCAAAAGTATGAATCTAATCTATGACTAGTGCCCTTTTTATTTTCGTTGCACTTTTCCATTCATTATACATACCATCACTTTTATTTGTGAAACTTTTTACCATTTTATACGAGTTTAAATTTAAACAACTTTATCCGAGGAGACGATTTAGGAATTTTATTCTTAATTATTACATGACATTCTCCTGCACTTAGGATTGCGTTTATGCTACTCATTTTTTAGTACGTCACACATCTACCCATAAATCGCATTGGTACCATGCATCTAAATGGCTATCTGATTAATTATTCTAAAATTATCTTACACTTGATCTTATGAAAGCTTATAGTCTTATGCAACGTAAGATGCATGAGATACATAATACATACATAACTATAATATGTTAAATGAAATATAATAAATGACATGCATGGTACATAAATACTAGCTTCCAAAGAGATGGCTTATATAATAATATATATAACTAGCTAACGTATGCTAATCTTAATTTAAGATCAATTTACTTATCTTGTAGTGTTGCTTCCTAAAACTTTCGATACAAAATGGTTTTTTCCAAATAACACACAAAAGGGAGATATTTATAGAGAGATTTGGAAGAAGGTGGTGACTAGTTGGAGTTTTACTCAGTTAATACATGTGGTGACACTAATCTATTGAACACTCAGTCATGATCATCTAAGAAGAGAGTTTGAATTTAAAAACATAATTTAGTAGTTCATTCAATATAGGATTGCATTCAATATAGGATTGACAGTGACTGAGATTGCGTGGGAGGCTTCAATCAGTGATAATTTAAAATTAAAATAAATTTTTAATGGCCGATCTTTAAATTCTAAAATGAGTCTAGCTCGTTTAATAAGTAATAAATGAAATTTAACCTAGTTATCGAGTCTAATTAAAACTCATAATCAATCTCAATAATTTATTTCTCGTAGGCTTATTTAATATGACCCATTAAATATAATTTAGGCCTAATGAAAATTATTTATATATTGACATTAGAATTATTGGGCTGGGTCATAACAGAAACAGGATGGCTTATAGATCAATAGATAAGCTATATATATATATATATAGAGAGAGAGAGAGAGAGAGAGAGAGAGAGAGAGAGAGAGAGAGAGAGAGAGAGAGAGTCCAAGTAGACCTGATGCTTTGTTCAAGAATTGAAATGGAAACTAAAAGGTTGTTTAAACAAAAGGCATCAATGAACTCGTGTATATATATTAGTTAATAATGTAGGCATAGCAATTTTATAATTAAATATATAGCATATAACCTAATTACTTATATCTTGTCACTTATGCCTATATATCGAATATATTTCATAGTTATATGTTATTTACTTAAGTACTTATGTTATTAAATTTTAATAACTATTTTGTAATTTGTGTAATAGTTAGTTGGTAGGACTTAATAATTTTACATACTAATATGCTAAATCATATATGAAATATTGATATATACTATCATATTATGTGTATGGTATTAGTTATTTATGAAGACATATACTATATGGATAAATATAAACTAGTTACATATTAACTATTTAAAGATTTTGCAATTTTCCAATTCAATAGAGGGTATATTTGTTAGTTATAAGAATTCCACAAAATTTAGAATTCTTTTACAGTTTTTTTAATTAATAAATTTTATTAAAAAAAATAGACAGCTTGAACCGAATTGAGTTGACTCAAGCTCATTTTTTGCTCGAGCTCGAGCTTGGGCTATAATCTTAGCTAATCGAGCTTATTTTTGGCTTGAGCTTGAGCTTAGGCTGACAACAGGGCTCAGTTCAACTATAGCCCTACACAAAAGGAATGGACATTTAGGGTCTTGATCTCATTTAACGTGAATGGCACAAATTCAGTTTGGGGAGATCTAACTACTAAGAAATCTAAACCATGCATAAGTGACATATGGAACGAACATTGAATATGGTTTATTATTTTATTAAAACCCAATCTCAATCTATGAGGACTGCACCGAAATAAGGTAAGAGATCCACTCTCAAGGGCAAAGGACTGGCAAAGAAGAGGCAATTAGGCAGACAACATGCAGCCAAACTGAGAGTAAGACAAGTAGTACGTTGTAGAAAACCTGGCTAACACGGTCTAATATTGGGTGATAAAAGACTTTTCACCCTATGCAGTGTGGGTCGACAAACACTGAAGAGTTAAAGGGACTGATAGTTCTAGAAAAGGATAGCTCACAGTACAAAGGCAATGTGAAGGACAAGATCAATACGGATGTGAGAGGTCTCCAAGATAACATGGAGGTGCTCAAAGGTTGAAGGTGTCGTATAAAGAGGTCCACACTTCATAAAAGATGTCAGATCTAAAGTGAGCCGTGGGAAAAATATTACAAACCTACAAATCATATCGTTTGATCTCATAGGTATGGTTCAGCGCCACTTGGGAAACCCTTATTAAGGTATAGACTGGAGGATTTGACTAAAGGCAAACTGCAGAGGAAGTGCATGCTTTGTTTCCATTAGTCTCTTCCATCTTGCAAGGCCAAAGGACAAATAAATGGATGAGATCAAAGGTCTCCTATTCAAGCATATCTGAAGTCAAAAGGACGTAAATATACAACTGACAATCCCCCCAAGTTTAAAAGGAATTGGATAAAAGTCAAAATCTCACTTTTGTAATTATTAAGTGTTTACCCTTGCATCCAGTTAGAGTTTTCAAGAAAGCAATTGACTTCAAGGGCGCGAAGGAAGGAGCGGTGCAGCACTACTATAGTAATAGAAATACTCTTTAGGTAGGTTAGTTCATACGAACCATATTGGAAATGTGGTGTAAATGTTGTGAGTATGTCATAAAATTAGGTTTTGCATATTCTGTAACTCACATTTTACATGAAAATAATATATCTTCTTCATTATATTTATTGGTTACCTTTATGCTGTGATTTTGAGATGATAAGTCTGAATTATGCGAATTGATGATGTTGTGATTTTCGAGTGTTGAGTCTTACCAAGTTGATCATATTGAATGGGTTGAGGAGTCCTTGCGCTATTCCTACGGCACGTTGCCACGAGTTTTATGTGGATAGAGTGATTCCTCGTGATGATTGGGGTGTAATGTATTTGTATTGGTCTCACTTGATAACACGGGTGGAGAGATTCCCCAGCTAGATCATGCGTGGTGTCTTCGATTTGGTTGACTAGGTAGAGAGATTTTCAGGGTTGATCTTATGTGTTGTATTTGGATTTGTTGATCGGGTTGAGTGATTCTTTGAGTTGGTTGGTTTGAATTTGGTGAATGAGTTCACATGTTGGCAGGATAAAGCAAGTCCCCAAGTTGAATGGGTGGTGCGACTTTCCTGATATGATTTATATAATGAGATATTGTGGACTTTGGTGATTCCTTGCTCTGGTAATAATATGCATACATTCATTTTACAGAAATGGTGATTCCACACTGTGCTTATATACTTGAGTATTTTATCAGTGGTGATTCCTTGCTCTGGTAATAATATGCATAAATTCATTTTACAGAAATGGTGATTCCACACTCTGCTTATATGCTTGAGTTTTTTTTCAGAGGGTGATTCCTCATCATGACCAATAAATACATGTGTTTCTACCCAGAGGATAATTCATGATCATGCATAAATGTGTTCACTAATTCATTTATATGAAATTGTGCATGCCTATGTATCGTCATTGTCTCTCACTAATACTGTCATGAGTTTTAACTTACTGAAATTTCTTTGCAATCTCACTATAATAGTCCAACCTACAAACTGGAATCGTAAATTTTATTGCAAATGTAGCCCACGCAAAGCTTCCCAAAGAAGAATGACCGACCTCACCCGAGTTCCGTGATCTTATTAATTCGATCAACTAACATTTTCCTGTCCCGGGAGTTGGATATTCTTAACGACATTTTCTTTAGCAGGAGTTGGATAACCTTGACGACACTTCTCCTCGCCATAGTTAAAAGTAGGTGGATGTAGGAGGGAGGCTTGCAGAAGGTTAGCCACTCCCTTAAAAAAAGGCAGAAAAAATTGTAATATAACCATCTTAAGTAGAAGTTGCAACCACTAAATCTCTAGAAAAAACAACTGTAAGACCTTACTAAGAGGAAATGGAGATTTTAAGAAACATGGGAACGAAAAGTAGGGAAAAGAACACATTATACAACCATCCAAAATTTCTTGAGGCCCAAAAATATCACAAATGCTCAGCAATTTTTCTCAGTTTTCATGGGTTTTGTCCTTCCTTTTTTCCTTTGCTGCTTCTTATGTTCTTCATAGAGCTTTAGGTAGAATGTTGTACGATCTAAGTCGCCCCTCAATCGTTCATTCTCCTTGATGTCACGAAGAAGCATGAAATGTGTAGAAAGTTTCTTTCTCACCTCATCATCACTGACCAAAACTGTATCTGTAAGTGGCGTAACACATGCTGATCTGGAAGACCCACTTCCTCTCTTCCGCTTGTTATTCAGTTTCAGGCTGTCGCTTTGTAGGTTGAATGACTCTCTTTCAAGTGACAGGTCAAAAAATGCTTGTTGAGGAGAAATGATAGAGAGATAAACTTGGTTATGTCCAGTGCTTGTGCTTGAAACGCTTGAAGCCATTGCCGAGACAGCTGGGTGATAATGCTTAGACAGAAGATTGAGCTCCCAAAGGACTGAAGCGAGAGCCCCGCTTAAATTGGGGTCTGAAGCATATGGCTGATATTTCTGCGCGCACAGTCAAAATTTCAAATAGGCTATCAATGCAAGAGCCTTGTAATGCCACAAGCCCGCCGTAGGGACATAAAAGTGACATAAGACTACATTATAATCCAACTCAAAGCAACTTTTATGCAGACAAATAATATCTCCACAGCTTTCATTTCATATTGCTTTTACCTTTTTTAGCCATTTTGTTCACTTCAAGCACAAATATTTCCAACAGAATTTGAATCACATGTTACATGGCATTGAAGCACATAAAAAGAAATTCATCTCATCTTACAAGGCACTCTGATAAAGTCCTATGTCCAAACAGAATTTGACACACATATATCCAACAGAGGAAATACATACAAGAAATAGTGAAATACACCTGAAAATCAAAGGGGAAGAACGAGGGTTCTAAGGAATAAAATTTTATGCTCTGCCACTGATTTCTCAAAATCTTTATAACTCCAATCATTGTCAGAAAACAGTGGTTTTAAGAAAGAAAACCCCCATATATGTCAATAGAAAAAGTATATCTACCAGACAAATAAAAAATAAAAGTGTTTAATATCATGCGTTGTCATCATATTAGAACATGAATATATAGCCAGACGTTTTAAACTAACAAGTATGTCAATGTCATTTTTTACCGTTTCTCAAGAGCCAAGACCTTACCGCAATGCTACCTGAAACCGAGCCTCCTCCAGCATCATTTTCCAACAGATTCCGGCATTTGACATTCTTCTGAAGAAGATGCTTTAATGTGACCAATGCTGCAAAATTCCAGAGCAGAAACATAAAATCAACACAGAATAACACAAGGTATTTTTGCTAACAAATCTTATAACAGCGAGTAAATAATTTTCCAGCCATAAAAAATACCAGCCATGGACTCTGCAGATCCAAAGCATAATGAAAATGTGGCCAAACGCTTTACAAATGCAGCAGCCTTTTGCATATCATGCTGTCTATCTTCACACAACATCATCTTCAGAGCTTCAGCTAAAACCCCACCCTGATCTCTGATCCACAAACAAATACAGTTACAAATGAAATGGAAAATTTTATTAGTACAGAGCAATCAACCACTTGAGGGAGGGAGGGAAAGAGAGAGAGAGAGAGATGGGAAATTGGATATGAGGGATGAGAAAGAGCATACCCAGTCCCTAACCCAAAACATAACACTAAAGACCCTAAATAAAATGAAGATGGTGATGATAAAGGAAATAAACAAGAACATCTGCAAAAGAAAAACAGAAAGGTGGACAAAGCATTCATTTCTACAATCATCTAACAAGCGTAAAGGCATAAAGATGGGGCCACACAGGGACGGCATTGCAAATCGCCTTACAGTTTAAGGTAGATAGGTACAAAGACAAGACCAAATTTCCATATTTCAATAATATGGTACAACATATCAATGTAGAAGTGTCTTAGACGCGTTATTTCTTTCATCAGCAATGCAGTCAGTTGTAAAAACACCTCTCAAAAATTTGAAGCAAAGTCATTTTGCAGTCAAGAAAATTTATGGGCTGGGAACTAAAGAAACTGTTAAAAACTTAAGTAGGGGTTGTATCACAAAGCTCTAACAGCAAAGCAAACAAGTTTTGAATATAAAAACTTTGCTTAAAGGAAGCAGAAGAGCACTACGCATCCAGAGCAACATTTGGAGTCAGCACAAAAGCTACTAACCTTCCAGGCCTGTACTCAAGTATAAGATTGTAAAGCTGAACAAAAAAGTCATTTAAATCGACATTCAAGGCATCAAGATTGCTCCTCATCACTTTAAAGGCAACAATGCAGCACTGGAGACGCTCAGATACAGTAAAGCAATTTGAGTTTTTCTGAGAAGAATCGCCAGAATTACTGCCGCCAGAAGCCAGCCTTTTTAGATAATTCATAAGATCGGCCATGAAATCTAGGTCAATTAGATGCGAGAATTTTCCTAATCCTTTCAAGCATGGTGCAAGCAGCAGGTGGGACCCAGATGCACCAGAAACTGGACTAACATCCTCTTCATTGCTGCAAAATAAAATAGGTGAAAATATTAAGCTACTCTAGTGCATGTAAAATGCAAAAAGAACTAAGAAAATCTATCTACTTTTTTTTATTGGCACCAGGTGTCCGAAAACAAAGTCTTGATTAATCCCAGGGGTGCACAGGTCCTCAATAAGGAGTTTCCCGCAAGTACATATCGGGTAATTCAATGGGAAGTTTCCCTAGTCTAACGGCCCTTAGGAATTGTTTGCACCCAAGAGGATTCGAACCTTAGACCTGGAGGAAGCATACCACCAAGACCAAGGTCTTAATAACAAGAAAAAACTGACACAAGCTTATGGCTTGAATTAATCGACAATAAATGAGGACTCGATACAACACATATCCAAGTTGAATGGAGTCGAGCATTCTTCTGGACATTATTTCCAAATTATCTGTCAAATTAAACTGGATGAATCTATTGAAACCAGGGTTGGTTGCTGACTCCAATACTTTAAAATCTAGGTGCTCTCAAACACATATTTTTTAATGATGAAACCTCGCCAAGGTAAGGCCATATGCTGAGCTACACGACCCCACCCACCAGAACCATATATTAGGTAATCCAAGGAAATGAGTGCAGAATCAAACCCAAGATGTCTGAATCTACAGCTCATCTCAAGGACCATTAGGCTGCACCTTGACATGTCAAGTCACATTTAAAATGAACAGGCCTTTTTGTCACAAAGGTGCGATGAAACCCATGGGCATGTTGCTCGTTTCACAATCCAGAAGCAACTTTTGATAAGTATGAACCACGTTCAAACTTCAAAAGGATTATGCTAATACCCTAGACATGAGCGAAAAAAAAAATCACCAATGAATTCTTTCCACTGGTTTTTATACTATACAAGTTCAACTTCACCAACCATAGTCATTATCATAAGATTCATATCCATAAATATCATGCCATTCAGCCGGTCCAACAGAATTCCAAGCCTAACTACGCCAAAAGTGACAACAGGAGTGCAAGTGCTGGGGAATCCATTTCTAGAGTAAAATCAAGAGCATCACCAAGCACCTTATGTGGGGAATGGTGCTCAATTATATTTATAAAATAGGTAAACAACAGCCAACACAAATAGACTATTTCTGAGATTCCACATGCAAGAAATAACAACAGGGCAGAGGGTTAGTTGCCTCATCACACAAGCATGTGGCAGAGTCACATTTTCCTCAATCACATTCTAGAGTTTTGATCTAAACACCAGAGACATGGCTAATCCACATATGCAAATCCGATCCAAATCAAAAGTGGAGATGTCCTCACTTGCTCCAACTTATGCATATTAATGAACTAGCCTCTTAGTGACAGGAAAGAATGGGTTATTAAATTCATATTATGCCCCATCCCCTACAGTAATAACAAGGGAACACACCTGGAAGCTTTTGGCTGAACAGAATGCTTCAAAATGCGGAAGTATGTCTCAAATACAGCAGAAAGTGTCTCTGATTGCATCCTTCTCTGCTCCATAACATCTGGTGTAAAAGAAGCAGCCTTATAATCAGCAGCAACCTGCGTAAAGCATCATGATGAACTATTAAATTAGAAACAAAAGAAATCAATAAAACAATGTTTCTTATGGATGAAAGAATACCTCCTCTCTCATCTTTGTCATCTGTTCTTTCCGACTTCTCTTTTTGTCAGTGTCTGGCAATTGGCTTGGCTCCTCAACATGTTTTCTTTTTCTAAATTTCTTGTTTTTGACTCTGTTATTCTCATTTGTTTTCTCAGGCCTCCCAAGATTGTCATCAAATGACAAAGACAAGAAAACCTAAGAAACAGTAAAAGAATCATAAATCATTTACTAGAAAGTAATCCAAAGAATATTTTTTTAGTACACAGCTCGGTTCTATATCTACACAATGCTTCAAGCATGTTGGGCTAATAACAAGAAGGAAAGTTGGTCCCATCAATTAATGTGTCACAAATATTCTCAATGGTAAATGTTGAATAGAATCTAACACCGATTTACCCACTTATATATCTTAATCTCAACTCAGCTGTAAATAAACAAGATAAATAAAAAACACGAGAAGGATAATTCATAATAGAATAAATAGAAAAGAGCAGATAAATCTCAACGAGGCTATTCATTCCAACAGACTTCTCTTGAAAATTAAATTGCAACAGTCTTTGAAAGATTTACCACTATAACCCCAGAAATCCAATAAAGTATGAACAATTAAATCTTAAATCCATCTTTTGTACAGCTTCCAACTGTACTAGTAGAAAACATATTCACAGATATATTCCGTCTGAAAAAATCATTACTATCCCACCAACAGAGCCGTAGTGTTCAATCAATAGTTTCCTAAAAATAAATATTGATTCACAATACACTGGGTTTTGTGTCTCCAACTAAATAAATGTCCAGTGAACCCAAAACCAAGTTGTATCCACGAAAGCACAGATTAAATAAGGTACACAAGCATCAGTTAATGGATAACAACATTTTAAAATGAAAACAGAAAAAACAAAAGATTCTACCTCAATGGAATCAGGGTGGAGTTGGCAATTATGAGCTTTCACATGATCTGCAATCAACCGAACAGCCTCCACAGTAGCTTCACCACCGTGTTTTCCCTCATTGGTAAAAAGGGATGTAATTGTAGCACAGCAGAGTTTCCTGTCAAGTAGTAGATATTTTGATATGCCAGAAAGTTTGACAAAGTAATACTTTTTATAGCATGATAAGTTCTATTAATTAGACAATATAATATGTCTCTTCCTTGAATTATCCAAATTAAGGAACATCCAAACAAAGAAAGCCACTCACAATGGCCAAATGGTCTTCCAAGAAAAAGTAAAACTCACAAGGGCCAAATGGTCTTCCAAGAAAAAGTAAAACTGACACATGTATGACTCAATGTATCTTGTCTTCACCATCTTCTCTTAATCAAAGAGTAAAACCATACATGAAATGAGGTATAGATACCTCCCAATCTTGTGCCACTCAGATCTTTTGTTTTTGTACTCTACTAACTCCTAGAAGATCCATTTAATTAATAGAAATTGAAGAATGCTTAGTGTCTGTTCGGCATGTCCCTCGGATAAAATCCACTTCCCATTGAGGAGTCATTTGAAAGCTGTAAATAATCAGCCACAAATGCCTCCAAAACCTTAAAAATGTTGAATAGATCCCCAAAACCTCTTCATGTCTACCACCGATCTCCATAGGCTATCTCATACATTGTCATAGTGCCAAATTCACTTTCCCAATAGAGCTCTACAGAATGTAATCAATCTATGACACCCAAACTATCTTCATGTTCTAGCTTCCCAAGAATACCCTCCCAAATTGACTTGGCTTTAAAATGTGCTCTCAATGGAAGGCCTAGGTACATCATAGGCAATGAAGACACCTAGCATCCTAAGATAAGGCTAGGTTGTCTACATCATCCACATCGCCAGGTGATAACAACTGCTAAGGCACTCCTCCATAATGATAACAAACAACAAGAGAGAGAAATGATCCCCCCGACGCAAACATCCAAGTGGACATCGCCCCAAACTCACAACTCTACAACATATACTGCAAAAACTCCTTAATAACATGACCATACATGTTGTATAAGTCTAATTGGCAAAGAACATCCAGCTCCCCCAATCTTATTCTACTGTCCAAACAATCGCTAACAATAAAAGTGAGTTTAAAAGTTGCCTTCCCCTGATAAAGGCATATTCAGATTGAGAGGTGATGTTTTCCAGCACAATCTTCAATCCATTAGCAAGGACTTTAGTGATAATTTTGTAGAATCCACTCACAAGAGACATTAAGGCTCTTCTCAAATTTCATTAATAAGTGAAATTCAATAAAAACCTTCATGAGATCCTTCTTAACAATGTCCCAACAAGCTTGAAAGAAAGCCATTGTGAAGCCATCTGGGCCCGGTGCTTTATCTTTGTCCAACTCTTTTAGCAAGCTAAGCACCTTGTCCTCTTCAAATGGCCTCTCCAACCAAGCAGCACTCCGGATGGTTGCTATTTCGATAATAGGGAACGCTCTCCGGATGGTTTTAGGGCTTTTTTCTTTCATACATTGTTGCTTTGGGCTTCTTCTATTGTATTGAATGGAACAAGTTTTAATGCCTTTTATGCTACTTTCCATAGCGCGTAGTTTGTAATTAGGCTCTCTCTTGTATACTTCCTGTGTAATCAGGCTTTGCCAAATTACGTGGATTAATAAAATCTCTTTTTTACCTATTAAAAAAAATAAAGAAATAAAAAAAGAATCCACTCACAAGACTTATAGGTCTAGAGTCTTTGATGTAAAAAAAAAACTTGCATTCATCATAATAACGGCTATAGATCTCTCATTAAGGCTTTTAAAAAATATTCCCTTTGCATGAAAATCATGGAATAACCTCATCAAGCTTCCTTCATCGCATCCCAATAAACATGGGAAAATGCCATGGAACAACTATTGGGGTCCTAGATGACTTGTCTCCATTGATATCTTTTACACCCTCCATAACCTCGTATTCCTTAAATGGCCTACCCAACCAACTTGCCTCGTCTGCTCCCAATGCCACAAAAGACAAGTCATCCAACTTAGATGTCTAGCTTGACTATGCTACCCAAATAATTGCAACAGGGTTGGATGAGGCCACCCCCAATAGCCATAGGGACCTATGGGGGGTGACCCTACCACCCTGTGGCTGTTGTGGTTGGCAGAATAGCGTGTTAGAAAGGAGTAGCTATTCTGTCATTTTCAGCATCTAATTCGGTCAAACAAGCACACTCTTAAGTTATTTCCTGGAACCGTAGACTGAAAGCTTTGAAAGGTGATTTGAAGGTTTGGAATGAGGAAGGGTTTGGCAATTTTTTTTTGTTGTGT